>OY720441.1:303304492-303736266 GCA_963082915.1 Dolichopus griseipennis
GTGCTGAAATACTCTTTCCATCTATCCAATTGTTCTTTAGTCGATGTTAGTAGTTTACCATTCTTGTCTTTGATTGGGTGACCCCTACTTGACTTCTGGTTGGATAGGATTTTTATTTTAGCGAATAGTTGCTTTGAGTTGTGTTGGTCAGCTGCTTGTTGGGCTCCTAAAGCGATATTGCTTATGAATTTTCTTTTATCCCTTCTTGCAAGCTTCTTTATCTTTCTGCATAAGGTTTTATGATGTTCCTTCATTTCATTACTATTATTTGTTAGTAGTGAAGCTTTAATATTTCTTCTCAGAAGAATTTTGTTCCATGTTCCATTTCCTCGCTTATTTGGGATTCCTTTTCTATATTATTTTTAATTTTTTCTATCAATTCATTTTTCTTATTATTAACGAGAGCGTTCAGAATTATTAGAAGCGGGAAAATTATTTTCAAATTTGTTATTTGTTCTATTATTCATATTAAATTTATTGCTCATATTAAAATTACCGTTAAAATTTGTTCTACTACTAACTTTAGTAAAATTATTATTTTTTTGATTACTAACACTAAAATTTTTATTTTTGTTAAAATTTCTGAATTGTTTTTTATGGTTGAAATTTATAGTTCTATTATCATATAAATATATTTTTCTAGAATGAGGTGTAACAAACGCATTCAATTAAATGTGTTTTGTTGGACGTGTTCAATTATAAAAAAATAAAATATTTATGTTTCGTTGAATGTGTTTTATTTAAGAAAATAAAATGTCATAAATTATCATAAGCAGGCCAAAAAATATTTTATTTATTTTTAATAAAAAAACAAAAAACAAAAATAAATCAAATTTTTTTATGAATTTAAATAATTTTAAATGTTCATGAATTTGTTCATTTACATTTTTAAAACTCACAGAACATTTTCTGGAAATTTTATATAAATAGTAAAACAGTTTGTAAAAAAAAATTAAGAAGTCAATGCCTCACATGATGTCACTCTATCCGTCCGTCCGTATGTTTACAAAACTTTTACACTGACTTTAACTCTATTTAAATTAAATTAAATTTAAAGCCACGGATAGGTAACCTTATCCATTACAGAGCTACAGCCCCCCAAAGTTGGAAAAGCCCTATTTTTTTTTAAATTGTTATAACAAGAGTTAGCTGGTTTTATAAAGTTTATAAACTTTTTATAAAGTTTATAAAATAAAAGGAAAGTGTTAAGGGTTGCCATACGATACTAAAATTTAATATTATGCAAAACTCAATTTTTGCAAAATATTTGGCCACACATAACTTGTGAACGCTTCAAGCTAGGTTCTTGAAATTTTAGGAGAAGTTAGATACTCAGATGGCAGCTGATGGCGCAGTGGTTGAGGCGCCGCCTTTTAAACTCAGGGCGCCGCCCTGGGTAAACTCAATAATTAGTATAATAAATAACTTATTAATTATAATTAAATAACTAATAGTCTAAATAGAAAATAATAATTAATAATAAATAAAAATTTTACCAATAATCGTGTTCCTGAAATAACCTATAGCTTAATATCAAAATAAATAATAACGTTATCTATATTAACATATGAACATGTCAAAATGACAAAACAAAAAAAAATTAACTTAACTTATTAAATTTAATTATTATTTAATTATTAATTATTATTTTTAATTTATATTTAAATTAAAACAATACTTTTAAAGTAAAGTATAGTAAAAGTATTGTTTTAATTTTTGGAAATGCTTATTCAACATTAAATATTTTAGAATTTTTAAAATAAGTTAAAATAAATAATTAATAAATCAGTCTTAAGACCCCACTAAAACTAATTAAGTGTTTTAATTTTCGTTCTAAAGAACGCGAAAAACGTAATTGGCGCAGGCGCAACAGAAAATAAATTAAAAGATTGATTTAAATCGAACCGAATTAATTAAATTATCAAATTAATTAAAATTAAAAACAAAATTAATTAATTAAAACTAAAATTAAAAACAAAACTAATTAATTAAAATTATAAAAACAAAATTAATTAATTAAAACTAAAATTTAAAACAAAACTAATTAATTAAAACTGAAATTAAAAACAATTTTTAATAAGTGTAAAATAATTTAAAAACTGTCGTTCACAATATTATAATTTAAATTGTCAAAAATCATTTTAAAATAAAATTGTGAAACATAAATTTTAAATATAACTTTGTATGAACTCAATCGGCAAAGAATATTTGACAACAATAGAAATATGAACAACCAAATTAGTAAAGAAGACAGAAACCGCATATTGCAGGAACAGGAAAGAGAATTTGAATTCCAACAACAACAACAACAACAGCAACCACAAATAAATCCAAATCAACAAAATTCAACATTAACTCTAAGTCCTGCTAACTCAATTCAGACATATCAAAACTTTTAATGGATGTTCTTATAAACTGAATATCCCTACAGGGCTGAATACAGCCTGTCATAAAAATGATGAAGCTACCATTTCCCTTTGCGGAAATATCATAATTAATGAGAAAATTGAAGGCGAAGTAGGAAGATGTATTTAACAACTTGGAAATAATCCAACTTGGAACGAAGTAAAATCAAATTTGAAGCAGTGTTTTCAACCTCAACAATCGTGTTGAACTGTTAAATTATTGTAGATATGTAAAGGTTAGTAATTTAAGAAATTTATTGGAAGAATTCAGAAATATAAGTAATAAATTGAATGAGCTCTATGATTTCGATGATAGAAAACCTCAAATTTATAACCCTATAAATGTTGATAGGGACCTAACCGAAATATTGTTAGAAAAGATTGATGGAAATATTAGGGGTCATATAGAAGAAAATATGACAATGTTAGAAATATTTAATAAGTAAGTTTTAAGACTAAAACTTTTATATGATAACTAGCTGTTGGCTCGTCACAGAATGACGGAAGGTCAATTGAAAGAAGAACTTTTTCTAATTAAGAACTATTTCTAATTTCATTATATACATATACATATATTGTATATCAATACCATATTCTTAAATAAAATCTCAACCATTACTAATATTACAAAAAAAAAACAATTCACTCACATAATTTCTTGTTGTATCTTAAAAACTTGAAGATGAATAACTTACGTGGTTTACCTTTTGTATGTTTTGAATATGATAAAATGTTAGGGTTTTTAAATCAAGTTCCTTCTTCGTCAAATTTTTTTTTGAATTACAATTAATATTTCTTTTTTATTCAAATGCGAACTTGCTTAAATTAAATAAATTAATAAATGATTTGAAATTTTTTTATAGGTTTATTTTTTTTCAATAATGATCTATTTCTCGATCTATTCATGTTTTGTATACATATTTTTAAAAAATATTGCTATACATAGTTTTCAGAACCTTTGTTTAGATTCCAAATCGAAATATTTGTTTGTTGCTAACATTCTATAATCTACCTACTCAACATGCTAAAATGTAGCTATTTATATGTACGTAAAAATATATTAAATGTTGATTTTTGAATTAAGTTTTGCTTTATTTATAAATTTTGAATTATAAACTTTATTTGGATTTTTTTTTAATATAGGTACTGAATTAAGTTAAAAAAAATATATTTGTTTGGCTTCTATGGTGGTGGGTGCATCGAACTCAAGTTATTGTACATCTATTGTACACCCAAAGCCACTTTGCCAACATCTACACCATTTGTTTCCATTTTTACCTTTTCTATAAATAGAAAAAATATTTAAAAGGAATTATGAGGGAAAGATGCAGGGATGAGAGAGAGATGAGGGAACTTTGAGGGCACCTTGAGGGAACTTTGAAATTACTTTGATTGCATTGCTTGGTATTCAAAACAAAGCAAATCAAACAATGCAACAAAGCGTAGATTGATTTCAGATTTTCACTGAAAATAATTAAGACTTTCTACACAATGTTGCTGTGAGGCATATACTTCTTAATTTTTTTTTACAAACTGTTTTACTATTTATATAAAATTTCCAGAAAATGTTCTGTGGGTTTTAAAAATGTAAATGAACAAATTCATGAACATTTAAAATTATTTAAATTCATAAAAAAATTTGATTTATTTTTGTTTTTTTTTTTATTAAAAATAAATAAAATATTTTTTGGCCTGCTTATGATAATTTATGATATTTTATTTTCTTAATAAAACACATTCAACAAAACATAAATATTTTATTTTTTCATAATTGAACACATCCAACAAAACACATTTCATTGAATGCGTTTGTTACACCTCATTCTAGACAAATATATTAATATTGTAAATATGGTCTTCTAATTCTGGATATATACCTGTTATGCCGTTTGTAATATATCTTTAGACTATATCATCGGCATTATTGGCGATACTGTTTCTTTCTATGAATATTCTTCTCTTACCAACCACAATTTTGAGTTGTCTTTCTTTAGCTTCTACTAGAAAAGTTAGAGTCTTGAAACGATTAACTATTGTTTCCAAAATTGGAATATGTTCAACAAGATTCTCGCTTTTTAGAGTGAATTGTTTGTACTTCTAATGATTCATTGCTCTCGTCGTGCAATGAGTGTTCTCTGATTTCATTACTAAAACTTTCAGTACTAGGTAATCTTTGTTCCCTTTCAAATAAATTTATCTCACAATGATCTGTGTTAATACGGCTAAGAAAGTCAGCTATCTTATATTCTTTCCCTTTTATATATTCCATTCTAGCATCGTATTCACCTAGTTGAATTA
This sequence comes from Dolichopus griseipennis, assembly GCA_963082915.1. Lineage (NCBI taxonomy): Eukaryota > Metazoa > Arthropoda > Insecta > Diptera > Dolichopodidae > Dolichopus > Dolichopus griseipennis. The sequence continues at coordinate 303,309,196 of OY720441.1, forward strand.
GCCACCTTTGAAGCCTAGGATTGATCTCCTTTCCTGTATTTTTTGATTTTCACCATTTGAGTGGTTGATGGTCAGTAAGTAAGTGGAATTCTTTGCCATATAAATATGGACGAAAGTACTTTGTCCCCCAAACGATAGCTAACAACTCTTTTTCAGTCGTTGAATAATTTTTCTCATGATCGTTCACCTAGTGCAAAGTTGCTTGCATCAGTGGATAATTTAAATTTTTTATTAAAATTAGGAAATCTTAATATAGGGTAATCGGTAATGATATGCTTTAATTTTTCAAAGGCATCAATGAATGAAGGCATAAAAATGGAAAAAAATGGTATAGAGGTTGGAATATGGCTTCGGGTGTACAACACCTGACTCCTGAGTTCAATGAACCATAGAAGCCAAAGAAAATAATTTTTTTTTTAAATTAATTAGGTATATTAAGAAAATTCCAAATAAAATTCATAATTTGCATTTAAAAATGCGAAAATCAATTCTTTAATAAACCTGGCTATACTCCCTTCTTTTCGAATAGGAAAACTTTATACGGTGGAGCGGCTATATATGTTAAGAATACTATAAGCTGTTCTTTAATTTTAGAGGAAGAGTTAAATAAATCGAGTTTTCTGGTGATAAAAATGTTAAAGAATAATATTAACATAATATCGGTATATAGATCTCATGAAACACGGGTAAACAAATTTATACAAAGGTTGGATGAAATAACCTCACAATACAATAACTCCTTAATACTTGGTGACTTTAATCTAAATCTTTTACACACTCAGAGTCGGGAAATTAATAATTATGTCAATACGTTGCAGAGTAATGGCTACATAATCTATAACAAAATTTGCCCAAATTTCGCTACTAGGCTAGGAAGAACCAGTGTATCCATAATTGACCACTTTATTACCGATCTTCTTCGATACAAATATTACTTTTATCTAATGGAGACCACACTCACCGATCATAGAATTTTTTTTATAAGCATATGCTGGGAACCTATCGTAGAACCTAAACCGACGTATAAGACTGTAGTAGATTATAATAACTTTGAAACGGCGGATATTTGGAGTAGGTTAGATTCGTACATGAACTTTGACGAATTACTAAATGACTTGGGGCAAATTATTACACATAATACTAAGATTATTACAGTAAAAAATAATAAGAAAAAGCGTGAATGGATGACGAATGAGATAATGACCAAAATGAGAATAAGAGACTCATATTGTAAATACTCAAAAAAATATAAAGGTAATCAGAGAACTTATGAGTTATACATGAAGTATAGAAAGGAAGTTATCACTCTTATCGTGAAGCAAAAAGAAAATTCTGTTTCGATACTATTTTACAAAATCCTGGTAATAACAGAAAACTATGGGCTCTGTACCATAAGGTTATCTTTAATAGGGACTCGAATGCTTCGAGGTGTAGTATTAAGTCCTTAAACACAGAAAATGGAACCTATTATGGAATGAAAATCTCATTTCGGAAACAATGAATACGTACTTTAATAATGTAACAGCAGAGTTGAACATCCCAACGGGCCCTATTAGCTTTGAATATATTGATTCATTCTCAAGGACGATTCATAACAACCTTGAGTTAAAACCCATCAATAATGAAGAAGATACTGCGGTCGTTAGTAAACTAAAACCCGCAGCTGCTACAGGACTCGATAAAGTTTCCACGAAATTTATAAAGAGATTCTGTCTTAAATTATCTCCAGTGATAGCAAAACTCATTAATTTATCGTTTCAATCAGGAACGTTCCCGGATTCACTTAAGGCAGCATTAGTAAATCCCGTCTTTAAGTGTGGTAACTCAACGGATCAGTCAAATTACCGTCCTATATCGGTCCTTAATTCAATATCAAAGGTTTTTGAAACAATTATTAAAAATAGGTTATCAAATTTTATTCATACCAATAATATATTACATTAAGAACAGTACGGGTTTGAAAAATTCTCTAACACAACATCGGCATGTTTGAGTTTAATAGATTTTATAACAAAGAACTTAGATAACGGTAAATATGTGACATGTATCTTCTTAGATTTGCAGAAAGTGTTCGATTGTGTTGACCACGACATACTGTTAAGAAAGGTGTCTAATTTGGGGTTCAATACGAACCAAATCTTGTTCTTAAAGTCGTATCTGACTGGTCGCAACCAGATGGTTAAGATCGGTAATGTTCTTAGCTCTGAAGGTTTAATTAAAAAAGGTGTTCCACAAGGTTCTATCTTAGGGCCGGACCTTTTCAAACTCAATTTGAATGACATCTGCAGTTTAAACTGAACGGGTTCAATACAATCATATGCAGATGATACTGTCCTGAAATATGCCGCAAACAGTGATGACCAACTTCAGGATGACATTCAAAATGATCTGCAAATATTGGAAAAGTGGTTGAGAAACCGCCGATTGTAATTGAACACTAAAAAAAAAAAATTACTGCTACTGGGTAATAGAAAGTACACCAACTTTTCCGGCACTTTTAATGGAACGGTATTAGAAACAGTAGAAAATTTTAATTACCTCGGTCTAATAATCGATTGAAAGCTGAAATGGAACGACCATGTTGATCGTCTAATTAAAAAAATCACCCCATACTTGTTTCTGATACGCAGACTACGTAAATTCCTATCGAAAGAAGCTCTAAATCATATTTATACTTCATGAATTCAATCAAACGTAGTTTACCTAATTCCAATATGGGGCAATGCTAATCAATCCATTATGAACAAGTTAGATAAGGTACACAAAAAAGCCATTAAACTGTTAAATTTCTATCCACCTACTCACCCAACACATTTACTGTACACAGATACAAAATATAACTAAAAAGGAACTATACTTAACAGCCTTCAAAATAGTAAACAATTTAATAAAACATAACTTCATTCTTAACAGAATGATAAATACTCACGGTCACAATACAAGAAATAGATCGAATTTTTATTTGACACTGTTCAGGACAAATAATCTGAAAACCAATTGCCTTTATACTTGTTTGAAAATATTTAACCAATTACCAACAGATTTAAAAGAAATAACAAGTATTTCCCCTTTCAAAGACAAAATAATAGAATATATTTTAAATAATTAACAATCACCTCATTATCATTACCAATATCTTTTATGCAGCCTTAAAACAAAAAAAAAACAAAAAAACACTAAAAAAAAAAAGGTATGTTAAAAGCAGAATAAAAAAAAAATGTCAAATAAATGAATTATTACTTTCCATTTTTACTTATTTTTTTTTAATTTCATATAAGTAATATTATCCTATCTAATACAAAACTTTGTTATTTGATAAACTACAAGATCAAACAGCAAAAAACAAGAATTTATAATAGAAGTATGTCGGAAAGTGTAACACTGAAGTTTTGTAAATAAATAAAGAAAAAAAAAAAAAATCAACAATTATTTAATAGAATTTTACATACCTATAAATAAATACATTATTTAGCATTCTAAGTAGGTACATTATAGAATTTTAGCAACAAACAAGGATTTCGATTTGAATCTAAACAAAGGACAACCAAAGAGAAGATGAATATCAAGTTTTTAAAATACAACAAGAAATTATATGAGTCATTTATTTATTTTTTGTATATTTATTACAAGAATCAAAGCATAATCTGCATTTTACAAAATCTAATGATTGCAATTCTATTTAACATACTTTAAACATAATGTACATAATGAAATTAGAAATAGTTCTTAACTAGATAAAGTTCTTCTTTCAATTGACCTACCACCGTCATTCTGTGACGGGCCAGCAGCTAGTTTACAAAATTCTTCAACAGAAAATTATTCAGATTTTTCCTAACATCCAAAAGGTAAAAGGTGTTTTTTTTCGCTAGAGATATAGAATGCGAGGATGAGGCCTTAAAGCAAATATCCCAAAAGAGAATTGAGGCATCCTGGTATCATTGCAAACTATCAGTACATTGAACATAAAATTTATTACCCAAGTTTAAGGCACTTGTTTCACAAAGTAATTAATAATTGCGATTATTGTACTGCTGCTAAATATGATAGAAAACCTATTAGGAAAATATTTGAATTCACTGAAACCGCTTCCGAAATTAATGTAATAGTAAACATAAATGTGAACAGTAAACATTAATTTATAAACATTTATAAACATTCATTCATTGATAAGTTTTCAAAGCATGCCGTAAGTTTTTTTTTAGAAGATTGGAATAATCAAACAATTATAAGTAAATTGCTTTTGTTCATTTCCATAAAAGGGAAAATGAAATAACTTGTTTGTGATAACGAGTTCAATAGTATCAATATCAAACAATTTGCTAAAAATGAAGGAATATAAATTCATTTTGTTAAACCTAATAGTCATTACCAAGGCCATAGAATACTATAATAATACCTACCATTGTACAAATAAAGCAACTCCACTCGAAGTACAAAATTCTAAAATTAACAATAAGATTATTAGAAATAGGATTAATAAAATGAAATCAAAAATCATACCAAAACATAATAGACAACGGAAAACTTATAAAGAAACTCAAAACTTAGGATTTATAAAAAATTATACTAGTGTAAGGCATAAAGCACAATCTTAATTTAGAAAATATCCTTTGCCAAATGTACATTAAAACAATATTAAAGACCTTTAAATTTTTCAGGCGAAACTAATATGGATGTTAGCACTATTAATAGTGCTAGCGCCTTAGGTAACGTTTTCAACATTGTAAATTGAAAAAATTAATAACGAAACAGGTTATGTAGAAGTCAAAACAGATGAAGTAGAGTTAGTAAGTAAATTCGAAATAATTTTACATATAATATACCCATCTGAAATTTTACAGATAGTTAATGATTTAGAAAGTACTATAAATTCGTTAGATTTAAAATATATTAAAGACTTCGCAGTTAACAAAATTAATACTATTAAGAATAAAATAAGAACAATTTTACCACATAGATTTAAAAGAGGTTTAGTTAAATTTATTGGTACCGCAAACAAATGGTTATTCGGGAATATGGACGATTAACATCAAGATATAGAGAATCATTTCAAAATTCTGACGAAAATAATCACAACGTTATTTGATCAATTAATCAGCATATTGTAATAAATGAGAATTTCAATAAAACACTTCAGTTAATAAAAAATTCAATAAATTCAGACAGGACGAGTCTATTAAATAAGCAAAATAGTATTGAACGAATAGAATGAGAAAGTTCAGAAATAGGTTTTTTTATACAATTTATGCTTAAATTAGACGTAATAAATAAACAGGTCGAACATATTCAAGGAAATATTGCTTCTGCTAGATTAGGCAATCTGCTCCATCCAAATATATTAACTAATACTGAGATAGAAAAATATGATATAGATTTTAAAAAACTTTCCAATATTAGACTAGGTGTAGCCAAATATTCAGAAAATGCAATAATTTTTGAAATCAAATTTCAACTGAATCTTTAAAATTTAACAAAAAACTTTTGAATTCTATTCCGAATTCTAACTACAAGGAAATAGATCAAAAAATGGAAAACATTGTGAAAATAGTAAATTAAACTTATACTTTCGAAGAAGGGAACTCTTTAAGAGAACTTAAACTAAGTAAAAATTGTATTGTAAAAATCAGTTGCAAAACTATTATTAATAAAGAAGAACTAAAAGAATTACTTAATAATATATACACCAATAGGTGACAATGACCTAATTCAATTAGAGCTGATAAAGCAAAAAAATAATATTTAATTCATCTCCATAAACAAGGACAAAAATCTATTCAAGAAAAAAATTGTATAAATATGTATGACAAAAAAAAGATATAAATATGTGTTAACCAAAAAAAAATTCATATATGTAAGTATACATTAACAAAAAAAGAATATATAAATATGTATTAGATAATATATTATCTAATCCTTTATTAATCTATCCTTTATAATATCATTACTGTAGAGATAAGCATTTGATTGTAAAAATATAAAAGAAAAATTTAAAAAAAAAGGGAAACAAAAAAAAGACTTATTTTGCAATTGAAACTTAAAACCTAAGAAAAAAAAAATAACCAAATAAAAGTTATACACAAAAAAAAAAAAATATTTACAAAGCAATAACAAATTATTCTACTTAAAATATATTGTTGCATATTTTTATACCCTACACTTATAGAATAGGTAAAGGGGTATATTAACTTTTGTATGGTGTTTGTAACCACCTAAAGGAAGCGAGCTAGATATGGAAAAGTATATATATTTGTGATCAGCGTGACTTCCTGACTCGATATAGCAATGACCGTCCGTCCGTAGGCACGATAACTTAAAAAATAATAGAGCTATCTTGATGAAATTTTAACTGTAGGTTACTAGGACCGTTCGGATTCTGGACCTTTTAATCGGTTCAAGGGCTAACGAACATATATAAAACATCATGATAACTCAACAACTAACGATGCTATCTTCATCAAATCTGTAGGTTACTAGTAATGAAACTACGACGGGGATTGCGTACGGTCGAGATTGGACTATGGGTTCGTAACCTAGAACTTTTTGATCGAATTTAAGCCAAACGAGCATAATTCCGAAACCAATGAAGATAGAACCTCCAAATTTGGTATCAAAGTGTCCTTTCCTTTTTTCTTAGTATCCTTAAAATTTGGGCCCATTGGAGTAGTGGGTCGGGGACCAGCCACACATTTCCGAAGACCTTAAACCATATTTTTAAAATGAATAAAGATAGCAACTTCAAAAAATGTAAAAGTTTGAAATTTGGCACATGGGTGTTCTTTACTATTTCCTGCGTGTATCCCTAATTTTGGATCATTCTGAGCTCAGTACACCTCTTAGATCCCCCAAGGTTTAAAAGCTTATCCTCGGAATTAATAAAAAAACTAACTTAAAATTAAGATAGAATGTTCCAATAATGTAAAAGGGTTAACTAGTATTGAAAGTATGACGGGAACTGCATCTGAGCAAAATCATACCATGGTGTCGGGTTCTGGAACCTTTGAAAACTTCAAGGGCTAACGAACATACATTTTAAAAGCAGTATAACTCAAAAAATAATGCCGCTATTTTGATGATATTTAAACTTAAGGTTCCTAGTAATGAAAGTACCATGGGAATTGGTTCTAGTCGAGTTGGGACTATGAGTTCGGATGCTAGAAGCTTTTGATCAATTTAAGACCAAACAAGTATAATTTATGTATATTTTTAGAACATATTTCCTATTTCTTATGTGTCTCCGAAATGTAGACTTAATTGTAGTGGTGGTTCAGATGCCTCCTAAAAAATCCGAAAACAAAAAAGCTTGCCTTCAAAATTCTTGAATATAGAAACTTTAAATTTGATACACGTTCTTTCCTTAATCCGATTTTATTTAACACTTTTATATTTTTAAAAGGCTTAGAATTTTAATAAAAAACATATTTTGTATAATATTTTATAAATTAAAAACAAAATTTTTTTTTTAAAAAACGGTTAAATTCCTTGTTTTTAATTTTTATATCATATATTTTATTGAATAATTACCAAAGGTGATATATAATTAAGACATTGTGTATAATACTTAAGCTATATTCAAAGGTACTTGCTGCATTTATGTAAAATTTATTTTTATATCATTTATTTCAAGTTTTTTTTGATTTGTAATATTTTTAAATAGATAATTTAATGAGACTTTCTAATATTTTTGAATAGATAAAGTTCTTAAAAAATGTTTTTAGTATTATAAAGTTAATTTGGTTAGCTATGTCTTACGATCAAACTAATAACAGCTTTATGGTTTTAAAATGTCTTATGGATATCTCATTAAATTTGAACCAAATAGGTGTAGGGTATTTCTAAGTCGGTTGCACCGACTGACTGTTTCTTTACTTGTTTTTTCTACAGTATTTCAAAATTTAATTTTTTTGTCTCTAATTTGATAAAAACAAACATTATTGTTTATAAAATGTTAAAGAATGTTAAAGATACTTAGATATAATAAATAAGTAATAATAAATGTATTAATAAAAATTTAAAAATGTATAAGATTAAAGAATTAAAATGAAATGTAGAATTAAGATAATTTTTTGTATTAGAACTTGATCTCAGGAGAGTTCAAGCTTAGGGAAGGAGGAGTTACATTTGATTTATCTATCATTAACCAAAAATAAATTAACTTAACTTATCAAATTAAACTATTATTTTGCTAATTGCATTTATATATTGCATTTATGAATTAATATTATCTTTGGTTTATCAAGGTTAAACTAAATGTATTAAAATGTATAGAAAACTATTGTTTTTGTTTTTTTTAAATACTAAAAGAATGCTAAATTGCATTTCCTATTTATTAATTAATTCATTCGTAAAAGTTGAATGAATTAATATAAGCTTTGGTTAATAATCAAGGCTAAACTAAATGTATTAAAATAAAATGTGTGTAAATGTATTGTCTTAATTTTTGGAAAAGCTTATTCAACATTAAGTATTTTAGAAATTTTAAAATAAATTAAAATAAATAATTAATAAATCAGACCAATTAAGACCACACTAAAACTAATTAAGAGTTATAATTTTCGTTCTAAAGAACGCAAAATACGTAATTTGCGTGGAATCTTCAATATAAGAGATAAGAACAAATGACATCGTCCCGCTATTAGGCGTTATGGAGGAAAAAACAAAATAGGCAACTTCTACAGTAGGTTAATCTGCTGCTTAGAAAGACTAAATGGATTAAAGAAACAGAAATTAGAAAAATGGGATAAAATAGACAAGATAACACGGCAACAACCTTCGTCGATCGAGCAATGACTAGAATTGCACAATGGAATTTCCGAACAATGGGAGAAACATCAAGGCTTGCCCAAATAGAAAAATAAATGGCAGATTATAGAGTTCAAATTATGGGTTTAAGTGAAATTAGATGGTAATGTAAGTACTCTGTTGTATAGCGGTAAAGAAATAGGCGGAACAAACGTTGTGGGAAAAATAATGTCTAAAAAGCTGCGTAGCTAGCATAGCTAGAAGGCCATATCAGATATGATTATTACAGTCCGTTTCCGTTATAAAATTAGAAATATCTCCCAAGTACAATGTTATGCACCAATAGAAGATGCCGAAGATATAGCGAAAGACGAGTTCTAAGAACAGCTCACCCATACTCTCAACACTATCCGGAGAGGAAATATCATGATTGTAATGGGCGCCTTAAATGCGAAAGTGGAATCTCTAAATACTGGATTAGAGAACATTTTGGGAAAACATGGATGCGGAACAAAGAACAAAAACGGAGAAAGACTTATTGAAACCCTATGCGGAGTCATCCAAAGTTGGAAGAAGCACTTTATTTAAATTGTTATAACAAGAGTTGTGTTAGATATATTTTCAATCTGAAAACGCAAAGGACAGCTGGTTTTATGTTTAGCGTTGCCATACGGCACTAAAATTTAACTTTAAGCAATACTAAATTTTTGCAAAATTTTTGGCAACACATATCTTCTGAACGGTTTAAGTTAGGGTCTTGAAATTTTGGGAGAAGTTAGATCCTCAGAAATTAGTAGGAGTCAGTTAACAAAATTTTTTTATCAAGTCCCATTTTTAGGAGGTATAAGGGCTCGAAAATTGAAATTTTGCTATTTTTAAACACCTGTAACTTGAATACCTGTTTTAATATTTTTTCCTTAATACACAAAATTTAAAGGTCCAACATTATATTTTAACATATGTTAAAAGATTTTCTTATATTTAAAATGGGTTCTTTAAATTGAAGAAAGTGTCTCTCAGTTTTAACCATTTTTGCTAAATAGTAAAATTCTTAGTAAAATTCCAAATTTTGGTGGAATTTAATTCTTAAAACCTAAAAAACTTTGGGGGAAGGGGTGTAGTAAGGATTATATCTTTGAGAAATTTAACAAGCTTTCCCATAGAGAGACTACTAAGACTTAAAAATAAAAAAATTACTGTTTTTATAAGTAAGCAGTAACTTAGTCACCAACGTATATATTTCCTAAATTAAACGTTAATATTGAAGCTTCAACATTATATTCCGGTAACATACTTAGTATGAAACACTATATTATTTTGAAAATGTGCTTTTTTAAAAACCCTTGGTTTTTTTCATCACTTGTTGTTGATTCGAAAGCATCCCAATTGGTATATTTGGTATATTTCGTAAAAAGATTACCGTATTTTTGGTTAATATAGTAAAATCAAATTGAGATTATTTCTTTGCTTTATTTTTATTTTGTTTGTATGTCAATCGATGTATGTACAATTGTTTATATTTCCTTATCAAGTTGGACGATTTCTTTGTGAAAAATTTTATTTAATATTTTTATTGTCGTTTTCAGTACATTTTCAAAAAATTTTGTAAAAATATACCTATATAGTTTCACTCTGTCCGTCCGTCTGTCCGTCCCTACGGTTGACTAAAAAATATAAGCAACGGGTAGGTATTGCAATAAAAATAATTTAATGTTAAAACTTTTTTCTAAAACCCCTCCCGTTAAGGAGTTACAGCCCCTCAGAGTCGGAAAAAACCCTATATTTGAATAGTTATAACAAGCGTTCTATAAGGTATATTTTCAAACTGAACACGGTAAAAGACAGCTGCTTTCATAAGTTTTACAAATTTAAAAGCCAAATTTATAGGGTTACCATACGGTACTAAAATTTACCGTTATCTAAAACTAAGTTTTACAAAATTTTTGGCCTTTCATAACTTCTGAACGGCTCAATCTAAAAACTTAAAATTTTGGGAGAAGTTAAATCCTCAGAAATAAGTAGGAGTCCTGTAGCTTGAATACCTGCCAATACTTTTTTTTTATTTATATACAAAATTAAAAGCTCCAAAACGAAAGTTTCAACCAGTGTCAAAGGTTTTTCTTAATTTTGACTTTGTCCGTCCGTCCGTCCGTCCGTCTGTCCGTATGTTTACACAAAGTTTTACACGTACTGAAATAGAGAGAAGAAATTTTAACTACGAGTACAGTCCCTCAAATTTGGAAGAAACCCTATATTTAAAACGTTATAAAAAAAGTTCTATGAGGCATTTTTTCAATCTGAAAACGTCGAAAGATAGCTGCTTTTATAAGCTTTACAAAATTTTAAAATTTTTGGCCCCATATAACTTTGGAACGGCTCAAGCTAAAAACTTGGGACATGTTAAATCCTCAGAAATTAGTAGGAGTCGTTTAAGAAAATTTTTTTGCTGTGTCCACCGTTTAATAGCTGTAAGGGGTCCAACATTAAAATTTTGCTTTTTTTAAGCACCTGTAACTTGAGTACCTGTCGAATTGTTTTTCTATTAATATACAAAACTTAAAGGTCCAACATTATATTTTAACATATGTTAAATTTTTTTCTTAAATTCAAAAGCGATTCTTTAAATGGAAGAAAGTGTCTCTCAGTTTTAGCCATTTTTGCTTAGATAGTAAAATTCTAAATTTGAGAAGAATGCAGATTTTTATTTAAAAAAGTATTCGACAGTTCATAAAAGGTTAGTTCTTTAAAAACAAAATTTAATTTAAAAAAAAACATTATTTGCTTAAAAAATCAAAATAAAAAGTTAAGGCACAAATTAAAAAAAGAAAAACAGGCAGTTTCAATTGAGTAACGAAGTGAAAATATTTTTAAAAATTAATTTTAAAAGTGTTAGTAATTGGTCCGAAGATGAAAAAAACGTAGCATTAATAATCATTTTAATTCACCTAAAGGTTATAAATTTTTAAGAAATGGAGTAAAGGTTAATTTGCCCCATTTTAGTTCCTTAACGATCAAAATATAAGTGAGTTAAGCATTATATTCTCAGAAAAAGATTTAATTGAAATGGAAGCCGTATTGGTATTGATGAAATAGCCATTAGAAAGGGCCTATACTGTAACAGTGCACTGGATGAAAATAGTGGTTTTTCTGATTATGGTTCCGGCAGAACAAAAGACATCGCAAAATACATATGTGTATTTACATACTTAAAGGGTTTTTTATGCCGAGTGGAATATAAATTTTGAAAGCTTATTTATATACTTTTCCATAATATATTTCACCCGGGTCTTTCCCTTTTAGAATTTTAAATTAAATAATAAAACAAACTTTCAAGAAGATAAATAAAAATTTTTAATTTTATTTTTTTAGCAGTTAAAAACCTAAAAATTATAGAAAAATTTTACTTATTTTAGACTAACAAAAATTTAAAATACAAAGGTACATTAGAAGTCAATTTATGGAATTATTTTCTAACAATTTGAAAGATTTGGAATAAGTAAATACTACAAGTAAAAAAATGTAAAGCAAAAAAAAGAAATTTCATTTTTATTTTATAATCAAAATATACACTGCATACATACATGATACAGCGATTGGCATCAAAAAAAAAAAACAAAAAAAATTTTTAAATTTTTACGTCAAATCGATCGGTTGCATAATTTTACGCTCCTGATTAAATTAAAAAAAAAAAAATTTATCGAAATATTTTAAATTAATTCTTTTTTTTTTAATAATTTAATTTTTTCTTTATTTAAATAAAAAAGAAAATAAATAAATAAAGCGCAACTTTAATTAAAAATATCAAAAGACTAATTTAATAATTTTGTAATTTTTCGCGCAATTTCCAAGTTATCAGGAAAAATGGTTAAATGTGTAATATGCCAAAAAGCTATTTATGTCAATAGTCGAGCAGTCCGTTGCAGTGGATCTTGGGGAGGAGTCTTTCACATCAGATGTGTTAACATTTCTGAAGTTCTATTCGAGAACATTAGCAGTGCCAAATTATTATGGCGCTGTAAAAATTGTCCATCAGCAAATGAGTCTTTTGTGGTAGTCGACGGTGACCAAAGTTCCCAGGAAGAAGATGCGTTGGAGATGAATGCTGTAACTGCGTCGGAAGTTAATTCCAATGAAAAAAGCTTTTATCCTACTATAAGTGAATCACAACCTAACATAGCTAATGATGCAACTGGTAGCTTGTACTATGGCGGTCCAGTAGAATTAAAAATTCCTGAAAAAGTATTGGATCTTGAGTCGTTCAACACAGTCGACTGTACCTTGGATGGCATAGCTCAATATTTAAACAAAATGGGTTCCATGGTTATGGATATTCAATTATCTCAAAAGTTCATTTGCCAGCAATTTGAAGAAATGAAGCAAACTCAAAATACCATCATTAGAGAGAACACCAAATTAAAAAAAGAAATTGCTGAAAACACCAAAAGACACAAACTACTGGAAGATAAGGTTTGCTATTTGGAGTCATTACTTGACAAAGATCAGCAAATTAAAAATAGGAACAATATTGTAGTCGCTGGTTTACCTGCCAATCCAGGTAATTTAAAAGATCTTTTCTATGAAATTTCAAAAAAATTTAAGCCAGATATCAACATTAATGACATCAAGCGAATTGAAACGATCACTTCAAAAATTGGCGCCGAAAACAACAATAAACAATATATAGTGCATCTTCGATCTCAGGCAATTAAAGAAGAACTGATGTTAAAGAAAAAGAGGCAGCACATATACACATCAGAATTTTTTCCAAGTGAAGAGGGAAATAGAGAAATATATTTCAGAAACCATCTATCGCTATTTCAAAAAAAATTATATTTTGAAGCAAAGCAAATTAAAATTAATTGTAATTTCCAATATTTATGGATTAAGGATAATATTATTAAAATTCGTAAATCTTCTTCAAGCAAAATTCACAACATTAATAATTTTAATGATATCGAGAAAATCAAAAATAATAATATTAATAATTAATAAAACTAATGTAAAATTGCTAATTTCTGAAATCATATTTCATCTCTTTTCCTCTTTCACCAGTGCCCGGAACTTTTTGTTTTTTTGTTGTGGCACTTGTTATTTAAATTTTTCTATTAAAATTTTAAGTTTCATCTTTTTCCACATTTTATTTAAAAAACAAAAAAAACACAAGAATTATTTTATGATTATACCAATTGGTTTTTTTATTTATAATTTTTTAATCATCCTAAAAGTAATTATTTTTCTATTAAATTTTATCTTTTATATATATCTAATAATTTCATTCACATCAACAATTTTTAATTTTTATCAATGTCAATTAATCTTGTACAATTTATACTCTATCAATTTATTTTCACATCAACATTTAAATTTTACAACAACATTTTATGTATTACAATTTTTTTTTTTTCTTAAAAATAACCCGCCGCGGACCGCATTTATCAAATCAAATTACATAAAAAATTTTATTAAATCTAATTGCAATTTTATCTTAATACATAACCTGAATTCACTATTATTTTTTTTTCTTTTATTCTTTGCTAATATACAAATTATCTTTATAAATTTCTTAATTATTACTAAAACTATAATTAAAACTATAACTAAAACTATTATTTCAAATATAATTGAAAAAATAGGAATTTTTTATATAATTAAACGTAAAACTGAATTATTTACTTTCTTATTCATTAATTCCGATGCGTATTTATTTAAAGCCGTCCTAATACTGATTTTAATTACTCAGTTTTTGTATGTATGCTTGCCAAATTCCATGTGCTTAACGGACTCTATTGTCGTAATTAGTAATGACGTCATTTAATTTTGAGAATGATATGAAAGTGAACTACTGTACAGAGTTACCCAAAGTGTAATGATGAATTATAAACATAATTTAAACATTCTATATTTAAATATCAGAAGTTTACGAAATAAATTAACTGACATTGAAATTCTAATTAATTCTTACGGATGCGCAATACATGTTCTAGTTATAACTGAAATTTGGCTACACAAAACTGAAAATCAATTTTTCAACCTACCGGGATACGCTGGTTACTTCTCAAATCGTACTGAGTCAATTCGGAACATAACGTACGGGGGTGTCGCTATATATGTGGCTGAAAAAATTAGTAGCACTTCAGTCCTTGTGGAAGAGTTCAACAATTCCAACCTTTTGATAATTAGATTACTAAAAGAAAATGTGAACATCATATCTTTTTATAGATCTCAACAAACAAATATGGTAGACTTTATAAATAAACTCGATTTAATTACATCAACCTATAAACGATCGCTAGTTTTAGGGGATTTCAATATCAATCTACTTGACAAGCACAACAGGGAGGTTAAAAACTATTCTCAGGTTTTGCTCTCTAGCGGATATTTTATATACAATAAAATTAATGAACGGTTTGCTACAAGAATTGATAAAAACTCTAAATCTATAATTGACCACTTTATCTCCGAATTAATCGAATATAAATACTGTTTTCATATTATTGACACTCCTCTATCGGATCATCAAATGTTTCTTATTAGTACAAATCTAAATCCATGCATTGAACAAAACAAAACTATTTATAAAACTGTATTAGATTACAATAACTTATCGGCAAATAGTTTTTGGTCAAACTTTAATCTAAACAACTACAGTTTTGACGAATTCGTGCATGCCTTATCATTGCTAATAAAAGAACATACGAGATTAATCCCGGTAACCTATACAAAAAAAAAAAAAAGAATGGATGACTCCTGACCTTATAAAGTTCATAAAAATTCGAGACTCCTTTTTTAAATATAAGAAGAAGTACCCTAATGATACAAAAACCAACGATCTTTATGTATTTTATAAAAAAAAGGTAAATGATCTTATAATGCTGGCTAAAACGAATTATTGTAATTCAATTATCTCCAAGGATCCTAGTGATGGGAGGAAACTGTGGAACTTGTATAAACAAATAATGTACAACAAAAGTAATTTGAAAACCGGTAGTCAGATAAAAACTTTAACAGATAATAATAAGGTTATAAAAAATCAACACCAAATAAGTGACTTATTAAATACATTTTTTGTTAACGTTACCGGTACTCTTGACATTGACTCAAGTCCGATTGATGAGGAGTATTTGGGGAAGTTTAGTAGGAACATATTTTCTCCTCTTCAACTAAACCCAACAAATTTAACGGAGGTAAAAGAAGCAATTGATTCTCTTAAAACTTCGTCAGCGACAGGGTACGATTTTATCTCTGCAAAATTTGTACAAAAGTTCTCGACCCAACTTTGTCCAATTTTAAAAGAGTATATTAATAAGTCGTTTCTCACTTCAACTTTTCCAAATTCGCTCAAGTCTGCGGTTGTAACACCTATTTATTAAGGTGGAAATGTCACCAATGCAACTAATTATCGACCAATATCAGTCTTGAGCACTTTTTCGAAAATTTTTGAAAAAATTATTAAAAAACGCCTTACTTCCTTTTTGAGAAATAATGCTATCCTGCACCAAGATCAGTACGGTTTCGAAGAGAATTCAAATACTACCGCCGCATGTCTCGCATTAACGGACTTTGTTACTCGAAGTATGGATAAAGGCAAATACACTGGGTGTATCTTTATCGACCTACAAAAAGCCTTCGATTGTGTCGATCACGAAATTTTACTTTTTAAATTATTTAAACTAAACCATTGATTAAGAATTATATATAGATAAACATTTTCATGTTAAAAATTTGTATGAAACTTTTTTCGCATATTTTTTAAAATTCACTCAAAATCGTTGGCACGAATTTAAATGTATTGGTAACTATTTCTATTTTATAGTATACCCTTTATTTTTATTCTCTCAAAAATTTTTCACTCTACATAGTACATGTAACATGATTCAAGAATATGAATACTATGACACTAAAAAAAAGAAAAAAATCGAATAAGAAAAAAACGAGGAAGTGTGTAGTAGAGTAGATTGTGTCAACTCTGGGATACCCGTATGACCGTAGTATAAACATTATAATATCATCCGATTAATTACTTTTGGCAAAATTTCAAACACACAGCTTTATTAGGTGTAGTGTAATGTTCATATAAAAGAAGGAGTTGTATGGCACTTACTCGAACCCTCTGCAGTAGACCAACCAACTTTTCCAGTAACTTTGGCCATTACACTTAACTACTTTTGGCAAAATTTCAGATACCCAGCTTTAATAAGTACAGAGTAATGTTCATATAAAACAAGAAGTTATATGGCAGCTACCCGAGCCCGTTGTGCAAACTGGCTGAATTTCAATGGCGATGAAGGTTTTTTTAAAAATCCGATTTGTTGAAAGTTCCAGAATCCTAGTTCCTTTAATTTTTGAGTTCTCGTGATTACGGATGGACAGACGTACGGACATACATAGCCAAATCGATTTATTTTTCAATTCTGATCCGATCCATACACTTGAGTCTATATCTACCCCCCTACTTCTCTGCGTCATAAACGTAATTGCAAATTTAGTATACCCTTTTGACAAATAGTCATACTAGTATAAACAATGATTTTTTCATTCATAAATTCATAGTTCATTTTTTCGAATTGATTTCGTTTTTTTCTAAAAAATTATTTAATTAACTGAAAATTTCTAAATTATCTAAATTTTCAAAATCTTATTTATTATGGCATTGATAACAAAAAAGTATAAAAATACTTAACCTGAATGGTGAGGTGGTGCGTAAAAAAAAAATAACTTCTTATAAGTAGGTATTAAAATAAATAAATTCAGAGAAAAATTATATACCTAATAAATCATAAAAAAAATGATATCAATATGTTATTGAAATCTATAAATTTAGATTTTAAAATAATTATTTTAGAACATTTTATGCATAATAAGATTTTGAAAATTTAGATAATTTAGAAATTTTCAGTTAAAACAAAATTACAATTGATCTCAATTCAACAAAAAACCTCTAAAGATTAAAGAATTTAGAAATAGAAATTTGAATACATACATACATCTATACATAAACACTTTATAAAATTTCATAGATTCCATTCACAACTATGCACTTTACAAGTTTTAGAAAAATTTATTTATCTAAACAAAAATGAAAAAAATCAAAACAAAAAGTTTCCCGTTACAATTTAAACCTCATAAGAAATTGAAAATAAAATATTTGGTCACTTTCAAATATTCATAAAGGTTATTTGTTATTGAGATCTATAAAGTTAGATTTTAAAATAATTATTTTAGAACCTTTATATGCATACATATCTATATAGGTATGTATGCAAGTACATACAAAATTAAATAATTTTTTAGAAAAAAACGAAATCAATTCGAAAAAATGAACTATGAATTTATGAATGAAAAAATCATTGTTTATACTAGTATGACTATTTGTCAAAAGGGTATACTAAATTTGCAATTACGTTTATGACGCAGAGAAGTAGGGGGGTAGATATAGACTCAAGTGTATGGATCGGATCAGAATTGAAAAATAAATCGATTTGGCTATATATGTCCGTACGTCTGTCCATCCGTAATCACGATAACTCAAAAATTAAAGGAACTAGGATTCTGGAACTTTCAACAAATCGGATTTTTAAAAAAAACCTTCATCGCCATTGAAATTCAGCCAGTTTGCACAACGGGCTCGGGTAGCTGCCATATAACTTCTTGTTTTATATGAACATTACTCTGTACTTATTAAAGCTGGGTATCTGAAATTTTGCCAAAAGTAGTTAAGTGTAATGGCCAAAGTTACTGGAAAAGTTGGTTGGTCTACTGCAGAGGGTTCGAGTAAGTGCCATACAACTCCTTCTTTTATATGAACATTACACTACACCTAATAAAGCTGTGTGTTTGAAATTTTGCCAAAAGTAATTAATCGGATGATATTATAATGTTTATACTACGGTCATACGGGTATCCCAGAGTTGACACAATCTACTCTACTACACACTTCCTCGTTTTTTTTCTTATTCGATTTTTTTCTTTTTTTTAGTGTCATAGTATTCATATTCTTGAATCATGTTACATGTACTATGTAGAGTGAAAAATTTTTGAGAGAATAAAAATAAAGGGTATACTATAAAATAGAAATAGTTACCAATACATTTAAATTCGTGCCAACGATTTTGAGTGAATTTTAAAAAATATGCGAAAAAAGTTTCATACAAATTTTTAACATGAAAATGTTTATCTATATATAATTCTTAATCAATGGTATAACATAATAATAACATATGAACTTGATTCACTCATATATAAATTCCTACAATGTTCTTCTCTAAATGTTAATTTGATATACATAATATAAAGTTGATAAAATATTCAATTAATATATAATAGTTTAATAGATTAAAATATACATATATATATATATTATTTTATTCTTTTATATGTGTTTATTGAAAATTATGAAAATATTTTATATAAATGTCAAAATAAATATTAAATTTATGACATAGGGAAATGGGAGAAATAAAAATATTTAAGTACGTACATTATATTATAGAATTGACTTAACATAAATATTAATAATTTTAAATGTTTTTACACCCTATGCATGAATATTAGTCAAAAGGGTATACTAAATTTGCCATTACGTTTGCGACGCAGAGAAGGAGGGAGGGTAGATATAGACTCAAGTGTATGGATCGGGTGAGAATCGAAAAATAATAAAATAAAGGAGCTAGGATTTTGAAATTTTCACAAATTCGTTTTTATGCAATGGCCGTCATCGCTATTTAAATCCAGCAATTTTAGCCCACGGGTTCGAGTACCTGCCACACAACTCCTTCTTTTATAAGAGCATTACACTACGCCTAATAAAGGTGAATGTTTGAAATTTTGCCAAAAGTAATTAACCGGATGATAAAATGTTTATATTACGATCATACGGGTATCTCAGAGTTGACACAGTCTACTCTACTACACTCTTCCTCGTTTTTTATTGATATTGTTAGCAAGGTTGTTTCTATCAATTTTGAAGTAATTTTTAGATATTACATTAAAAAATATTATAAAACATTAGACATTAAAATTTATTATTAAAATAACAAAATTTAATATTTCAATTTTAATTATAATTGAAACTACCAATAAGTAATAAATCCTAATTTAATATTTATTCATTACTTTATACTATGATAATGATGGTTTAAATAAGTAGTTATGATTTATGAAATTATCATATTTTTTATATATATATATATACAATAGTTTAATTAATTACAATTTTTGGATTTGATTTAAACATTTTGTAACTAAAAGTGAAGAGCAATTTTTACTTTTATATGCATTTGTAATAAAATCAATTTTAGACTTCAATTGGACATATGAACAGAATAGATTGGGGGTGCAAAATTAAGAAATGAATTCAATCAAAAAGATATTTTGAATATACTAATAAAATTGCTCAATTAAAGTTATGTTATAGTTATAATTAACAAGCTAAAAATGCTATTTAATTAATTGATCAAAAAGATGCTCCAATATAAACACCTATATTAAAATCGATTCGATGATTATTGCCCACACGAAAAATGCCCACACGAAAATTGCCCACAGAAAATTGCCCACAGATAGTATTGCGCACACGATTAATGCCCACACAGAATAATGCCCACACAGAATAATGCCCACAAGGAATAATGCCCACATAGACAAATGCCCACATAGAAAAATGCCCACACGAAAAATTATTTAAGAATCAGAATTGCCGCTTTTTTCAGAATATTTAATATTTTATTTTAAATCACTAATAGATTATCTCCTAGATAGAATATAATTTTTGATTTTTTCTCTATTTATTTTAATTTAATTTTTATATTTAAAAAAATTTTTCGTGTGGGCATTTTTCTATGTGGGCATTTGTCTATGTGGGCATTATTCCTTGTGGGCATTATTCTGTGTGGGCATTAATCGTGTGCGCAATAGAGATCTGCACAAATATATTCCTTTATAAAAATTATCAAATGTATTTAAATACTGTATTCTAATTCTATCCATTCGTTCAAAACGATTTAAATAGTGTGTATACTCAAACTACAACTTAACTATATTTATTCTATTCGTTGTATTTCAAATACAAATATTGAAAAGCTTTTTTTTTAACAAATACTTTGATGTTTTGAAAATCAAATTTGAATACTTCAAAACATTTTAAAATATACCAAGTATACCGAGTACTCTAAATATAATGACAAAGAAAAAGAAAAAAAAAAAAACAAAAAGAAGATAAAAAAACAAACAAAGCAGTGATAAAACAAACAAAGCTACATATTACTCATCGATATAATACATACTGGTTATACGTAGTACATATTAAAATTTTTTTTATTATATTTGGTGTACTCGGTATATTAAAACAAATACTATAAATATTTTTATTATATTTGGTGTACTCGGTATATAAATACAAATAGTATAAATATTCTATTTTCGGGTACACATAATAAATCAAATACATATTCATTCTATTCTACAATAATTTTGTATTTCATTTACTCTATTCTATAATCATTTGTAATGAATGCATTTGGTTTGAAAGCTTTCAAAACCGAATATGAAAAGTTTTACTTATTATAGAATGATTTGAAAGCGCTTTTGAATACAATTGTGCAGATGTCTAGTGCGCAATACTATCTGTGGGAAATTTTCTGTGGGCAATTTTCGTGTGGGCATTTTTCGTGTGGGCAATAATCATCGAATCGATTTTAATATAGGTGTTTATATTGGAGCATCTTTTTGATCAATGTAAACAACATATAATTTTCTATGCTCTTATCGACGTTCTTATCACTTTTCGGAACACGAGTAGAAATGATCCCTTACTTAAAGCATAAATTACATATATAAAACCATATATAGTTATATAGTTATACAATAGCTATTCAAACCTCTTACACTAGTGACTAAAACCTGAGTTATAAAAAAAAGAAGTTGTATGATAGCTAACTAAATTATGTTCAAAAACTGGGCATAAAACTAAACTACTTTTGACCAAATTTCAGATATCCATACTTATTAACTTTTTTTATTTGTATGTTAATCGATGTAAATTTTGTACATTTGCGTATTTTGTATATATGTGTATTTTGTATATATGTATTTCTTTATACAATTCAGACGATTTCTTTTTTTCTAGAAAACAGAGAACATTTGAAAATAAATAATAATTATTCAAGCACGAAATGCTATTCTAACAAAAATGTAAGAAATTTTAAAGTACCTTTTGGAAATTTTTAACCTGTCTCGTCAGACGAAAAAAGTTGTTTTTGCAGGCATTGTTTAAAATTTCAGAAGAATGCAGATTTTTATTTAAAAAAGTATTGGACAGTTCATAAAAGGCTAGCTTTCTTTAAGAAACAAAATTTAATTTAGAAAAAAACATTAGTTACTTAAAAAATCAAAATAAAAAATTAAGGCAAAAATTAAAAAAAGAAAAAAAGGATTTATCTTTATGTAGCATTATTAATAGGCAGTTTCAATTGCGTAACGAAGCCAAACAATTTTTAAAAATGAATTTAAAAAGTGTTAGTAAATGGTCCTAAGGCGAAAAAAACGTAGTAATAAATATTCATTTTAATTCTCCTAAAGCACGGGTGGGCAACAAATGGAGACAAAGGGCAAATTTTTTTCTTGAAAAAAAGTCGCGGGCCATTTTATCTGTATATGTAAGATTAGACATTTATTTTTAAGTATAAACAAGCGATAGAATCTTTATTTTTTTTTGTAAACTATTTTCATATAAATAATATTATTTATTTATTAAATTCATTTAAATAATATTAAATATAAATTAATTGAACTGTAATTGGATTTATAAATTTAAATAAAGCTGTTTAAAATAATATTAATTTATTTAAAATATATTAACAATTGTTAATAACAATTTATTTTTATAGTAAACTCAAAATATATCTGCAATCAACGGCAACTGTTAAAATATTTATTGAAATGTCAAATATAATACATCATCATTTGTATCATTTTAAATGTAGTAGATGTAAAATACGATTTTTGTAGTAGATGTAAAATAATGAAATGTAGTAGATGTAATATCAGCTCAAACAAAATGCTTTCTTTTTCGAATATTCATTTTTTTAAGTGCTTATTGCATTTTTCAAATGTACTATTTTTGATATCGGGCCGGATAAAATATTAAATCGGGCCGTAATTGGCCCGCAGGCCGGCTTTTGCGCACCCTTGTCCTAAAGGGTTATAAATTTTTGAAAAATGGAGTAAAGCTTAATTTGCCCCATTTTAGTTCCCTTAATAGATGTATCCCCATAAAACATTTAAATATAGGTCTTAACGACAAAAATATAAATGAGTAAGGCATTATATTCTCAGAAAAAGATTTAATTGAAAGGTTGGCTGTATTGGTATTCGATGAAATAGCCATTAGAAGGCTATACTATAATAGTTCACTGGATGAAATTAGTGGTATTTCTGATTATGGTTCCGGCCACGTACAATATCTACAATATCTTCAGGCCATGACATAAAATTATTTGAATGTATTAGTGAATACATTCAAACAAAATGAGAGAGAGTCTCGAAAAAAAAATTTTTTTTTTGTTTTGTAATTTTTTGGAAAAAAATAAAAACTTTTATGATTTTAACCATATTTTCTTTTAGACTTTTCTTTATTAAATATTTCCCTAAACACTCTGAATTTTACATAAAAATAAAATTTGGAGTTTTTTTTAAAACATATCAAAAATTCAGCTTTGAACTCTTAATTTTTAATAAATTTTCCTAAAAAAATATTTTTCAGTTTTTTCCGTGCATTTCATAACGTAGCCATTTTGATACTGTCAAAAAATAATGAGAGTACACAAGAGTAAAAATTTTAAATAATTTTAGAACCTAACCTAACTTCTAAAGTTACTACCTACTAGCTTTATAATAATCTGTGATGTAATTTTGGTAGGTAAATTGGTTTTAATATCGAGTTTTAATATTTTTAATTTTAATAAAAATATATAAATTATATATCAAAATAAACTTTGAAGTTTTATCTTTATGCTCATAAAAAAAATTAAATTTCAAATCGTATTTTTCAGCATAAAATGAAAGAATTCAAAATTTTATACCGTTCTTAGCATCATTCAACCATATTTCTGGGTAGGCAATATTTATTTGTTTGTATACAGTTTTAAACAGTAGAAAAAAAAAGTGCGTGCAAAAAATAGCCGTACTTTAATAGATAGTTTTTTAAAGTTAATTATATTACTCTTTTTAAAATTTTAAATTAAATTTTTTAAGTATATTAAGATTAACATTTTGCAACTTTTTAATAAATTATGATTTTAAAATGTTCTGTTTCTGGATGTTTAATTATGATTCTTGCTCGATTAAAGTTTCATATTTTAAATTTCCAAAACAAGAATCATTGAAAAAATTACGGATAAGCGCTTTAGCAAGACCTGATTGGCAGGTCTTGCTGATTAATAAACAATAAACAAAAATGGCTGGTTTATAAGAATGCAAATAATGTCATTTTAAATTTTTTGAAAAATGATAACTATTTCGGATGTGAAATTAAGTATGGAATTATAATTGATAATAGTTTGCAAGTTACATGCTTCTCAGGCCTTGCAAAAAAACCAGCCAAAACGTTTAGAAATATTTTATCGGAATATATGAAACTAGCCTTTTGATCTCAGCTAAAAACTTTAATATCGTATTTTATATTATTAACAGATAAAAATATTTTTTATATACAATTTATATCACAATATTATTTTTATATAAACTCTTTTTTGGTTTTTTAAATTTAATTTGCTGTGTTATTTTCCAATTCAATATTTTTATTTAAACTAGTTTTGTCGATTTATGTATCGCTAACACGGTAGCATATTAATAAAATTATCACTCTCATTGAAAGCTTAAGGCCAAAATATAATGCCGCTTCAATGCTACGCTTGTTTTATTGCTACGCGCGCGGCGCTACATGCAGATTTTTGTAAATTATAATGGCGCGACAACTACACGCTAGACGTTTAATAAAAACATAAACAAAAGTAAACAAAAAGTATTTACAAAGTTTTAAGTGAAAAAATTTTGAAAAAATTAAAATGGAAAGAAATTTTGAAGACTTCTGCGATATTATCTTGTCCGTTATATGTGCATATAATGCATATAAATATTCAAAACGGCTAACAAGTGGCCAACGTCGATTTGGTGTGAGAGAATTGTATGCTGATCGAGAAATGAATGGACTTTTTGAAAGGAGTTTCGAGCTGCTAAAAAATAAGGATCCTGATCAATTTTTTAAATCGATTAGGATGAGTAGCCAAACTTATGACGTGTTACTTAATCTACTTCGTGAAAAACTGGAGAAATTTTCAATGAATATCTCCAGAATGTCGGCTCTTCTTAACATTCATGTAAGAATTTATATATATGTATAATCATTTAACAGAAAGCTAAACTCATAAAAAAAATTACTAAACTTTTTAGATATCTTGCTCATGGTGAAAGTAGACAGTTCTTGTCTCTGACTTTCAAGATGGGTGTAAGTACAATAAGAAATATCATCATGGAAACTTGCGATGCTATTTGGGATAATCTGGCGGAAATTTATATATCTTCACCGAATATGGATGAATGGGAACGAATAAGTCAAGACTTCGAAAATATTTGGAATTTTCCAAATTGCGTTGGTGCTGTTGATGGGAAGCACATTGCAATAACTTGTCCCCCCAATTCAGGCTCTATGTATTATAATTATAAAGGTAAGTGCTACTAGTATTTTTAATATTATTATAAAAAATTATTTTTTGAAGGTGGATATAGTATTATATTATTAGCCGCATGTGATGCCAACTACACATTTACAGCTCTCGATATAGGAGCATATGGCAGCCAGAGTGATGGTGGAGTTTTTAAATTTTCAAAGTTTGGCAAGGCTCTCATGGAAGGAAACTTGCAGTTACCAAAAGAAAAAAACCTAAAAAATACAAACAAAAAGTTTCCATATTTCTTTGTTGGAGATGCAGCGTTCCCATTAAAATCGTATTTAATGAGACCGTACCCAGGTAGGTTCCTAGATGAAAAGAAGGATTATTTTAATGCGCGTTTATCGAGAGCTCGTCGAACTATTGAAAATGCTTTTGGGATTTTAACGGCCCGATGGCGTATTCTATTAAGCTCATTAAATATGAGCCCAGAGTCAGCTGAAAAAATTGTTAAAGCCACTGTGGTGCTTCACAATTTTTTAAAAATGACAGATGGAACGTACTGCCCGATGGAATTGGTAGACAATTATAATGGAGATGCAGTTATTGAAGGTTTGTAAACACTAAATATTCTTAATAAATAATAGTTATTTTTGAAAATAATATTCATTTTTTTAAAGGTTTATGGAGAAGAGAGATTCAACCCCTGCAAAGTTGTTCAACTTTATCATCAAATAATGCACCTAGGAGAGCTTTCCAACTGAGAGAAGAATTATCAGAACATATTTTTTTGCATAAAATTTAAACTAATTTTAATATATAATTTTTATTATTTATTTTTTGTAGATTAATATTTTGGATTTTGGATTATTATATCATAGATTAGATTTAGTTCCGGCAAAAAATCTTATTTGTAGACATTTTAGACAACTAGTCTAAACTTGTACAAATCTTATTGAAGGAAAAAACTGAATAATGTATTTTGTATTTAATGAAAAATTTATTTAATTTTAGTAAATTTCATTTATTTTTTTGGTTTAGTTAAAAAAAATCCATTTTAAACAAAAAAATTTTAATTCTTTTATAAAATAAAATTATATAAAAAACAGAAAATATATTCATTTTTCAATTTAAAATAAAAATAATAAAAAAAACATAACAAAAAAATCTTTAAATTAGGTAAAATTATTAAGTTAAAACAAGTAACAAATAAATTATGTACAAAATAAATAAAAACATAACAAAAAATATTCATTTAAAATAAAATAATATCTTATAAAAAACGTATAAAATATGCATTTTCAAATTAAGTGTTCTAAGCTCCATTTAACTAATATCTAAAAGAGAAAATCTAATTTAAAAAAATTTGTAAAAAAGGTAAATTTATTGCATTAAAAAATTGGAATATTTAGCCTGTACGTCATTTAAGATTGATAGCCTCACTTCGTCCCTTAAGTTAAGGGGAAATTTTTTTAGCTTGGCTACCAATAACTTTACAAACCCGTCCATTTCCTCGTCTTCTTCAACATTTGTTGTTGAACTGAACCGCTTTTCCATAATGTTTTCAACTTTTTGCAAAAGTCTTGCTGTCTTGTTTATTTCTTTTCCTTTTTTGTGGTGGTTTTGGTGTTGATGTCGGTGTTGGCGTTGGAAGAATTTCTTCAGGTGAAAATTCGATTATACTTTCTGTTTCCAATATTGGTGTTTCTTCAACAAACATTGAATTTTCACCTGGAGATATTCTTCCAACACCAACGCTGATAGTATTTACACTTTGTACCTCCTCTGCTGTTGACGAAGCTGCTCCAATATTAGAAATGGTCCTAAAAAATTTTATTATTAAATTACATATTTAAAAAGTCGTTATATTTTATATATGCATACCTACCTAATAGTAGGTCTAATTTTAGAAGATCCCGCCCAAAAGCATCTCGCAGGCTCTTCCACATGATTTGACACTCCTCGGCTAAAAATAATTTAGTCTATTAAATTACTAATAATTTTTTGAAAATATTAAAGTAACTCACTTGAAACCCCTAATATTTCAGAAATTTATTCCGGTATTTTTTTAGCCCTTTATTGTAAAAGGGCTGGGTTATTTTCTATTTCATTTATTAATTGTTCTTCAAAATTATCCATTTTATTTATCTTTATTATATTATCTTTATATATATATAAAATATAATACCTTATATTGAATTTTGAGTTTTTAACTGCTTTAACTGATTCCTTGTTTTCTTTTTGATTGTTGTTTTTTTTTTATTTTTGACAACCACGCGCGCAAATTTAGAACAATTTTCTATTTTTGAAAAGCGTGGTGCGTTGCTACAACTTTGCTATATCATTATAACTTGTTCCATTTAAACCTGTGTATTCTACTTTAAATGTCATCGCGCCGCACGCGTGTAGTTGTCGCAACGCGTCATATATTTTGGCCTTTAGTAAGAAGCTTTTAAAAAAAGTAAAATATATGGAGATTATTTTTTCAAAAAAGAATTTCTGAATTAAAATATTAAAATTTTTTATATTTGAATATGTTATAAAAATTCTAAAAGACGGAATTTTACGGTCATCTTTGAACGAAATTAAAAAAGTTAGAAATTTGTGAGTTATTATAATTTTAAAAGCAGCCGTCGAGATAAAGCTCCCTATTCCCATAAGACTACGTGTTAAATCAGCCTCCGATAAATCTTTTTTTCTCTGAATGTCATGGCCTGAAGATATTGTACGTCGTGTTCCGGCAGAACAAAAGACATCGCAAAATACATACATATGTGTATTTTATAAATGTGTATTTTACGAATGGAATATAAATTTTGAAAGCTTATTTATATACATACTTTTCCCTAATATATTTCAGTATTTCACCCGCCTTTCGCTTTTAGAATTCTAAATTAAATAATAAAACAAATTTTCAATAAGATAAACAAAAATTTTTAATTATATTTTTTTAGTTGTTAAAAACCTAAAAACTATAAAAAAATTTACATATCTACCTATTTTAAACTAACGAAAATTTAAAATACATAGGTACATTAGAAGACAATTTATGGAATAATTTTCTAACAATTTGAAAGATTTAAAATTAATAAATAATGCAAGTAAAAAAATATAAAGCAAAAGAAATTTCATTCTTCTTTTTCTATCAATAATAATTTTTTATTTTATAATCAAACTATACACAAACTGCATACATACATGATACAGCAATTGATATGATATACATCCAAAAAAAGACAAAAAAGAGAAGAAATATATACAAATGTACAGACATTGATTGACATACAAACAAAAAAAAAATAAAAATAAACTAAAATACGATCAAGTTGATTTTACGAAATAGAAAAACTTGTCTAACTTTTTTGTTCTACATGTATACTCTATGTATATAGTTACTTTATGACCATAAGTAAATAAAATATGTTGTGTCCAACACAAAACCGCTTTAACCGGAAAATCATAATGTCTTTCAAAAATGGGTTACTATTTATTACCTCTACCTATAATAGTCATATGATTCTGTACGATTGTACGACATTTCATATAACTAACTATAATAGTCATTACTCATTACCATCGTTCATTATCATTGAGAAATCGTTTATCAAGTCATCGGCATACTAAACTAAGCGTACATATCATATGATATCATACATACAAGCAAACTAAATTGAAAAGGAATTACAAGTAACTAAAATTAAAAAGAATTTCAGGATCAAACATAAAAAGATAAATATGTACATAAATTTTTAATAATTAAATGTTTTTGTTTGACATTTTATGCGTATGATAGGTTATGAGTTACGATTATTAAAGGTTGGTAGGGTTATGATTTTGTATATCATATGTTATCATATCGAAAGTTCATATGACATCAAATGACTATTATAGTTAGGGGTATTGCATTCATATAATAATTTTTATCAAAGCAAATCAGCCAAGGCAGACGGTGGTCATGTAATCAGTTATTTGACGTAATTTCCATCATAGAATAACGTAATTGAATATTGCTCAGGCCCACACAAGTGTAGTTACTAATTTATGCAGTTATGAATGTATGTGTAAAATTTAGTTCATTCGAAGATAGTTAATTGTCGGTGAATGTTTAGTCAGCTGATTTTTCAAAAGCGGAAAGTTTTTTTAATTTTTTATTCATATAAAAAAAAATGGTTTGTAGGTACCTAAATAAAAAAACGGATTTGTAGATAATATAAGAGATTTAATTTTTTATTTACATTGAGCGAGTAGGTAATTTTATTTTACTTATATCACATCTAACGTCATTTAAAAATGGATTATTATTTTAATTAACGTCTGTGGGCCTGAACATTCATAATTATACAATTTTAAAATTAGTTTCTAAATCTGTTCCTTAAACCAACTGTCTTTTATATCATTAATTATTTTTTTTTATTATTTATATTAACTAAATTTTATATTTTATCAATTAAAATATATTTATATATTTAATATAATACAAATATATTTGTTCATTTTTTCTTTTTTTAGTATTTAGTTTGAAAAATAAAAAATAACAAATAGAAAAAAAACCTAATATGGTAATCTTATATTGATTTTTATCAATTTCCAATACCAAAATTTCCAAGTCTCAAATTTTTTTTATTACATATATCTGGACATATTAAGCTATGTGACGTTAAACTTTTCCATTAGTGGTACAAACCGACTTATATATGTAATTGTTGTTTTTTTATCTATATTTAAGGCTTTATTACATATACATTAATTTAATGTGTTTTAAAAGTTTTATTAAAACGGTCTATTATATTAATTGGGATTCAACATAGAATTTGAAAACACTTCAGGGGTCCTAGTATATTCATATTATATTTATTACAAAAAACGAAAGAGTAGACTGTGTTAACCTGGGATACCCGTATGACCGTATTATAGACATTATATCATTCGGTTATTTACTTTTGGTAAAATTTTAAATGTCATACGGGAAAATGTATAGACCGGAATGGTAAAATTAATGTTTTTTTAGTTTCGAATTAAATTTATTTAGTTAAAACAAATTTTTATAAGGACAATGGAATAATTTACTTACATTAAATAACTATTTAGTAATAATAAATTATTAACTACTAATGTTTTATTTTATATATATTTATAGATATTTATTATACTAAAAAATATATTTATTAATTTTTAAAGGGATTAATAATATATTTTTTTTTATTTTATTTCGTTTTAATATAAATGTCAGTTGTTCAAAGGTATAATTAGTTATATTAATCTCTTTTAGTTTTCACGTTATCGTACAGTCGGCCAGACGTATTCTCGATTCTTATCCGCGTATGTTTATGTCTATAACTATAGTTAGATTCTGTAAGAGCTTTTAGCCATATTAATATTGACGGGCCAACAACTAGTAACAATATAATTTTATATTATTCAGTATACTTTCCTTTTATACTTATATGTTACCTACATTTTTCTTAATCTTTACACGTTTTAATATTTATCATTTAACCTATATCTAAAGTACAATTACTAAAGGACTGACAATATTGGTTTTCCACTTGAAATTATACAATATCATCATTTGTATATGCAGTTCTATGCCCTTCTTTAAAAAAAAAAACCAAAAAAAAATTTAAAAACTAAAAATAACTGTAGAAAAATTATTTTGGTGTGACTTATTTTAGGTATAAAATATACAATACATTTTTGCAAAGTAATTATATTTAACAGAATGAAATTATATAATAATAAATAATAGTAAGGATAATAAATTCTATTTTTAAATAAAAATTTTGATTTTCTTCTTAAACAAATTTCAGTTCTCTAGCTAGAAAAACAAAAGAACCAAACCAAAACAGAACTATTTTAATATAAAAATTTTATTTGCTCTAATATTATTGTTAATATATTATGTGTAGAGTTGTATGAATGATTAGTGTAGGTTAATACTATATAAGTTGTAGTTGAAAATAGAAAAAAATCAATAATTAAAAAACAATATATACTTATATAATTTTGTGTCTTTTTTACTGTTTAATTGACCTTGTTATATGACAAATGTGTTATGTCTTTTTTTCCCGTATGACTATTAGTCAAAAGGTTATACTAGAATTGCCATTACGTTCAGAGAAGGAGGGGTTTAGATATAGACTCAAGAGAAAGGATCGGATCAGAATCGAAAAATAAATCGATTTAGCTATGTATGTCCGCCCGCACGATAACTCAAAAAATAAAGGAGTTAGGATTTTTAAATTTTCACAAATTCGTTTTTATGTAATAGCCGTCATCACTATTAAAATTCAACCATTTTGGTCCACAGATTCCTGTCATAAAACTTCTTTTTTTATATGAACATTTCTCCATACGTGCCTGAAATTTTGCCAAAAGTAGTTTAGTTTTATAGCCAAAGATTCTGCAAAATTTGGTTGGTCTACTGCATTGGGTTCGAGTAGCTGCAATACAACTCCTTCTTTTATATGAGTATTACTCTTTACCTAATAAAGCTTGATGTCTAAAATTTTTGCCAATAATAGCTTAGTTTTATGGCCAAACTTTCTGTAAAATTTGGTTGGTCTACTACAGTGGGTTCGAGTAGTTGCCATAAAACTTCACATTTCACATGGGCATTACTTAATACACAATAAAGCTGGATGAAATTTTGTCAATAGTGTTTAACTTTAATAGCCAACGCCTGAATAAAACAAGGTTGGTGTAAAGGAGGAGGTTCGAACAGCTGCCTTACAACTTATATTTCTTTTGTTCAAATTTTTCATTTTGTTTTGTTGTAAAATTTATATTTTAGAACCCAAGAAGCAGAAATTAGAATTGTTTTATAGTCGTACTTTGTTTGAAATGAAAATAATTGTGATATGTAAATTTAAAAACAAAATTTAATTTTGGCTATAAATGAGAGACAAATGATGTGATTACCCATTAATTGGTAACGAAAAATTAGAATTAATAAGGGTCTTCAAGTAACAGCATACAAATTATAATCATGCAATAAATTATCGGATGATGTTGACAGAAATTGTAATTGTTTTTGCTTCATGATGTTTTAACTTGCCTTTGCAAGAAGATTAACACCAGCATTCACTAATCCGGTGAATCTGAGGTTGTGGCTCTAGACATTTCAAAAGCCTTTGATCGAGTATGGCATAGTGCTCTTTTTAGTAAATGTCAGGCAATCAGTTTGGGTACCCCTTTTGTACATGGATTGAGGATTTCCTTTCGAATCGTCGTAATCATGTTCTTGTCGACAGTCATTTGTCCGACACTCATGAAGTAAATTGGTGTTCCACAAGGCTCTGCCTTATCATCCACTCTTTTTTTGATTTTTATCAATGATTTGCTCTCTTCCACCTTCAATCCAATCCACAGTTTCGTCGATGACAGTACTCTGTTGGCATCCTACGATTTTCTAAAAAAATCAAATGCCAGTTAAAGGAAAAATCTGATGGCTAGTTCAGTCAATCATGTTCTAGCAAAAATATCTGATTCGGGTAAAGCTAACAGAGTTGAGTTTAACACTTTCAAGACTCAAAGCTGTCGCATCTCTAGCAAAAGAGATCAAATAACACCTATTCTGAGATTCCAGGGAGAAATCATACAGCGGTCTGAAAGTTTAAACATTCTAGGTATGCAGCTTAACCAAAAAATGTTATGGAATGACATTATTTTTGATGTAGCTAATAACGTTGCCAAATGCTTGGGTTTTCTCTCTCGCTGTAAAGCATAATTTTCTCCCAGAGATCTGCCCAATATCTATAAAGCCTACATACGACCTAAGATGGAGTATAACTCTCACATTTGGGCTGGCGCTCCCCAAACTTCATTAAGTTACCTGGAAAAAATCCCAAATCGCGCCTTCCTTTCGTCCAGGTTACTTTCACTCCTCTTATCACTCGTCGTAATATTGGAGCTTTAACTCTTTTTTATAGATATCTTGTAGGTATTGACACTCGCTCTATTGGAATAAAATCAATAATGCCTCCCTTTAGACAATTCCAACGAAACACCAGGGAGGCCTCAAGTGCTCACTTCTACACAGGTGGCTGAAAACTTGTTATGGAAACTCATTTATTGTGAGTTTTGGGGTGTGCATATTTTAAATATTTACTCGTCACTCTTGTTGGAGCGAAAGGGAGATTTTTATAGGCTCAAGTGTATAGATATGATTAGAAGTGGATTGTAAATTGATTGAGCTATGTGTTTTTGCCCGTCTGCGCTATAACTCAAAAAAGAAATGAAATAAATGATCCAGCCAGTTTGTTCAAGATATTTAACTGGCTGCTATATAAATGCTTTTTAAATAAGAGCATAACCTAATATCTAAGCGCAGTATCTAAAATTTGACACTCTTCCTAGAAGTTAGCAATTTAGTTTTTATTTGATTTTGACGTTTCTTTTGATTTTATTTTTAATATTTTTAAATAAGTACTAATAAATATTTATCTTACCCAATCAACATTTTCATCATTTTTAATTTTTTACTTTGTATTGAGTGTTTTTGATAGAACATATGATAGAACTTTAAATTGAAACAAAACACATTTAAACTTAAATTGATTCCATTTGAAAAATAATTTTATGAAATTCAGGTTTTAAAAAATATTCCGTCAATTGTCCAGCATTACTAGCTCTGAGTAACCACATTCGATCATGTTATATAACTATTAATTCCCAAATTGTTTTTCAAAAATAAAATTCTTTATCAAATATTGTGTTTAAATTCCTCACAATTATTTCAATGCTATTTCGATATAAATTTTCTTCAAATGTTAAAAACCTAAAAAAATCTAATTTAT
The DNA here is from genome assembly GCA_963082915.1 of Dolichopus griseipennis. Classification (NCBI taxonomy): domain Eukaryota; kingdom Metazoa; phylum Arthropoda; class Insecta; order Diptera; family Dolichopodidae; genus Dolichopus; species Dolichopus griseipennis. The sequence continues at coordinate 303,343,394 of OY720441.1, forward strand.
CGCAAACTACTAAATAGTAAATATCCTGTTGCAGAAGAAAAATATTTTATAGAAATTAAAAGTAACGTGTAATCGATAATGTCATATGCACGTAAAATACTTTTGCATCTTAATCGATATTGCAGTCGACAAAAGCATTGTAACTTTTAATGTTGTCAGCGCTATCTACATTTGCACTGTACCTAATAATGCAAAAAACAAATGTCACGTAATTAATAATGTCATATGCAAGTCATATGCTGTAAATTTTAAGCATATGTGTAAATAAAAATTTTCAAGTGCGTAGTTTGATTTTGAAATTTGTGCTAGTCATAACGCAAGTTTTCTCGTTTGTTTCTTTTTGTTTGTTTTGCAAAATGAATTTTGAAGAGGATAGGTAATATTTTAATGTAAATGAATTGTGTAAATTTCTTTTAAAAATATAAAAAAAAATTATAGTTCTGCACATGGCAGTGATAATGAAGACAATGAAGGAAACGATTACTGGACCACAAATTTTAGTTGAGAGCTCTGAAGAACCCGTAGAGCCAGTCAATAAAAGGAGAAAAAATGATGTAGATGTAATAACTGTTTTAAAAGAAATTGAAACAAACGAGCAAAACCGCCATCGAGATCTAATGGAAATCGAAATGAAAAAAATCGAACTTCTAGAACAATTTCTAAATTAATTTTTGTTTTTGTCTGATTTGGAAATGTAAATTATAAGTATAACACAAAAATTTATTTTCTTAGGCTAGAAATGTGCCATTATCATTTTATTTTTTATTTTTCAATACATATGTACATAAGGCTGTGAATGTGCCACTATCATTTTATTTTTTGTTTTTTCATAAGGCTGTGAATTGGCCACTTTAATTTTATTTTTGTTTTGAATAAAAAAATTTGTTTTGTTTTGAATAAAAAAAGTTAATATGTTTAAAATGAAATTGTTTTATTAAATGATATATTTTTAGGCAAATAGCAAATTACTTTATCACGATAACTCAACAACTAATGACGCTATCTTCATAAAATTTCTGCTGTAGGTTACTAGTAATGAAACTACTTCGAGGACTGCGTAAGTTCGGGATTGGATCATGCGTTCGGAACCTAGAACTTTTTGATCGAATTTAGGCCAAACAAGCATAATTCCGAAACTAATAAAGATAGAACCTCCAAATTTGGTATCAGGGTGTCCCTTCCTATTTCCTAAGTGTCTTTGAAATTTGGGCCCAATTGGAGTTGGGGGTCGGGGACCAGCCACACATTTCCGAAAACCTTAAAGCATATCTTTAAAATTAATAAAGATAGCAACTTGAAAAAATGTAGAAGCTTCATATTTTGTGTTCTTTACTATCTCTTGCATGCCCCCCTAATTTGGGATCAATTGGAGTGGTGGTTCAGTACCCCTTTAGACCTCCAAAGTTTTAAAAGCTTATACTCGAAATTACTAAAAATAGTAACTTAAAATTAAGATAGAACGTTCAAATTTTAGTACTTAAAGTAAAGCGCGGACTGTATAAAACCGAAATCAGCCCAAAGGTTCGGATTCTGGACCTTTTAATCGCTTTCAGGGCTAATGAACATATGTAAAAAATCACGATAACTCAACAACTAATGACGCTATCTTCATGAAATTTGTGTTGTAGGTTATTGGTAATGAAACTACGGCGGCAATTGCGCACGGCGAGGTTTGGACAATGGGTTCGGAACTTAGAACTTTTTGATCAAATTTAGGCCAAACTAGCATAATTCCGTAACCAATGAAGATAGAACCTCCAAATTTGGTATCAGAGTGTCGATTTCGATTTACTTAGTCTCCTTGAAATTTGAGCCCAATTGGAGTAGTGAGTGGGGACCAGCCACTCAGTTCCGAGGACCTTAAAGCATATTTTTGCAATTAATAAAGATAATAACTTGAAACAAAAGTAGAAGCTTCAAATTTACAACTTGGATATTCTTTACTATTTCCTGCGTGTCCCTTTAATTTTGGATCAATTGGAGTGGTGGTTCAGAACTTCTCTTAGACCCACCAATGTGTAAAAGCTTATCATCGAAATTAATAAAACTAGTAACTTAAAATTAAGATAACACGTTCCAATTGTGTACAAGAGTTAACTAGTATTGTAAGTATGACGGGGACTGCGTATGGGCGACTTCGTACCATGGTTCCGGGTTCTGAAACCCTTGTAAAGTTCAAGGGTTAACAAACATATATCTTAAAACACCATAACTCAAAAAATAATGCCGCTATTTTGATGAAATTTAAACTCTAGGTTACTAGTAATGAAAGTACCATGGGAATTGGTCCTGGTCGAGCTCAATTTCGAAGCCAAAGAATATATTTCCTATTTCCTATGTGTCCCCGAAATTTTGACTTAATTGTAGTGGTTCAGCTATGTTCAAAGGTACTTGCTGCATTTATGTAAAATTTATTTTTATATTTAAATGAATTATATGAAAAGGTCTAAATTTGTATATGTATTTTAGAAATACATTTATTGCATATTTTGCGTTTATAAGCTTTTCTATTAGGTATATAAACAAGCCATTTAAAATAATTGCAATTTTGAAAAATTTTAATTATTAAATATATTAGCTTTTTATCACAAAATGTAATAATTTAAATTTTTTCATTTAGTAATTGAATTGGAATAAATATATTTTCATTTGTTTCAAGTTTTTTTGTTTTAATATTTTTAAATAGATAAATTAGTAAGAATTTGTAATATTTTTTAATAGATAGTGTAATTAGAAAATGTTTTTAGTATTGTAAAGTTAATTTGGTTAGCTATGTCTTACGATCAAATTAATAACAGCTCTTATGGTGTTAAAACGACTTATGGATATGTCCTTAAATTTGAACCAAATAGGTGTAGGGTATTTCTAAGTCGGTTGCACCGACTGACTGTTTCTTTACTTGTTTTGGATTAAAATTGGACAAAGGCTTCGGGGAGGTGCCATACAACTTTTTTGCACAAATATAAATTTCTTCAAAACTAATTATAGTACGAGGATGAAAATTACACACGGTTAGTTTTGTAATGAATCCGGCAATTACATGAAGTTTCAAAATGTTACGGCTTCATTTTCGGGGGGCTGCCATACAACTTCTTTGCACCAATATGGATTTCTTCAAAACTAATTATACTACTAGGATAAAAATTACACCCGTTTAGTTACATAATGTATGGAACACTTATATGAAGTTCCAAAATGTTAGGGCCCCATTTTCGGGGGGCTGCCATACAACTTCTTTGCATCAATATGAATTTCTTCAAAATTAATTATAGGTACTACGAGTATGAAAATTACACACGGTTAGTTATTTAATGAATCGAGCACTTATATGAAGTTCCAAAATGTTAGGGCCCCATTTTCGGGGACCTGCCATACAACTTCTTTGAACCAATAGGAATTTCTTTAAAACTAATTATACTCCGAGGATGAAAATTTCACACGGTTAGTTATATAATGAATCGAGCACTTATATGAAGTTTCAAAATGTTTCGGCCCCATTTTCGGGCAGTTGTCATACAAAGTTTTTAATTCAAAAACTATGAATCTAATAAAACTACGAAATTAAAATTAAAAAAAAAAACACAAAAATTATGGGATAATGAATTAAAATTTTTTTATTTGTTTTTGTTTTTTTTAAGCAAAAATTATGGGATGATGAGTTAAATTTTTTTTAACTATTTTACTTTTTTAAATTTTTTTTGTAATGTATATAATAGCTTAAGGGAAATAAATAACGGTTTATTTTATTGTATACATCATAGTGGGTATGCACGGGTATCTAAAAGTTGACAAGCGCAACTATTATCTTCCTCGTTTTGAACAAAGTTAGTATAAGACATGCTTTTCTATGGTATGTATCAACTTTACTAGATACAAAAAAAAATTGTTATAAAAAAATTGACTGTGACATCTGCAAATATATGACTTCCCATCCGAGTTTTTCTTATTCGGAGCTGAATTTTTTTTTCGCGGACATTCCGCTTCGGACTTCAAAAAAACTACCTAAAAATATGGATTTAAAAAACGATTTTGGTTGCCCATTCTCATACATAATGTAATTTATTATTGAATTTTCATAAACATAGAACCTTTTTTAGTCAACATAAGATGATTAAATGTTTTAAATTGAAGTTTGTTTCTCAACTTATTATTAATTAGGCTTAAGTTACAAAATATTATATCATCGGCGGTTAAGCTATAAGTCTTAACAAGTTAAAGGAAGAAAAAATTACCAAATACCAAAGTGGCTTAGTGGTTTAATGCAATCACGGAGAGAAATTTAATAGCACAAATCATTCTTTTTTTAGGAATAAAATCAACTATTTTAACTAGAGTAAAATTTATTCTTACTATGAATATTGATTTCTTAATTCTAACATATTATTCCTATTAAGAATAAAAGTACATCTCAAAATATTAAGTTCAAAAATTATCAATTATTCTTTTAAAGAATAAACTAAATTATTATAGCTTTCTTTTTATTAACTAAAACCAAAATACTTATACAAAGGATAAAATATTTCTTTTAAGAATAACTTCGCCCTGTAAAAATTAAAGTTTGATTTTGTTAAGAATGCGTTATTCGTATTAGGAATAATTTTTTGACATCAAGCACGCGGAAAAAAGATGATCTTTTACGTTAGAAAGTATTCCTATTAAGAATAATTTATGGTCGCTAATGAATGTATTCTTCTCAAGTTAAGAATAAAAAACATTTGCTGTATTCGAATTTTGTATACAATGAATTTTATTCTAGTACAGTCAATAGTCACTTTAAGATTTTTTTTTAAAGAGTACGGTTATAACTTTTTTTGTGTATATTTAAAATATTTTCTGAATAGTTAAAAAACAAAAAACCTATGTTTCTATACTATTACCAATTGAGACAAAAAAAAATTAAAAAGTTTAATATGTAATTATGATAAATTAGTGTTTTAATTTCTAAAGTGTTTCAAAATATTATTATTTGGTTTACTAGATTTTTTTGACGTTTTAACAAATGACGATATGGAGATATAAAGATTCACATATTTTGAAAGTCAGTTCCTGTGAAAATTCAAGTTCCATAGAAGGAAACTATATTTTTGTAAATGAATTTTATAATAACAATTTTGTACAAAACTAATTTGTACTTTTCAGGATATGAAAATCTTTTTATTATCAAATATTGGAAAAAAAGTTGTAGAAAACTACGAAAAAAAACAATGTTTTACGACAGTGGAAAGGGATTTTTTTGTTTGTCAATATTCATTTGGAAAACAACATTTCTATGACCTTGACAATACTCGAAAGAGTATCCGAGCAGATTTTTACAACATTTAAAAGTAAATCTAAGGTTCAAGTTTGAGTTGTTTTATTTATATAAAAATTTTTATTGATTTAGAAATATTATTTCGAACAACTACCGTAGGTACAATGAAAACTCTATACAAATTATAGAGCACTTTCGAAATCCTATAAGAAAAATGGTATGTTTAATGTACAGCTACGATGTAAATCGAAATCATCTTGTAATTATGTACTTCCTTTTAAATATTATCTTATTCCTACATTTCTTTTTTATAGATAAAGAAAATTATGAAGTATTGACCGAAAATGATGACTTATGCCAAGATGATATTGAATGGTTATTGCATCATACTAGTCCTTAGAATAATACAGCTGAATGTAAATGGAAAAATTCTTTTACTGCAAAGAAGGCAGAAGTTGATAAAAAGTTCAGTTCAGTAGACGAAATAGTTGAAAGATGGATGATTTTTAATTTATAATAATTTATTTATAATAAAAAAAAAATGGATTAAAAATATATTAAATCTTTTTATTTCCACTTTAAGAATCAAATTTATTATTCCCAAAAAAGCATTAAAAATACTCTTTTCCATGAATAATATATTCATTAATTAATTCATATACCGTACAAATAATTCCCTTTGAAAGCAGGAAATATTTTTTTAAATGAAAAATGTATTCCTTGTGAAGAACGCTTTATTCCTTAAAACTGTAAGAATCGTTCTCTTATGAGAATAAGGTATGCATTTCCATGCATAAACTAGGTTTCTACTATTCTTTTGCAAAAAAAAAAATTTAGTAACAAAGAAAAAAATAAGAAAATGTTATTCCGAAGTAGGAATAATATTCGCAGTTTTCAATCGCGAATATATTATTCTCATCGAAGGCTATATTATTCTTTAGCTAAGTTGGGCACAATTTTGAACTTGATTTTGGAATAATATATTCCTTATGCGAAAAATATATTCTTGAATTTCTCTCCGTGAATGTTTGTATTTAAACTAAAGTATTCAAATTGTTTTGAAAGAAATTTCTAATATAAATATGAGAGCCGCAAACGATCCCGAATTCAGTCAATGGCTGTTAGATATTGGTGATGGTAAAAGTTGTAATAATTCTCATATAAAAAACACAGTATTCAATTTTGATACAATCTAACTTTATTTCATATTTTTTTTTTTGTTTTTTATTTTTTTTTTTTTTGCGAAGGTTGATGGAAAGCATCAAAAGCCGCCCAGGATCACTGGACGGGGTTCATCTGGGGAGTGTTGGACTTTAACCAACTAAAACCACACACCTTTTTTTTAAACCAAATTTGGTATGGACCTTAAATACAAATGTATTGTTTGGTTTTAAGGATCGGGATTGGGAAGGAAATTAGGATTAGAATTAGGATTTAGGAGTTTGAATTATGATGGATAAAGGAATTAATTTAAAGGAAAGTCATGAAGATGGATGTTAATGTTCTTCTTAAACTTAATTGGATCGTACATATAAAAACTACCAACTTTGGGAAACACATTACATGGTAACTGATTCCATAATCGCGATGTGCGCACAACAAACGAATTTCCATAAGCCGTGTTTCGCCATCTTACTAATTCAACAGTGTAGGGGTGAGCATCTGTCGCATTCCTTGTTTCACGTTGAAAAACTTTTAGGGGAGGCATTAATTGTTTGATTTCATTGGAACAGGTGTTCGTCCCTACGAGGTATCTATAAAACAGAGTTAGTGACCAAACGGTTCGCCGATGGTTAAGTGGAGTGAGCGATGAGGTAACACTGGGATCATTTATAAGTCGGATAGCTCTATTTTGCACTTTATCGAGATAGCCCAGTGCGGTTTGGGGGGCTCCAGTCCAAATATGTGCATTATACTCCATTTTTGGTCTAATGTAAGTTTTATAGATTTTTAGAAGATCAGGTGCAGTAAAGTAAGTTTTACAGCGAAACAAAAAACCTAAACATTTAGCTGCATCTTTAGCTATACCAAAAATGTGGTTTGACCAGGTTAATTTTTGGTTTAACCCGATACCCAGAATGTTTAGGTCTGTTGTGTGCTGCAAAGGTATACCCTGAAATGACAAGCTGGGGGTAGATATTGCAATTTTCCGCGAGATTAAACAGCATTGGGTATTTTTTGTGTTGAAATCAACACGGTTACACTCTCCCCATTTTTGGATTTTTGCTAAATCATTGTTTAGCTCACTAGTCATAAAATTTTTTGCTGTTGTGTTAATCTGTTGATTAATGTTACAACGACTATGAAATTCATAGGAAGCCACAAGGGTGCTGTCATCTGCGAAACTGAGAATTGGAGGTTATTGAAAGTAAGTCATTGATAAATATTAAGAAAAGAGTTGGGGATAGAACAGATTCTTGGGGGACACCAGCATTTATTTGAAATTGGTTGGATGTATAACCATCCACAAGTACACGAATTGTGCGATTTGAGAGAAAATCTCCAATCCATTTTAGGAAAACCCTACCTAAACCTAAAGCCTCGCATTTTGCTATTAAAGCATCATGCCATACTCGGTCAAAAGCTTTAGATATATCCAAGGCTACAACATCAGATTCACCAGAGTGGTGAAGATTGATATTTAGCTTCTCGCAAAGGAAAGTCATGAGATCACCGGTTGAACGACGGGATCTGAACCCGTATTGTCGATCATGGAGCAAACCTTTGCGATCAAGGTATTTCAGAAGCTTTATGTTTACAATTTTTTCCATTACTTTGAAAAGGACCGAGGTTATAGCAATAGGGCGGTAGTTAGAGGGATCGCTTTTGTTGCCTTTTTTTGGAACTGGAAAAACATTCGCAACCTTCCATTGGGCAGGATGAGTACTCGAAGTAAAGGAAAGGAAAAAAAGGTTGCGGAGAGGTTTTGAAATAGTGGAATAAGTTTTTTTGAGAACCATTGAAGTGATTCCATCCGGACCGGCCTATTTGTTTGTGTCAAGATTTTTCAATATTTTCAACACTGTTCGTGTCCTGAAGTAAATTCAACCAAAGGAACAACCAACGCGTGGAATACGAGGTGGATTTTGTGTTGACTGGGGCAGTGTTGAATTGGAAGCAAATTGTTCACCAAACAAGTTTGCTTTTTCTTTAGAATCTGACACAGTTCTGTTATTTTTATCAACAAGTGGGGGAAAAGAGGAATCGCTTACGTCCTCCTTTAACCCCTTTGTAAAAGTCCAAAAGGACTTGCTGTTCTTTGGCATGTAGAGCAACCTACGTTTTATTCTTTGGTTGAATAAGAACTTTTGTTTGTTGATAACTCTCTTGCATCTATTTCTGGCCACTATATAGTTGGCCCTATGAGACTCCGACCGATTGTGTTGGTAACGTTTAAAAGCCTCCTCCTTATTATGAATTGCTTTACTACAAATGCGATTGAACCATGCATTCGGTTTTCGTTGAATACTTTTCATGGAGTGTGGTATGAACAACCTCATTCCAAGCAAGATGGTTTTACTGATCGCATTTGCAGCAAAGTTAACATTCTTGTTGCGAAAACACATTGACCAATCGAAATCTTTAAAAAAGTTGTTTAAATTTTCCCAGTTGGCACGATTATAATTCCATACCAGTTTTTTGGGAGGAGTCTTTCTATTGATCACTGTGTTAATATGGAAGCTTGTTTTCACCAAACAATGGTCGGAGTCCCCCAGGGGACAACCTACTGAAACCACATACTTTTCAGGATGCGTAGACAGAAACAGATCCAAGAGGTAACTTTCTTGATCAGCACGGTCAGGGACCCTAGTGGGATTTTGGACAAGTTGAGAAAGTTGGAACGTTGATGAAAAAAATTACTTGAAAAATGAAGCCAATCTCTGTTATGGATATTGAAATCCCCAGCCAGAACTATTTCAGTTTTTGGGCATGACTCCAAAATTTCATTAATCTGGTTAGAGAGATTTTCAATCTCCGTAGCAGTTTCGTGTTCATTTGAGTTGGGTGATCTGTATCAGAAACAGAAATGTATGACATGTTTTCCAACGAGAATTTTGACCCAAATGTAATGGAAGGTTGGGCTAGAAGCTTTATATTTATAAAGAATGTTGAAAACTATGTAATTTTTAATGAAGATAGAGATGCCTCTTTTAGGGACGAAGTGTGAAACAAGTAAGTAGCCTGTAATACTAAAATTATCTTTTTGGCCACTAACTTGCGTTTCACAAAGGGCTCAGATAGCTGGCTTTGCAGAGTTTAAATGGCATTCTACGGCATGAAAATTCGTCTGCAACCCACGTATGTTACAAAAATTAATACAAAAGTTGGCAATTTTGATACAGAAAATGAATACAAAATTTTAAGAATCAAAAAATTTTAAAAATAGAAAGATTTTAAGAATAGAAAAAAGAAATACAAGCAAAAACCGAAATTTTTCTTAATTTGAAATTGAAAGAAATTTATATTTGAATTTTAAAACAATAAAAGAAAAGAAGAAATAGAACAAAATTTAAAAATTTAGAAACTAAAATTAAAAATAAATGTATGTACGATTTGTCCTCCTTAATTAATGACTAACACCGGCTAATTTTATTTTACTCAGAGTGAGAAACGACTTATATCAAAGTTCAACAGTTTTTATCTTGCACGATATAATGGCGAAACACTATATGTGCCCTTATTGAACGAAGTTACAGTCGCAAACTCACACAAAGTAAAACCACATGTAATTTAGATTTTAATTAATAACTAACACCGGCTAATTTTATTTTACTCAGAGTGAGAAACGACTTATATCAAAGTTCAACAGTTTTTATCTTGCACGATATAATGGCGAAACACTATATGTGCCCTTATTGAACGAAGTTACAGTCGCAAACTCACACAAAGTAAAACCACATGTAATTTAGATTTTAATATAAAAAAAAATTTATATTTAAAACGAGGAAGAGTGTAGTAGAGTAGACTGTGTCAACTCTGGGATACCCGTATGACCGTTATATAAATATTATATCATTATTATTATAAACATTATTTACTTTTGGCAAAATTTCAAACATACCAGCTTTATTAGGTGAAATATAATGCTCATATAAAAGAAGGAGTTGTATGGCAGCTAGTCGAACCCTCTGCAGTAGACCAACCAAATTTTGCAGTAACTTTGGCCATTACACTTAACTATTTTTGGCAAAATTTCAGACACTCAACTTCAATAGGTGCTCATATAAAATAAGAAGTTGTATCGCAGCTACTCGAACCCTTTGCAGTAGACCAACCAAATTTTGCAGTAACTTTGGCCATTACACTAAACTATTTTTGGCAAAATTTCAGGCACCCAGCTTCAATAGGTATAGAGTAATGCTCATATAAAAGAAGGAGTTGTATGGCAGCTACTCGAACTCACTGCAACAGACCAACCAAGTTTTGCAGAATCTTTGGCCATAAAACTAAACTACTTTTGCCAAAATTTCAGACACGTAGCTGTAATAGGTACAGAGAAATACTCATATAAAAAAAGAAGTTGTATGGCAGCCACCCGAACCTATGGACCAAAATGGCTGGATTTAAATAGCGATGACGGCTATTGCAAAAAAACTAATTTGCGAAAATTTCAAGATCCTAGCTTCTTTAGTTTTTGAGTTATCGTGCGGACGGACGGACGGACGGACGGACATACATAGCTAAATCGATTTTTTTTTCAATTCTGATCCGATCCATACACTTGAGTCTATATCTACCCCCCCTCCTTCTCTGCGTCACAAACGTAATGGCAAATTTATTATACCCTTTGACTATATAGTCATACGGGTATAAAGAGAAAAATTTAATGTTAAAATAGCATAACGAGTATTAATTTATTTAAGTAAGAAAGAGATCAACACATAAAATTATATGTAGTAATTTTAGTTCAATCTAATTTACAATTATCAATAATGTTAAAGTGCAAAAAAAAATATAAAAGATTGAGAATCTTGAAATAATTAAATTAGAGCATCAACATCCATACATAAGAGGAAGGGAAATGGATATATTTGTTTTGTTTACTGCTAGGAGATGAATGAGAAATAAATTATAAAAAAAAAATGAAATTTGACAAGTTATTAATTGTAAACAAAACAAATCCGACGCGTGTTTTAAAAAATAAAATAAAAGTTCTTTAATTATATCGAAAAAAAAAGTTAATGTTCGTAATAAATTGAACATCGAAAATAAAATCTGTGTTAATTATGTGATAGTTTTGTTTAGTTAGAATATTTTTTTCCTTTTTACATCAAATATTATAGAATAGAATAATATAAAAAAATAAAATAATATAATAAAAGTGAAAATAAAAATTCTTATCTTGCCACCATTGGAAGTGCGGCTTGTTATTCCAATAATGGAGAGAAATAAATTAAATATAGCAAAACACCATCACAACAGAATAAAAAAATTATAATATTTTAAATTAAAAAAAAAAAAAAAATTTAAAAAAAGAAAAAAATTAAGTACGTAATTTAATTACTACAAATGATTAATTAAATGAAATTATTGAATAAAAAGAAATGTTTAAATAGTTATTAAACTCTAAAGACACAGTTTTATACCGATGTGTTCACAACAAATGTAGAACGAAGAGTGCGAATATGATCTTATCACCGATATGACAAATGAATATGTACGAGAAATCAAAGAAAATGTTTTAAAAAAACTGGTTTCAGAAGAAGTCTTATATTATTCGATAGACTCTGTTAAAAACGATGAATATTTGGTTGAACATTTAAATTCAATAAACCCTTCAGGTTTACCTCCTTATTGCCTTAAATTAAGAAAAGAATTATGCTATTAAGAAACCTTGCGATCAAAAAAGGTTTATGCAATGGTACTCGGATAGTATTACTTGATTTTACGCCTAACTGTTTAAACGCACAAATAATTACAGGATCCCATTCCGGAACAATACATTTTATTCCAAGAATTTCATTAGATAATGAATGAAATTGAATGTGATCCTAATGATCCAACATTGCCTATAAATAAGTCTTAAGGCCAAACAATTTAACGAATTGGCTTATATCTACCAGAAGCCTGCTTTATACACTGCCTTTTTCAGAGCTATAACAGCAACCTCATTAAAAATCATAATTCTAGAGAATGTTCGTCAATGATAGGGTAGAAAATGGAAATTTTATAACTGAAACTGACAATGTTGTGTATAAAGAAATTTTTCCTTTATATTAAATTTATATTGCACATATATTTACTGTGCAATTTACAGGGGTTTCACTAGTAAGTATTTATATCTGATAAGTATACATATCTAACATATAGTACATAGTGTTATACTAAACTTAGAACATTATTTATATGTACAAAAATATATTCAGACTGAAAGATACCTATCAAATATTACACAATTTTATTTAAGTTTTGTTTAACCACCTAGATAAAGATTTTAACAAATACTTATAACGCTTTTATGTCATCTTTCCAGCATCTCTGAATATTCGTAATGTGTATACCAATTTGTGATTCAGTTAAATAAAATTTAAATTAATTTAGTTAAATTTACTAGGAGGCATAATTTTAATAATTTATGATTAGTTAATAATTAAATCGATTTTTAATATTAATGAATTGGATCCAACTTGGAAATAGTCAAAATATTTAAGTGTAAAGAAATTGAAATAAAACTAAAAAGTATAAAATAAAAATAAATTGCTGGTATAAGAAACAGTTCTTTTAAAGTTTGAAAACTTTTAAGCTTAAATATTGAAAATTTTTAACCAAAAATTGGTGGTAGAATCTTTTACATTTAAAAGTGTTTTAATATAAAAGTAAATTGCTGAAATGAGAGACAGTTCTTCTTTCTGTTAACATTAATCCAGCAATTTACTTTTATATTAAAACAGTAACAAATTCCTAAAATCTACCTATAATTTTTTATTTTCGACATTTTAAGGGGCTAGTACTTCTTTAATAAAAGTATATATTGAAAAAAATATTTTTTTTTATTTTATTTTGTTTACTGCGTACAATAAAATTTATATCAACCCTTTCTTAATCTAACAAAACACTAATCTATATTTTATCTATATAAACCTATAAAATATCTTTGTAATATTTCATACATGTTATAACACACACATAACCATAATGTAGGCTTTAATAAAATATAATAGTCAGGAAAAAGTAATTTTTTCTCCAGAATTGCAATGAAAAATATTTTATACTAATTTTATTTAATTTGCTACCAGTCGTATAATTGTTTCACAAAAAAATTAATGAAATACACTTTAAAAGCTGAGAGCCATACAATAATTATACTTAATAATTAATATGAACTTAAACTTGAATTAAATTTTAAATGTTTACAAAGTAATTAGGTCATTTAGAAATTTTTGTTTTAATTTATGGTCAAAACAGTTTTTTGAAATGTCTGGTGAAAAGTATGACTGTATTTGTTTAATGTAGTGCAACATCGGTTTATTGGCTCATTTCTGTTCACATATTCTGTTCTGTGTATATTTTCTAATAAAAATTTCGTGTTTATTGTATTTCTGACTACATTGTTTAATCTAACCTTATTTATTAAAATTTAAATTATGTTTGTAACGTAATAAATCAATGTTTGATGAAATATGTAATTATTAAACGTCAATTGCTTCGATAAAAATTGTTAGGTGTGTATAGTAAAAAAATTTTAAAAGAATTTCTGATTCTGATATTCTTGTAACAGCGGTTTGTTGAGTCGTGCGTACACTTTTATTTTTTTAATTTTGTGCGCAATAGTTTTTGTGATATAATTTTAGTTTTTTATATAATCTGACATTAAACTGTCTCTTTATATTGAATTTACATAAACTTACACTTATAATATTATATTAAACAAATGCATGTCAGTTTTAAAATAAAAACATTTTTGACCTTTATACCTACAATCGAATATAATCAAGCTTATATCCTATATATCCTTCCAAATTGGTGCAACTAGATGAAAAAAAAACTTTAAAATAAAAGCATGTTATGTTGGATTTTAACACAATTTCAGTTTATATATTAATAGTACATAAAAAAAAATTTAATTTAATTATAAGAATAAACTGGAATAGTGGAATGTTCTTTCAATCAAAAAACTAAAAAATAAATAAATAATAAAGAATTAAACTTAATCAATATTCAATTCAGTTGAGTAAGTTTTTGTGGTCAAATATGTAAACATGAACACAGAATGAAAAATCGATAATTAGGTTTGGTTTTTTTTATAACAAATTACATATAAAAACATATGAATGTATATCTTATGTAGGATATTCTTCCGTATAGGGGACCCAAAATATCAAGATGACATCATCACATAACGGTACTTCATATCTCCAAGTTTTCAAGTATATATATCATTAATACCGATGGCGCCATCTAGTGGCCGAAAAATGCATTACAAAATTTTCTTAATTTTTTGTAGTATTTTACATAAAAAATCAAATTTTTGACCTAAGACAATATGCAGGCACTAAATTATTACAGTTTTTTAGGGCTCAATATTTCCTTTAAACACACCTTGTTTCATCTAAATCGGTGCTACCGTTTTTGAGATATTCCAATTTCAAGTGGAAATTTAAAATAAAAAAAATAAAAATTCAAACTTTCAAAAAAACTGCTATAAGTATAAAATTTTCGAAAACACCCTGTATTTATTATGATTCCGTTATAAAGGTCTCTTTACACTCTTTTCTATGGGTGTACCATAAAAATGGTATATGTTGACAAATAGCCCCACCAGAGAACATAAATACAAAACTGAAACAACAATTTTATTAAAAAATAAATTTTCATACTTTATTTCTCATACATTTATTATGCCTTTTTGTTTTTTGTTGAAATATGTGTGTGAAAATGTAAGAAGGATGCACTTTAGATTTGGATACAATATTTAGTTGGGTTTTGGTAATTTGTTTGGAGGGATTTTTGAGATATTTTGGAGATATGTATGTCAAAATATAATTAGGAAGGACCTTAGAGTTGGCTAAAAAATCAGAATTATGAGCTTTTTCCATAATATTTATAAATATATATATACACAAGAATCTGAAGAAAGAGAGTTGATTTAGAGTGCAATGCAATAATGTAAATTAAAAAAAAAAAAATAATAAATCTCTTTTTCTCGACCACTTTAAGTCGAACTCTTAATTCTCTCACATGAATTTCCCGTATGGATCATAAATTTTTAAATTAAAAAAATTTATTAAAAAATAATTTTTGTTCACTAATCCCCATGGTGATCAAATATATATACTAAAATATAAAATATATGATATAATTTAATTTAATTAATTATAAACAAAATAATTAATATATGTACCTATTCCGTGAAGCCACATAAAGAGTATGGGGATGTTGCATTGACGTAATCTTCCAACGCAAGTGAATATTACTCAATCCCACATGAGAGTGTTGTCAGTTGTAGTTTTAAGTGTTGTCAGTTGTCACTAATTTATGAACTTATGAATGTATGTGTAAAATTTAGTTCATTCGAAGATAGTTATCGTCGGAGAATGTTTAGTCAACTGATTTTTCAAAAGCGGAAAGTTTTTGTAATTTTTTATTCATATAAAAAAAAAGGTTTGTAGCTGCCTAAATAAAAAAATGGATTTGTAGATAATATAAGAAATTTAATTTTTTATTTACATTGAGTAAGTAGGTAATTTTATTTTACTTATATCATATCTAGGTCATTTAAAAATGGATTATTATTTTAATTAACATCTGTGAGACTGAGCAAACATTCATAATTATACAATTTTAAAATTAGGTTCTAAATCTGTTCCTTAAACTAATTGTCTTTTATATCATTAATTATTTTTGGTTATTATTTATATTAACTAAATTTTATATTTTATCAATCAAAATATATTTTTATATTTAATATAATACAATTAATATATATGTTCATTTTTGTGTTTTTTTAGTAAGTAGTTTGAAAAATAAAAAATAACAAAATGGTTAGTGCATCGAGTCTTACTGGTAAAATTTGGTTGCAACGAAACTGGTTTTTTGTAAATACAAGAATTACGAAACAGGTTTTGGTGTATACAGAATTTTCACCGATTACGTCAACATTACGTCAAAACTACCTCAATGCAACAGTTGATACTACCCGTCTGGCTTGCCTGATTAATACTAATAAATAGTTAATCTGCCACGTCTTAAAAGAAAAGGCATTTTTAACTCCCTTATTAAATTCTGCCGTGTTAACTCAAGTTGACGTATCTACAACTTTGATGTTTTTTTATCTAGAAATGCCTTTAACATCTTAAACACATTTTTTATCTATATTTTGAAGAAGCAAAGTCGTATCCTGCTTTTTTGGTGGTTAAAATTACGTAAAAAATAGGACGTATAAGCCAAATTCTGCAAGATTTACTTTTTATTTGGCAACATTTGGCGTATATATACAATGTTAAAACAAAACAATGTTTCAACTACATACGTCTTTTTAAGGAAAATTAGTAATAGTGTTGGTTGAAAAATATTGTAATAAGAATATTGTTAAATGTTGTTTATTTGAAAAAAATTTATAGAAAAATGATAAAGGTACAGGGAAAAAGAGAAAAATGCATTTATCTCAAAATTACTTCTTTTGTAAATACGTCAAATTGAATTAACACGGCAGAACTGTATGAAGTAAGGTACTGTTAATAAATAAATTAATAAATGAGAACAAATTGAATTAAAAAAAGAATCAAAGTGTATCTATAATGGCAATAATTAGTTTAAGTTTTAATTTACGTAAAACTAATGCAGTTTTTTACATTAATATATGAACATATGTTAAAAAAGAAATATTGGTTTTCAAAATTCTATATAAAATCTTTAAATTTGCACGAACGTTCTTCCCCACAGTGTACTAAAAAACCAGGACGCATTAATAAATTAACATGTCTTATATATGAAGGAATAAATACGCATGAAAATCTCCAGGACATATTTTGTATGAAAATGTTAAAATTTAGGTTTACTTGATGTATTCTTACCCTTGCTAGTTTTTTAGCACATTTTCAAAAAATTTTGTAAAATTGTGCCTATATAGCTTCACTCTGTCTGTCCGTCCGTCTGTCCAAATGTTTACAAAAATTTTTACACCGTTTGAATAAAAAAGAAATTTTAACCACCGGTAGGTATTGCAAAACAAATAATGTTGTAAAAGAAATTTTTGTTGTAGCCCCACCCGTTACGGAGCTACAGCAAAACTCAAGTTTTGCAAAATTTTTGGCCACACATATCTTCAAAACGATTTAAGCCAGGGTCTTGAAATTTTAGGAGAAGTTAGGCCTTTAGAAATTAGTAAGAGTCGGTTAACAAAATTTTTTTGTTACGTCCCCTGTTTAGGAGCTCGATATGGGCGCGAAAATCAAAATTTTGCTATTTTTAAGCACCCGTAACTTGAATACCTGTTCTAATTTTTTTTTACAAATATACAAAATTTAATGCTGCAGCATTATATTTCAACATTTGTTAAAGTTCTTAAATTTGAAAGGGGTTCTATAAATTGAAGAAATTGTCTCTTAGGTTTAACCATTTTTGTTTAGATAATAAATAATAAAATTCTAGGTAAAATTTCAAATTTTGGTGGCGTTCACAATTGATATTCTAGAACCTAAAAAATGGAAGGGTGGGGACAGGGGGGGGGGGGGGTGGGTAGATCCTTCATAAGTTTGCTAAGCAAAAATTTGGGAACCTTCCCCATTATAGGACTACAAGGTCTTAAAAATTAAAACTTTTATATTTTTATAAAACAGTAACTTACTTAATCACCCAGTGTATGTTTTTCCAAAATTAAACGTTAATATTGTTAGAGCTTTATTATATTCCGCACTTGTTAACAGGTTTGAGTGCATTGAGTGCATTGGGATTATTAGTCATAATTAATAAATTGATTAAATAACTAAATTATAATATTATCATTTCTTTTTGTATATATTTTTATAAAAATAAATGATAAAATACTCAGTAAGAAACCCTTTATAATTTTTGGTTTTTTTCATCACTTGTTTCATTAGTTTTTACTTTTTTTAATAAAAGAATTGTTTTTTGATTTGATATTTTAAAATTACATTCTCCATAACATTACGTAAACTAAGAATTTAACGGTGAAACTTCCGGAAAGGGGTTGTGAGCTATCAAGATGACGTCATCACATAACGGTACTAAATATCTCAAAGTTTTCGAATATATATACCATTAGTGGCGATGGCGCCATCTAGTGGTCGAAAAATGCATTACAAAATGTTCCTAAGATTTTGTAACATTTTTATTAAAATGTTATATTTTTCCTGTTAGTCCATAAACTGGAACCAACATCTTACACTATTGTAGGGCATGATATTGTCTTTCATAAACATCTTGTTTCATCTGGATCGGTGCTACCATTTTTGAGATATTGCAATTTAAAGTGAAAATTTAAAAAAAAAAAAAAAAAAAAATCAAACTTTCAAAAAAACTACTATAACTGTGAAATTTTCAAAAACACCCTGTATTATTATTATACCATTAGAAAGGTCTCTTAAAATTCTTTCCAACGCTATACAATAAGTATGGCATATGTTGACAAATAGCCCCACCAGAGAACATAAATGCAAAAATGACGCAACAATTTTATTAAAAAATACATTTTCATACTTTATTTGTCATAAATTTATTTTGCCTTTTTGTTTTCCATTTGAAATATTTATTTTAAAATTTAAGAATGTACTTTATAGTTTGATACGATATTGAGTTGGGTTTTGTTTAGAGGATTTTTGAGGTATTTATATGTATGTAAAGTATAATTAGAAAGGACCTTAGAGTTGGTTATAAAGTCAGAATTATACGCTTTTTCCAGAATATTTATATACTAAGATTTTGAAGATTTACAGGGTTTTGAGTTGGATATAAAATTACGCTTATACTGTTCCAACAACCTGTACAACATTCAAATGCGAAATAAAGCCATATCATTTTCTAAAATTTTACCAAATAAAGCCATATAGTAAAATTGATACAAATTCTAACACTAAAATGAAAAGAATGGTATAAGAATTCGGATACCTAATTCATTCAAAAAATTAATAAGTTCCTAATTTTTTTTAATACACTGTAATAAAACATGTTAAATAATATTATATTTTCATTACGGGGGCTGCCGCCCCCGAACCCCCGCTAACTCAATTATTGAAGCTAGATTTTGAATCCAACACTAAAATGAAAAGAATGGTATAAGAATTCGGATACCTAATTCATTAAAAAAATTAATAAGTTCCTAATTTTTTTTAATACACTGTAATAAAACATGTTAAATAATATTATATTTTCATTACGGGGGCTGCCGCCCCCGAACCCCCGCTAACTCAATTATTGAAGCTAGATTTTGAATCCAACACTAAAATGAAAAGAATGGTATAAGAATTCGGATACCTAATTCATTAAAAAAATTAATAAGTTCCTAATTTTTTTTAATACACTGTAATAAAACATGTTAAATAATATTATATTTTCATTACGGGGGCTGCCGCCCCCGAACCCCCGCTAACTCAATTATTGAAGCTAGATTTTGAATCCAACACTAAAATGAAAAGAATGGTATAAGAATTCGGATACCTAATTCATTAAAAAAATTAATAAGTTTCTAATTTTTTTAATACACTGTAATAAAACATGTTAAATAATATTATATTTTCATTATGGGGGCTGCCGCCCCCGAACCCCCGCTAACTCAATTATTGAAGCTAGATTTTGAATCCAACACTAAAATGAAAAGAATGGTATAAGAATTCGGATACCTAATTCATTAAAAAAGTTAATAAGTTTCTAATTTTTTTAATACACTGTAATAAAACATGTTAAATAATAATATATTTTCATTACGGGGGCTGCCGCCCCCGAACCCCCGCTAACTCAATTATTGAAGCTAGATTTTGAATCCAACACTAAAATGAAAAGAATGGTATAAGAATTCGGATACCTATTTCATTAAAAAAATTAATAATTTCAAATTTTTTTAATACACTGCAATAAAACATGTTAAATAATATTATATTTTCATTACGGGGGCTGCCGCCCCCGAACCCCCGCTAACTCAATTATTGAAACTAGATTTTGAATCCAACACTATAATGAAAAGAATGGTATGAGAATTCGGCATAGCTATTTCATACAAAAAATAATCAACCCTAATTAATAAATATAAATATTCTGGAAAAGGGGGCAATCCTGCTTTTGAATCCAACTCCAAAATCCCTCCTAATTGAGAATCCCACATATACACATATATATAAATATTCTGGAAAAAGCGTATAATTCTGACTTTATAACCAACTCTAAGGTCCTTTCTAATTATACTTTACATACATATAAATACCTCAAAAATCCTCTAAACAAAACCCAACTCAATATTGTATCAAACTATAAAGTACATTCTTAAATTTTAAAATAAATATTTCAAATGGAAAACAAAAAGGCAAAATAAATTTATGACAAATAAAGTATGAAAATGTATTTTTTAATAAAATTGTTGCGTCATTTTTGCATTTATGTTCTCTGGTGGGGCTATTTGTCAATATATGCCATACTTATTATATACCGTTGGAAAGAGTTTTAAGAGACCTTTCTAATGGTATAATAATAATACAGGGTGTTTTTGATAATTTCACAGTTATAGTAGTTTTTTTGAAAGTTTGATTTTTTTTTTTTTTTTTTTTAAATTTTCACTTTAAATTGCAATATCTTAAAAACGGTAGCACCGATTCAGATGAAACCGGATTTATATGAAAGGCAATATCATTCTCAACAATATTTTATGATGTTGGTTTTAGTTTATGGTCTTACAGGAAAAATATAGCATTTTAATTAAAATGCTACAAAATCTTAGGAAATTTTTGTAATGCATTTTTCGACCACTAGATGGCGCCATCGCCACTAATGGTATATATATTCGAAAACTTTGAGATATTTAGTACCGTTATATGATGACGTCATCTTGATAGCTCACAACCCCTTTGCGGAAGTTTTGCCAATTTAACTACTTATTACCATAACAGATATACTTTGATTTTTTTTTAATGAAATTTCTTTTTATTTATCCGCTATGTGAGTAGCTGCAGCTGAACCAAAATGAAGTTTGAATTGTTTTTATTTTTTTAAAGAATACCTAATTAATTAAATTTGAAAAATTGGGTTAAAATGGTAAAATTGTGCTAATATTTATAATTTTTAATTCTTAATTACTTAAGTATGTATGCATACTTTGATTGTAACTTTTAAAGTATATTTTTTCAATATGATTGAATAGAGAGTTGACTACAGGTGTCAGTTATTTAAAAATTGGAAAAAAGAAAGGTGGTTTTCAAAATGTGATTTATTATTTAAAAAAGGTGCTTTATTTTGTTAAAAGAAATAAGCAACATAAATAGACAATATACCTAAGTCATTTTCCTAATATTATAAATTCTTAGTATCGCCCTGTGCTCGAAATTTGAGTTGTTGTTTTCTTTGAATTATTATATATAATTTAACATAATTTGTTTTTTATATTTTACATAAGGAAATTTATTTACATAAGTATTATGCGATATGCGATCGTTTGTTTGTTGCGCTTAAATTCAATTTTTGTGATATGAAAATAAAAGCTAAACACATTTATAAGAATAAGGATAATTACTAGTTGTTCTCTCTTGTTTTACATAAATATTTTGAAAAACTATTCTCGTATAAAAATTCTAAATATTTTCTTAATATTAAACTCTTATACTTTATTGGAGCTGCCAGAAGTGGTAAAATAATTCGCAGAAGTCGACAATTTTCAGCGTTTATTTTTTTTTAAATTTCAATCTTAAGATTCATAACATGGCTACAAATGTATAGAAAAATTCCAGAATAAAAGTTCGAAGAGAATAAAAGAAAGAAAATTATTTTAAGAGTAATGTTTTATTTTATGTATTTAGGGTAGGTTAAAAAACCCTAAGAAATTCTATTTTGTATTTTTTTATGTACAGTTTAATCATTACTTTAAAAATATAAAGTTGGTCTTGCATCACTATTATCATATATTTTGAGTTTTATTATAAAGTTGTGAGATTTTTTAAAAAGTTTGATATAATTGAAATGCTTCTAATTTATAAATCAAAACTCATATTATATTAATTCTTATAATTACTATAAAAATAATTATACCAATATGAATTTTGTTTTTCGTTATTAAAATGCAAAGTATTAAAAAACCTTTTTAAAAGTTAAATTATAAAGTAAAACAATAATTATAAAAGCAAACTATAGCTAGATGAAGAAAAGAATGATAGTCAAAAACAAAGAAATGAAGAGTAATATTAATACCTTAATGTCTTAAACCTCGGTATCAGGGTGTCCCTTTCTATTCCCATAGTGTCCTCGAAAATTGGAACCAATTGAAATAGTGGGTCGGGGACCATCCACATAGTTTCGAAGACCTTAAAGCATATTTTCGAAAATAATAGAGATAGTAACTTCAAAAAATTGTAGAAGCTTCAAATTTGGCACAAGGCTGTTCTTTAATATTTCCTACGTGTTCCCTTAATGTATCTTCAATTGGAGTGGTGGTTCAAGAGTTTTACTGTTAAACATATTATGTATTATATTTTATAAATTAAAAACTAAATATTTTTTTAATTTTTATTATATCATATCTATATTTTATTGAATTATTACCATAGGTATAATTAAGAAATATAATTATAATTATAATTAAGAAATTGTGTACGATACTTAAGTTGTGAAATTTATTATAACTGTATGACTATATAGTCAAAAGGTATAATAAATTTGTCATTACGTTTGTGGCGCAGAAAAGGAGGGGGGTAGATATAGACTCAAGTGTATGGATCGGTTTAGAATCGAAAAAAAAAATCGATTAAGCCATGTATGTCCGTTCGTCCGCACGATAACTCAAAAACTAAAGGAGCTAGGATCTTAAAATTTTCGCAAATTCGTTTTTTTGCAAAAGCCGTCTTCGCTATATAAATCCAGCCATTTTGGTCCTTGGGTTCGGGTAGCTGCCATACAACTTCTTTTTTTATATGAGTATTACTCTGTACCTGTTGCAGTTGCGTGTCTGAAATTTTGCCAAAAGTAGTTTAGTTTTATGGCCAAAGTTTCTGCAAAATTTGGTTGGTCTACTGTAGAGGGTTCCAGTAGCTGCCATATAACTCCTTCTTTTATATGAGTATTATACTACACCTAATGAAGCTGGGTGTCTGAAATTTACTAAAAAATAGTTTCGTGTAATTGCCAAAGATACAGCTAAATTTGGTTGGTCTACTGCAGAGGATTCAAGTAGCTAACATATAACTCCTTCTTTAATATGAGTATTCCACTACACTTAATAAAGCTGTATGTTTGAAATTTAGCCAAAAGTAATTAGCCGGATGATATAATGCATATGTTACTGTCATACGGGTATGCCAGACTTGACACAGTCTACTCTACTACACTCTCCCTCGTTTTTGTATTAAAATTAATTATATGAAACTGTTTAAAATTTGTCATTGTATTTTAGAAATACATTTATTGGATATTATGATTATTAAATTTTGTGATAAAACCATGAAATTATATAAACTTTTATATTTATATTATTACAAATTAATATTTCGTTCGACTAACTTTAAGTTTAATTCTATAGAATATTAAAAAATAAGTAAATTAAGAGAATAAATTTAAAAATTAATGAAAAATGAAATAATTAACCAAGCGTACTTAATCATTCTACAGTAAATGCACTTAAGCTTAAAATCCTGAAAAGGAGTAATTGCTGCATGTGTGTAAAATTTTATTGAATTGGATAAAAGATTTATCTCAATTTAATTTGTTGTTTAATATTTTAAATAGATAAGTTAGTAAGAATTTTTAATATTTTTGAAATGATAAAATAATTAGCAAATGTTTTTTGTATTATAAAAATAATTTGAACATTGAACCAGTTAATTAATTCTTGGGTTCGAAACAGCTTTTTGTTTTGCTTGTGAAATATATGGCAAAAATACTTTGCTAAGTCGCCAAGTGAAGATTGATGTTTGTATTAAACAATTTTGGTACAGACACCGATAGTGTAAATTAAAGTATCATCGGTGAATACAGATATTTTCGAGCTTTCGTAGCGAACAGTTTCGTGTGTATAAATATTTTACAATATAGGTCCTAAAACAGAACCCTGTGGTACTCCTACTGGAATGTCCCACATAGCCGAAAAATCTGTTCTTTTTTAATTTAAATTGGTAAATTTATTTTATTAAGTTTATACACAAGTCCGTCGATGAAGCCCAGCCCAAAATCAAATTGTTCAGGAAGGTTTATAAAGCTACTTTTCTAAATGCCTGCATATTTTTTTGCTTTTAATTCTGAAGTAGCATTTTCAAACTAATAGATTTAAAAATTTCGTACTTTTTATCAAAAACGCATATAATATCTGAGAGTTCCTGAATAGAATTTTGAGAAATTTTTTTTCACGAGGTAATCCGATGTCTTTTTAATGCTTGAATCTAATAGTGACCATATTATCTATCTCATAATAATTTCTATCTCAACTCTGTTTATTTTTATTAATCATTTAATTTATGATAAAACTTTTTTGATTTTAATGTATTAATTATTATTTTTTTCTTTTATTTACAGGTGAGTTTTAAACACTAAAACTATAAAATACTTACGAGTTTTTGATGGAATTATGAAACGTTATGCCTGTGATAAAATTTATGATTTGATTATATTATTTTCTAAAAGAATAGTAGGTATTATTCAAATTATTCATTAAGATCCTTTCAAATAACAAGAATATAATATATGACGATCATTTTCCAAGATGTACCTATACCATATGCTTATTAGCCTAACAATTGAACAGTTAGCACTTAAAAATAATGTGGATGTAGTAATAACAATTTACTTAGATAATTATAGTATGTTCTGGTGATATTTTCTATAGAAGCTATATATGTTCTTGTTTAATTGTTTCTATTAACGCACTTTTTGAAAATTTGTGCATTACATTTCGAAATAAAAAGGTCACATTTTTTATTGTGTATTTAAAATTATAAATTCATTTTCTTTTCGTTGGTGATCCGATTTAAAGTCTATACAAACGGAGGAACAATTTCAATGCACCCGTGAGCTTTTGTTCACATAGGTATAACAGTACATACTTTAGTATTTGTGCTTCTTTATTTACAGTAGAGTTGACAGTGATACAAAAGTGCTTTCTCGGTAGCTAGCTTATGGTTATGGTAACGACTAATTAATTTTACTGAAATATAAAAACTTCCTTAGTAAACTCCAGTTCAACTTGCTAGTTTTTGGTAATATGATATCGTAATGCTAATCAAAGTTGTATTTTATTTTTGTATTTTGTTTTACCAATCTGTTTGCTTTATTAGCGCGTGCACAATAAGAGCGAGTTACGTCATTTGCTTAACAGCCTAACATATTTTGATATTTATAAGTATAATTCCTAATCTTGAAATTCTAATTTGTTAACTGCAAAATTTTTTTTTCTTTATAACCTACATTAATATGTTGCTGACCTTTTTGTACATAATCAAAGTTTTGTACATTGTGTTATTGGGAAATTATAATTTCCAATGATTTAAATTTATTTCAAATAAAATATGTTTCATTGACAATGTCTCCTTTTTAATATAAATACTTGTATTATTCTAATTAACAAATCAATAAATATTTCATCTCAGTGATGAGCAACCCGCGGCGCTACTTCCGATTTTTAACGACCCGCCAGACTATGCCAAATTTCATTTATTAAGAAAATGTTTTCTTTTTTTAGTGCCATAATTGTGATGATTATTATTCTATGATATTGATATTATTATTAATCATCATGTGTGTTTGGGTTGCCAGCTATTAACATTTTATTAAAAGTAATATTTTGTGAATAAGTTTCTTTTGTGAATAAGAGGTTCTTAAATTGTGCCCAAAAAGATTTTTTTTTTATGTATTGCTTTGGCATCAGATGAGGGTCCAGGTAATTGATATTGTTCGTAGCAAAGCTTTTCGACGAGTTTACATTCAGCGAATTTCTTTTTTGGCTCTTAATTTTGCATTGAGAACAAAACCAGATTTCGGACTGGATCCTGTCTATATTTCTGGACGTCTTCATTTTCAAATCCTGTGCAGGGACTGCAGTGGAGATATAATGGAGATTCTCAATTAGAAGGAATTTTAGAGTTTGTTACAAAATTAGAATTGTAGGCATAGGAGGGATTTTAGAGTTTGTTACAATAAAAAAAAATTGCTATTATATTTTGATTTTTGGAATTTTGTTTTGTGAAATTTTTTTTTTGGATTTTTTATTTTGGAATTATGTAAATAGAATTTTTTTTTTGGAATTTCGTACTTAACCCATTTTTGTTTCTTAGTTATTATGATTTAGTGAACTTTGTAAATATATGTTTTTTAAAAGAAATTTTCGACTTTGTTTTTTTTTTGTAAACGATAAGAAATAAAATTTCTGAAATAAAGTTGTAATATTTGTTACAACAATTCAATATAAGAATAATGACATGTACCTAAAGATAAAATTGATATAATTAAATTTATCCGTCAATTCTGCATATTGAGCTGGCAAAATACATAGCTAATCATTAGTTTTTATAAAATTTTGATTTAGTACTCATAAGTCATAATCAGCAATTGTGTATGTGTAAGTGTTGCCACTTCAAAATTTTCAATCCGGTCAAATTTGACAGTTTGACTGGAAAACTTTTTTAAAAATTCAGTCAAGTTTTTAGAGTAAAATACTTTAAAAAAAATGGTCAAAATAAAATTTTAATTAAGAAAGACTTAAAATTAGGAATGTATAATGAAACATGTACATAATTTCTTTGTTTAGATTGATTTATGGAGCGTTGCTTTTTATAAATTCGCAATACCTAATTTAACTAATGATATAATGTGACCATATCGAAGATTTAATTATTTATTATTTCAGAAAGTAGTAAAATATTTGTTTCAAAATATCAAATAAAGATTATCACAAACAAAAAAAATTTACTAACATTAATCAAAAACATTATTTCATAAATAAAAACAAAACTTATTTCATACATTAAACAAAAAAAAAATTATTTCATAAATTAAACAAAAGAAATTCTATGTAACTGGACGGTATACATATGTAAAACTTATTGCACCAAAAAAAATATATATTCTAAAAATAAACTAATTAAAAAATTTCATCCATAAAGGAAATATCCAAATCTTCTTCAGTATCGTTTTCGTATATATCTTTTTTACCAATTTTATTAATCATTTCTGGTTTTAATCATTTTCATATTGTACCAATTTTCTTTTAGCAAATGATTTCTTATAATCAAAACAGCATTAGTGAGTTTAAGTGTTATAACTAACGGTATTACAATACCTCTCAAACCCATAATATAAATATAACATAAATAGCTGCGTAAGCATATTCTAACATAACAATAATAAACAACATAATTAAGTCAATAATATATTACATCATTCATTCATAACAATTGTTTTATATATAAATTAGCTAAATCAGCATATTTGAACCTTTAGTACAAGTAAAATTATAAATATTGAAAGTATGTATATTGGAAAGTTATTTTCCTCGGAAACGGTTGTAAAAATGCATATCAATGCATTTTCAATATAATCAATTAACTAAAATTTAGTATAAATATCAATCCAATTTCATGTAAAAATCATTCTTAATTCTACAATCAATTACAAACCCAATTTCGGGATAATAAAAAATATTTAAAACCAAATTAAAATCAAAGTGTTTTATTTTTTTTATTAAATAAAAACCGGAATTGTTTAATGGCGCAGTCGGTAGGATATCGCAAAGTAACTTTTTGATATTGCAAAAAACTACAACCGCATAAAGTTCAGTAGAGTCTGACTGAACAATATCAAGCCGAAAAAGTTACGTGTGTTTCAACACTTAATCGCGTAATCGCTGCAATTTAGATATAAATTTAATTACAGAAAAAATAAACTGTTAACTAAATTTAATTGTGTGAATTTAAACAGTTCAAAAAATAACTGTTAAAATTAAAATAAATTTACGTTAAATTTAAATAGTTACTAATAAAACTGTTAACTAAATTAAATTGTGTAAATTTAAACAGTTCAAAAAATAACTGTTAAAATAAAAATAAATTTTACGTTAAATTTAAATAGTTACTAACAAAACTGTTAACTAAATTTAATTGTGTGAATTTAAACAGTTCAAAAAATAACTGTTAAAATTAAAATAAATTTACGTTAAATTTAAATAGTTACTAATAAAACTGTTAACTAAATTAAATTGTGTAAATTTAAACAGTTCAAAAAAAATAACTGTTAAAATTAAAATAAAATTTACGTTAAATAGTTACTAACAAAACTGTTAACTAACTTAAATTGTGCAAATTAAAACAGTTAAAAAAAAAAAAAAAAATAACTGTTAAAATTAAAATAACGTTAACTAACAATAACAGCGAATAAATATAAATTAGTAACAAAGTATAAAAATAAAAAGTATATAATAACAGTAACACTGTTTTAAAAAAAAAAAATAAAATTATTAATAAATTAAATTATTAAGCTGTGTAAAAAACAAAAAAAACTGACCCGTGCATATTAATCTTGGTTCATCTTTAAGAACATCTTCAAGTTTCAACATTCCAGTAGATCCAGAAAGCAGTTTAGCAGTTTAAGTGAGAACATTTTTTTTTTAATTAAAAACTATTTTTAAAATATATATAAATAAGGAAAATTTTTGTCAAACTAAAGTAAATATTTGTTCTTGTTCAAAAATTTTTATTGTAAATTCACTTGTTCAAAAGCAAACAAAATGGCTGAACTAAATACTGTACGAATTGATCCAGTAAAATATCTTAATTAGTTACCCGACTTCGACGGTAACCCTAACGACTTATTAACTTTTTCAAATCTTATAGATAGAATTCAACCTATTTTATTAACTTTTGACGATATGTCACAATTACTATTCTCTGATATTATAAAAAGCAAACTTAAAAATAAAGCTAGGGAAGTGATAGAGATTAATTGTTAAGTTACTTCTTGGAGGGAAATAAAAAATGTTTTAGTAAATTATTTTGGTGAAAAAAAAGGTTTAGAGGAATTATATGACGATCTAAGAGCCGTAACATTTATTTTATTTTTTTATTTTATTTATTAAACCAAAACAAGGTTTTTACAAAAAATATCTTACAGCTATTGAAAAAAACAAAAAAAAATTAAAGCTAACAAAATGCACAAACAAAAAAAAAAAAGTACAAATTTGATTACTAAGTTAAAAATTTACAATGAAAAATTAAAAAGTTGTACTATACTATATACTAAATTTTAAAACAAAAAAACGAAAATGCTTACAGGACAAAAACACAGTATGAGATATAAATAATTGGAATGTATGTGATATGTATATGAACTTGAACTTGAAATAATTTTAAATGTTTACAAAGTAATTAGGTAATTTAAGTATTTAGGTCATTTAGGAATTTCTGTTTTAATTTATGTTTAAAAGAGTTTCTTGATATGTCTGATGAAAAAAGATGACTGTGTTTGTTGAATATAGTGCAACATCTGTTTATTGGCTCATTTCTTCCGTATTCTGTTCTGTGTGTATTTTCTAATAAAAATTTAGTGTTTCTTGTATTTCTGACTACATTGTTTAGTCTAATCTTATTTACTAAGAATTGAACGTCAATACTTTTTTTTATGACGTCAAAGGTAAAACAAGATGAAAGCATTTGCCTACGTGAAGATAAG
Source organism: Dolichopus griseipennis (assembly GCA_963082915.1). NCBI lineage: Eukaryota > Metazoa > Arthropoda > Insecta > Diptera > Dolichopodidae > Dolichopus > Dolichopus griseipennis. Next base: position 303,373,446 of record OY720441.1, read on the forward strand.
GTTAACATATTCAATGAATTAAGTCTTACAGTATAGCTTGGAAGAGTAGAATAGTCTGTAGGATTATATTGGTTTGTCAAGGCAAACAAAAGGAATTGTTTCTGAACGGATTCTATTCTATTGGAATGTAATTGAAACGCTGGATCCCATACGATGTTACCGTATTCTAGAATAGATCGAACTAACGAGCAATAGAGAGCTTTTGTTACTGCTGGGTTATTAAATTCTTTAGCTCTTCTCTTAATAAAACCTAACATTTTGCTTGCTTTGGAAATCATATGATCATAGTGAAGATGGAAGTTAAGCTTATAGTCCAGAAGAATGCCAAGATCGGTTATACTGGACACCCTTTCAAGAACTATGTTATCTATTGCATAGTCGAAAAACATTGTAGATCTTTTACGTGTGAAGCTTATGACCTTGCATTTCGCTATGTTAAGTTCTAATTTATTGTAGAAACACCATTCTTGTAAAGAATGTAAATTTGATTGAAGTAATGCCAAATCAGAACTGTTTTTGATAACGTGGTAAATTTTAAGATCGTCAGCAAATGTAATATGTGATACACCCTCTAATTTTCTAGAAAGGTCTGAAATGAAAATATTAAATAGAAGTGGGCCTAAATGGCTACCTTGCGGCACTCCTGAGGTGACATTAATTGTGTTTGATAAATAACCTTGAAATTTAATATTTTGAGTTCTTTCAGTAAGATAAGAGCAAAGCCAAGCGAGGAAAGAACCTGAAATGCCTAAAGTTTCAAGCTTTTTAAGCAAAATATTGTGATCCACACGATCGAAAGCTTTGCTAAAATCCGTGTAGATAGCATCAACTTGATAACCATTTTCCATTTCATTTAGTATTTCCGATGTGTAAACCGTAAGATTAGTTGTAGTAGAACGACCTTTTCTAAATCCATGTTGTTGTTCGTTTAATTTTGTATTTATGACGGGTGTAATTTTACTAACTATAATTTTTTCGAACAATTTTGGAATAGTGGATAAGATAGCTATACCACGGTAGTTTTCGACGGAAGCTTTGTCACCCTTTTTATAAATGGGGGTCAAAAAAGAAGATTTCCACGCATATGGAAAAATGCCTGTCGAAAGCGATAGATTAAAAATAAAATGAAGCGGTTGCGTCAAATAATTGGCACAATTATATAAAAAAGAAGGTGGGATCAAGTCGGGTCCAACACCTTTTTTTGTATCAAGGTTGGTAATTGCTTCAAATATTTCGTTTTCAGAAAGATATAGATCTGTAATAATTGAATTAGATCTATTAAGTGAGATAGGAAAAGCGAAATTGATACGCGAATCTAATGGCCTATAAACTTTTGAAAACAATCTGCAAAGAAATTACAGATTACATTAGGGCAAGAAGGAAAAACATTATCTTTAGACATAGAGCTTGGATATCCATATGTTTTTCGCTTTGTATTAATGAAGTCAAAAAACTTTTTTGGATCTGTAATTAATTTATTACCAATTTCATTGACATAATTATCGTATGCTAGATTTGATTTCTGTTTAAATTCTAAAACAAGATCGTTGTACCTGTTCAGTAAAATAACATCAGGGTCCTTCGTAACTTTAATTTTTTTGTAAAGTTTGTTGCGTTGATTACGCAATGTCCTAATTTCTCTATTAAGCCAAGGTTCTGTTATTTTATCTTTTTTACGAATTTTTGGCACAAAGCAGTTAATTATGTCAAATAATTTTAAGTAAAAGATAGAGATTGAAGAGTTAATATCCCGTTGTATTAACAGGTCGTCCCAATTTAAAATTGATAAAGCATTATTAATGCTTTGATAATCAGCGTTAAAAAAGTCATATACAATATTATTATTGTAAGATTTCGCGAATTGAGGCATAGAAGTGGAAATTTCGAAGATGACTGCGTTATGATGAGGAGTGTTAGTGAACAGGTTAACTGCATCATCAGCGAGTTTTACCACCACTCTGTCATATGCATTTGAAAATGCAAGATCTAGCCACTTATTGTTTTTATTTGGAAAATTTATAATTTGTTGTAAATCATTACCATAGAACTCCGAAATAATGTCAAAATCAATTTCATCATGAAAGTTAATTGGTAATAACAAATTATCTGAATCATCTTCTATAAAAGATAATGATGGACGATTGAAATCGCCAAAAATAAAAATTGAATCATCCTCATTCATTTTAGATATAATATCGTGATAAATATCGAAAAATTCAGAATATGAGGAATTGTCAGAATTTGGTGGAAAGTAAACAATTCCTAGGTAAAGAAAATTATTACCTAAGTTTACTCTAATAAATTGGTGATCGAAAGTGTGGGAGGTCCTAGTGATTAGTGGAATACTAGAAAGGTTATTATTTACTGCAAGTAAAACCCCGCCTCCACGGGTGCAGTTTGTAGAGAAAAAATCCCTATCCTTCCTATAAATCGACCAATTATTGTCCAGTATTTCTTCATTTATGAAGGAATCGTTTAGCCATGTTTCGGTAATAGCAAGCACAACGAAGTCACAAGATTTATCATCAACATATAATTTTTTTAGTTTACCTCTCATACCACTACAGTTGTGGTAGAAGATTTTGAGATTGTCACTAAGATTACATTTATTATCTGTTGGTGTTAACTTCTTAAAGCTAGATCTTGTATTTACTAAAATAAGATTAGACTAACGACCTTGACTTTTATAACGAACTAAAACAAAAATTGAGAAAATTGAATAACAAAACTGTTCTTGCTTTGGGCCCAGGCCCTGCTGCCAATGAATGTGCTATTATCAACACAAGAATGGCACTCAATGTTTTTAAAGGGAAAATCCCTGAACCAATGCGAACTATCTTTGCTTGTCTAAATCCAGAAAATTTGGAAAATGCTATAGAAATACTCTTTGCAAATGGTTACGCTTATACAGGTTCATACGGATCCCAAACCAATAACAAAAGAAGACAGAACAGACAAACACATACAAGATTTAATAATAATCGAAATAATGCTAATTTTAGGAACTACTATAATAATAATAACCCTCATCCTCATCCTCCAAATCAAAGGAACAACGTTAACAATACTAATAATAATAATAATCATCTTTGTCCTCCTAATCAAAGAAATTACGCAAATAGTAACAGAAATTTTTACCCACAACCTAGATATAATAACTTTTATAATCGAAATAGTTATGCCCACAATCAAAGACAAAATCCATATGTGCCCAATAACCAACCAGTGGAACCTATGGACGTCTTCGAAGAAAATTTTCATTTAATAGCCTCTCCCAGCAACTACTCTATATAATATTAAAAAGTAAAAGACAGCTTTTAAAATTTTTAATCGATAGTGGAGCTACTCACTCCATTATTAATCCGGGGATTTGCGACCCAAAATGGAAAGTACCTATGAATCCAATAGAAATTAAAACAATAAAAGGCAAAGTCCCAATAACAGAAAAAGTAAAAATACCCCAATTTGAAGAGTTAGGTAACCCATCTGATTACTTAGACTTTCTTATTTACAAATTTCACGATTTCTATGACGGACTTATCGGTAATAATATTCTTAGGAAATTAAAAGCTAAAATTGATTATACTAGTAATTTACTTATAACAGAACATAATACTCTATCATTAAACTTTAAAGAAATAACCCAAAATAATACAAAATTACCTATAAATCAAAAAGATGGGTTAGTCTTTATAAAAAACTATAAGTCTCCCGATGGAAAAATAATTATTAACGAAGGAATATATAATATAAATAACTATGCAATTGACATTCCGTTAAAAGAAAATATTGATACCAAAAACCTAGAAATAAATAACATTGAAATTGAAAAAGTTGATTATGAAAATTTTAATATAATAGAAGAAAAAACTCACAAATCAATTTTTGACCAAATTCGCAGTGAACATTTAAACGAAGAAGAAGCAAGAGAATTATTTAATGTTATTCGCGATTTTTCAGAAATTTTCTACCAAGAAAACTCTAATCTTAGTTTTACTAATGCAATAAAACATAAAATTCGTACAATATCCCAATATCCCAATATTTGCAAAATCATATAGATATCCTTATGTCCATAAAGTCGAAGTAGAACGCCAAATACAAGAAATGCTTGATAGTAAAATCATTCGTCCAAGTAACTCTCCTTACTCAGCTCCAATTTGGATTGTCCCAAAAAAAACCGATGCTAGTGGAAAAGTAAAATGGAGACTAGTAATTGACTATCGTAAACTCAATGAAGTTACGATCGATGACAAGTTCCCCATTCCAAACATTGATGAGATCTTGGATAAATTAAGAAAATGCCAATATTTCGCAACGCTTGACTTGGCAAAAGGCTTCCATCAGATAGAGATCGAGGAAGAAGATATATGCAAAACAGCTTTTAGTGTCGAAAACGGACATTATGAGTTTCTAAGGATGCCCTTTGGTCTCAAAACAGCTCTGGCGACCTTCCAAAGACTCATGAATAATATCTTAAAAGAATATATAAATAAAATCTGTCTCGTATATCTCGATGATATAATTATATTCTCTACTTCACTACAGGAACACTTAAACTCAATTAGAAAAATTTTCAAAAGATTGAAAGAAACCAATTTAAAAGTTCAACTGGATAAATCCGAATTCTTAAAGAAAGAAACGGAATTTCTAGGCTATGTTGTAACACAAAATGGAATTAAAGCAAATCCGGAAAAAATCGAATGTATAACTAAATTTCCTATCCCAAAAACTCAAAAACAGATAAAACAATTTCTCGGTTTGACCGGTTACTACCGAAAATTCATAAAAGACTATTCTCGAATTGCAAAACCTATGACTAAGTATTTAAAAAAAGAAGTAAAATTAGATATATCAGACCCTGAATATAGGGAAAGCTTTGAAACATTAAAAAGAATTTTAGTAAATGACCCAGTTCTCCAATATCCAGATTTCAGTAAAAAATTTACTCTAACAACAGACGCGAGTCATTACGCTTTAGGAGCCGTGCTATCTCAAGATGATCACCCATTATGTTATGCAAGTCGAACACTAAACGAACATGAGATAAATTATAGCACCATCGAAAAAGAATTATTAGCAATTGTATGGGCAACAAAATACTTCCGACCTTATCTCTTTGGACGAGAATTTCTGATCGAAACAGATCATAAACCCCTCACTTGGCTTTTTTCAATAAAAGAGCCTAGCTTAAAACTTGTAAGATGGAGACTAAAATTATCAGAATTTAATTACACTATTAAATATAAAAAGGGCAGAATTAATAACAACGCGGACGCTCTATCCAGAATATATAATCCAGAAATTAATATTTCAGAAACAGTCGAAAACTCCAATGAAATCCCTAATACAAACGCACCTTTGAACCTCTTCAAAAACCAAATAATAATAAATAAAATAAACTCAGGTTTTCTAAGGATAAAAACTACTAAAAAATTCAATAACAATAGAAAAATTATAGGAATAAAACATCTAGATAACCAAACTGCTATTACTTTATTAAAAAACCATTTCAATCCTAAACAAACCAATACAATAATCATTGATCAGGAATTTTATACCGAATTTCATAATACCTTCAAAAATTTATTTTCAACTAACCGGAAATTTAAAATAATAAGATGTACAAAATTATTAGAAGATATAGAGAACGAAGACAAACTCGCGGAATTAATCGAAAAACAACATAGAAGTAAAAATCACAGAGGCATAAACGAAACTTTTAAGGAATTAAAAGATTCAATTTACCATCCCAAATTAAAATTAAGAATAACCCAGTTTATTAACAATTGTGAGGTCTGTTCGCTTGAAAAATATGAAAGAAAACCACCTAAGATTCCTTATAAAATAACTGAAACACCATCAAAACCAAACGAAATTATCCATATAGATATGTATTTTATAGTCTACAAAAAACCTTATTTATGAGCATTATTGACAAATTTACAAAACATGCTCAGCCATATAGAATTCAAAGCCGTACCTGGAACGAATTCAAAACAAAGTTATTACAATATATCAGTACTTACGGAAAAATGAAAAAAATCGTTGTTGATAATGAACTCGGTTTTAAAACTTTACCAATACGCGAATTCTTAGAAAAAGAACATATTGAAATCCATTATACCTCTAATAGCAATCATACTTCTAACGCAGACATAGAACGATTGCATAGTACAATAAACGAGCATATACGTTTATTAAAACACTATGAAGAAAACCATTCATGGGCTGTAGAAGAAAAAATTTTCAAAATAATTCACTTTTACAATAATACTATTCACAATACAACCAACAAAAAACCAATCGATTTTATAAACGGGAAAATTGCAGATTCAGAATACCCAGAAATACACGAAAGACTTGTCAATATAAAAAATAAAATTATTAATAAATTAAATGAAAACAGAAAAGACATTGAAATTAATGACGGTACAAATTTTATTAAAGAAATTCGAGGAGGTAAAAATCACTCTAAGTACAGAAAAATTAAAGCAAAAAAATTAAGTAATGATCATTTAGTAGACAATGAACGAAACCTTAAATACTATAAAACACATGTCAGGAAAGCAAAAAAATATCAGAATAAAGAAATTCCTACTATTAAGTCCAAAATTAAATAAATTTTTCCAAGAAAAATTAAATTTCCATATAAATTTCTTTTTTTTTTTAAAAAAAGTACTTACACATCAGTAAGTAACTTCCTTTCTTCCTCTATATTTTTGATATAAAAACTCTGAATAAATTTCAAAATTTCTAGTCAACTTAAACAATCCAAACGCTAATAATGAGTTCAATAAAAAAACCTTCTAATTACAAAAATATCCAAACGGTTGAAAATCAACAAAGGAGCAGTAACATACTGAAACCCGAATCAAAAACAAAACTAGTAATAAAACCATGTCTTTGGGCCATAAGATCAATTAATGAGAAGAATAGAATATTACAGTTATTAAACAAAAAAAAATAATAATAATAATACTAAAATAAAACTTCTACTTAAAACATATACGTATATTTTTTATTTTTATTTTTTTTCTCTTTCTTTTTTAGAATGTATCTTATACTAATAATGTTTCTTTTACCAATATCAACAAATACCCAATTCATCGACATACAAGACATAACAAACAATAACGGGTATATAAATTTAAAATTGAAAAATATCAAATTAATATCAAATTTCACGAAAATTCTTCATATAATTAATGTCACCGAAACCGAACAATTAAAATTGCAAATATGGCAAAACTTACAAATATTTTTAAATAAACCCCATTTAGTAGGTGCAATGGTTAATACGACACTGCACAACTATAGAATGTTAGAAACAAAACTTAGAAATATTTTACCCCACTTTAGAAACCGTAAAGGATTAATTAATGGTTTAGGAACAACTTTAAAATATTTAGTAGGTACCATGGACAGTAATGACTAAAAAGATATTTTAAACCAACTAAATTTAATCAAAACTAATAACAAAATGTTATTTACCGAAACAAATAAACAAATTAAGATAAATAAAGAATTGTTAGAACAAACCCAAAATATAACAACATATATTAGAGAACAACAAAAAATTATTAACGAAATTACAAATAAAATAACAGGACCATTGACTAACACTATACATGACATCGAAAACGAAATTTCTTATATAGAACATCTATACCAAATAAATTATGACATAAATTTGCTCAGAAACCATATTGACGACATAGAACAAATGATACTAACAAGCCGGTTAGGAATCCTTTCAAAAGGTATTCTAACTGAAGAAGAATGTAAGAACATCTCCGATTTTGATACTTTAGCCAATATAAAAATCGTTTTGATTGCTTTTGAACATGAATTAGCTATTATAACTTTGATACCAAATTTTTATGAAAAAATATTTTCAAAAATAATTGTAGAACCAATACCAAATAAATCTAGTAAAACATTAGATATAAAAAATAATGAAATTTTAATTGATGAAAATAATAATGTTTTTTATAGTAATGTAAGTGAAAATCTTGTAAAAAATTTAATTAAAATTGAAGATAATTGTATTAATAACATTTTTAAATTTAAAGAAGGAAATTGTAATGTAAAAAATTTTTTTAACCCTAATATAAAAGAAATTAAAAATGGGTTGTTAATAACAAAAAATATAAAAGAAACAATATTAACCAATATTTGTAATGATTTAAATAATAGTACCTTAAAAGGAACAAATCTAATAAAATTTGAAAATTGTGAAATAAAAATTAACAATGTTACATATAAAAATTACGAAATTAGAATAAGAGAAAATATTGTCCTACCTAATTTTCATATTTCAATAAAAGAAAACACAAGCAATTCCGATATAACTTTCAATAATATACATTTAGAAAAAATAACAAGCAACAGAGAATATATAGTAGATATAAATAAAACAGATAAAATAAAAAATTCAATTAACGGTTCAATAATGATAGTACTAATAATTTTAATAATTTTAATTTTTTTTAAAATATATAAAAACTATAGATTTTTTGAAGAAATGATCTGTACGAATCACACTAAAAAATTGAATACGAATTTCTAACGGGACGTTTTTATTTATAACCCTACAAACTTTTAAATATAAATAATAATATAATATCTCCATCTTATCGTTTGCTATATACGACAATTTATTACTCATGCGACGAATAATTATTCAAAATAAACCACTATTATATACTTTTATATATATTTTTTTTAACTTGGCTGTGTCTATGGTATATTTTTCAGTGTGTCACACTGTGAAAGTATTTATGTTGATCGTATTTTTATAAATATTGTATGGTTTAGACTATGGACTGTAGAGGTTAGCGAAGTGGTTTCGGGTGTACAAGAATTGTGTTCGATCTCGATGCTCCATCGAAATCAAACTAAACATATATTTTTCTTAAACTTAATTAGATATTATAAACAGAATTACAAATATTGTGAAGCACTGTATATTTGTCTCATTTTGTCAATATTATAATCGTTGTCATTTATTATTAAATAAAAAATAAAAACGAAAAGAAAAATAAAATCATTTTACCGTTAGCCCAGAATTATCACAATAAATTCTTATTTTTAGATATTTGCTACGTGTAAACTGTAAATATATAAAGTAACATTCAAATTTATCCTTGATATATGCAATTTTCCAAAAAATAATTTTTTTTTTATATAACATATTAAATTTGTTATTTCATTTTAATCCTAATGATGACCACACTTTTACATATTATAAAATTTTTACACTTTTAAGACTCCTTAGTTCAGCGATAATGCGTCTGCAATAAAATACATTATTTCTTATGTAACTACGCCTAATAAACAATGCGAGCAAAGCGAGTAATTGAAGTAAATAGAAGAAAAAATTTTCAATTACTCGCTTGCTTTTGACATTACATTTTGACAAAAACATTTTTTTAATTCAAAATTTGTTTACATATAGTACATAAGTGATGTTCTTGTTTGTTTACGTTAATTTATATCTGAAATTGAAAATAAAATATTTTTTTTACAAAAAAATTAAAGAACGAACATAAATGTAACATATAAAAATAAAATATTTCGAATCTAACAAAATATTTTATTTTTATTTTTAACACATAGGTCATAGTGGTACCTAGTTGTAAGCAACCATAAAAAAAATTACTTGAAAAATGTCAAAATGTCTGTTTTGAAGTTTTCATTGGGTTATAGTTGGTTTGATTCATAGAATTACTAGTTCTAGAATGGCAAAAGAATGTTCCCGACTCTTTTCTTCTAATGTGATTTCCTATCCTGAGGTATTCAGACAAAAAAATACATATGCAATTTCGTATGCGTATACAAAGGCGTAGCGAAATAACTTCGAACGAAATAACTTCGAAACCATAAATGAAATAACTTCGACTAAAAAATTTTGATTTTTTGTCGAAGTTATTTCATTTTTAATTTGTCGAACTTATTTCACAACGAAATAACTTCGACAAATTAAAAATGAAATAACTTCGACTAAAAAATTTTGGTTTTTTGTCGAAGTTATTTCATTTTTATTTTGTTATAGTTATTTAATTTTGTCGAAGTTATTTCATTATGAACAAAGTAAAAATGAAATAATTTCGACAAAACACCAATATTTTTTAGTCGAAGTTATTTCATTTTTAATTTGTCGAAGTTATTTCGTTATGAAAACACTTTGACAAAATTGTTAAAATCAAAATTATAAATTAAATAAATTGAAAGATAAAACCGGTTTTCAAATGCTTTAAATAAAAACTAAGTTTTGTTCTTGTAATTTCTAATTTCATGTTGTTGTCGAGTGTATTATTATTTCAGCAAAATATAATAATTATTCATATTTCATATTATAATGCGATTGACTTTTACGAAGTTAAGGTCGTACAATTAAATAAAAAGTAAGTGATTTTTTTTTGCCAATCCTTTGAATTTTTCTTTAAAATGGAATTTATTGAAATAAATGGCAAACGAAGAAACAGCAAATTGATTTATGTATTTGGACATTTTCCATTGTTCCGAAAGGTTGTTTCAAACAGCTTTTAATTATCTATATAGAATATATGGAACAGGTAAATTATAAAGTTGTCAAATTAATATATATACAGCAGCAAGAGCGGGCGCGGCCGCCGCCGCTGCGCACTTCCTTCTCCTGCTAATTTTATTCATTTTTTTTTTATACTATATAATAATTAAACTCAATTTGTATTTATAAAATATCCCTTTTCAAGCAAATGACCCGCATAACTTCTGCAGTGGAGGCTTTTAATGGAGTGATTGGACGAATGTTAAAAAAACATGGAAATTTTTTTAAATTCGTTAAAAAAATTCGAGAAGAAGAGTTCCATAAAGCAAACAAATTTGAGACCATAATTGAAAGTGGAGGAGCTTTTAAAATTTTAAAAAGAAAAATACTCAATATTGAGAGAAGTGATAAAATAAATGAAGCAAGTGATTTATTAGAAAAAGGTAAAATTACGGTAATGTTGTTCCTTAATAGAATAGCATATGCAGATAGTAAAATATTTAACGACACATATTATGACGATTTAGAGTTCGATGATGATGACGACAATAATGAAAGTAACAATGACTCATGTTCCAATAATTCTGAAGATTAAACTTTTGCGTCCTCCACGCAACAATCCTTTATTGTTGAAGAAAATATGGTGATGTGCATTATTTGCTTGAAAAATCCTTCCAACGTTGTACTTTTACCGTGCCGTCACCTTAAGCTTTAATGTCAGTTATTAACACAAGCTGAAGCGATTTCACAAAATAGAAGCAACTACCTGTGCCCATATAGTAAACAGGTGGTTGAAGATTCAATTCAAGTGTTCACTTGAATATGAATTATAAAATAAAAAATGTAATAACTATAATAAACATACCTACAAAATAAACAAAAAGAATTGAGATTTAGTTTTTAATTTATCGAAGTTATTTCATTTTATATTTAATTTTTAATCTATCGAACTTATTTCATTATGAAATAACTTCGACAAATTAAAAACGAAATAACTTCGACTCAAAATTTTCTCGAATTTATTTCATTTTTATTTTGTTGAAGTTATTTCATTATGAAATAAGTTCGACAATTTTAATTTTGTCGAACTTATTTCATTTTATATTTGATTTTTAATCTATCGAACTTATTTCATTATGAAATAACTTCGACAAAATAAAAATGAAATAAATTCGACAAAAAACCAAATTTTCAGTCGAAGTTATTTCGTTTTTAATTTGTCGAAGTTATTTCGTTCGAAGTTATTTCGCTACGCCGTATACAAATGGTACGGCTACTTCATCTGTCATTGCTTAAATTTGAGTAAATGAGAATGTTTATTAGGCAGTTTCTCATTAGTTTTTTTATTTACATTTTTACATAGAAATACATTTGGATTGGGAAGTTTGTATATTGTAAGTTATTTCGAATAAAGATATTTACTATTTGATTTAATTTACTTTTACTTTAAATATTTACTTTTAATATTAAATATGTAAATGAACAAAACACCAAGAAAAAAATTTGAATAATATTAGAAGAAATTGCAGTCAATTATTTTTAAAAATAATGGAAACTCCAACAAGTATATTTTTAGTTTAATTTTAATTAACTTACATATCTATTTTGATTTATCTTAAGGTTTATCGTAGGTTTATTTATTCATCGTGAAAATGAATATAAGTAAATCAAAAACAAATCATAATTTTTTGAACAAAACAAAAAGTATTTATAGTCTTGTGAATATATAAACATTTTTAGCCATTTTTAAATATGAACGAACCTTTTGCAAATATGAAATCTACATTTATGTTAACCGTAAGGAGGATTTTGATTTCTGTTTCCGAATAAAGAATTAAAAGGTTTTTTCTTTACCCTTTTTTTATTCAATCAAAATTTCACTTATTATTTAAAAAATTTAGCATTACAATATGATTTTCAAATTGATTCTATTCGAAAATATACTATGTTTTGGTAAATTTACAGAACGGTCACTTAATAATAAAAAATGGAAAGCAAAAACCATGGGAAAATACCTTTAAAATAATTTTAAAAAAATCGGCTGATATTTGTAAAACCTCAAGAAATAAAAAAAAATCTTTAAGCAACACTTTCTTCCCATCTTAATAATCCTTTATTTAATTTAATGTATTTTAAAAAACTTCAAAAAGCACAACAACACACAAATTTTTTGAATATAATATTTTCTAATTTATTTTCATTTACTTTTACTTTTAAATCTTACTTAAATCGTACTTAAAAGTTTCTTTTATATTTCACTTTCAAAATGAAATGAATCGCGGAGAAACTAGTAAATACATACAAACGGTACACGTACCAAATTTTGAAATTTGTCTGAAAATTTTTTCTCTATTGCCATTCTAGTACTAGTAATTCTATGGTTTGATTGGTTTGCTTGTTTCTGCATTCGCAAAAATAAATATGCGAAGCAAACAAAACGTTCATTGCGTTTTTGCCTTTAGGTTTCCTTTGTTAAATGCATAAATATTTCTCGAAAAATTTTTATTAAAATTGAAAAATTGTTTTATTTGTTATGATTGAAAATTTCTTTCAATTTATTTTAGAATTCTCAAAGGAAAAAAACGAAGTCAAATATTTTAGTAAAAAATAGCCCTATCAGTGGTTTAGTAAAAATAATAATGAGTTAAACTGAAACTTATTCTAAATGACATGATGAATGCCCTATACCCCTTAAGAAAAGTAGGTAAAGAAGAAATAAAAAAAATTTAACGAAATATTAATTTTCAAATTAAATCATAATAAAAAGCCAAACACAAACATCAACATCTACAACACACACAATTTTTCATTTCAAAAACCACGTTTTTTTAAAATTCAATTGCTCCAAAATAATTTTTCTTTTAAAAAACTTAAAAAAATGATTTAATTTTTTGTCAAAACACCTTGTAGTAAAAAAAAACTTGGTTAAAACTTTTACTAAGTGAGTCCAACATTATTGCCCATAAAGTTTTATGTATGATAAAAATAAATGGTGCTTATGCTGAGTTTTATAAATTTCATAATTATTGAATTATAACCAAAATAAATATTTTGAAATAATTTTTATTTAACCCTTTGACGGACATTTAAAATTTTAAAATGTCACTCAGAAACGTACATATTGTATTGTTATGAAGGAGGGTTCCTAGGACCATATAACTAGTGTCTGGTTGAATAGTTATTACTCTTTGGATGTTTTAGCAGTTTTTTGGGGGAAAAAAAAATAACGGCGATTCCCGTCATTATGTTATAACAAAAATTATTGTTCTAAAAAAACAAAAGACGGTGTTTCCCGTCTTGACGGTATTTACCGTCATTTTATTATTGCAAAAAAAAAATTGCTCTATAAATGTATGACGGGGTTTACAGTCCGAACGGAGTTGGATAAAAATTGTACCTCCATATGTTTTGTTTTAAAAATTGTAAAAATTTAAAGACAAATCAGTGTAATAAATAAAAAAATCTAAATTAATATATTTCAAAATTCATAATTTTTATAACATAGATAATAAAAAAAATCAATTCATTCTTAATAAAAAAAAATTCATAGTCTTCCAATGCAATATAAAATAAATAAAAATATTATAAATCACTTTTGTTTCAATTTCTATAACAAAGATAATAAAAAAAATAATTCATTCTTATATAAAATAAAATCAGTCTTCCAATGTAATTTAAAATAAATAACAATATTTTAACTTAATTTCTTTGTATTAATTACGTATTTCTAAATTAATTCATATTTGCTTTGTGAAAAGGTTCAAAGCAGTTTTGGCACATTGGAATTTTGTTTTCACAAGTTTTGCAACGGAATGACGTTTCACGCCTGATTCCATTAGCAGAACATACTCGACATCTCCTGTAATAAGTTTTTCTTTTATAATTAGGTGGCGCTGGAATTTTTTCCAAAAAATGTTGTGTAGTGCAAGTTGTACTTGATGACGCTGCTTATCCTGATATTCGAGGACGTCCTTTTACTGGTGCGTTATTTACTAGATCTTTTCCATTTACCATTGTGACAGGAACTTCCATCAAAGACATCGTCAATTCTTCTCTGAATTCTAAAAATTTCTTTTTTGGGTGAAATTTTTTGTACAAATAAAAGGAGTTCCATACACATATGTCTAACATATGGAAAAGAATTTTTTTGTGCCAACGAAGTGTTTTTCGTGGAGAGGAGTAGTAAGAAATCATTTGATCCGAACGGTCTATACCAGCCATGTGCGTATTGTAATCAGCGACCATATTAGGCTTCGTAATAACCTTTCCGTATCTATTTGTGATTTCTACTAGTTCGGGATGATGAGCTGTAGATATTGTAAGAATGTCTCTCTTATCTTTAAATTTTGAGACGTATACATTTACTTTTTTTCTCCAAATAAATTCTCCTTTTTTTAACTTAGCATTCGTTACTTCTTGAGGATTTCCTTTTCTATTAGATCTTAGAGTACCAGTTGTATGAGTCTTATTGAATAAAAGTTTTTCGGACAATGTCACGCTATTGTAGAAATTATCCATGTATAAATGTCTTCCTTGATTAAGGTATGGTTCCATTAATCTCATGACAATTCTATCAGTTTTTCCGGTTTTTTCGGTATCATCTCCTTTTCCTTCATAAATTTCCAAATTTAACAGATATCCATCGCTACTTCCTAGTTCATACAATTTAATTCCAAATCGGGCTCTTTTTCCTTTTATGTATTGTTTAAAACTTAATCGTCCTTTATATAACAATAACGACTCATCTAAGGACAAATATTTCAAAGGTACAAAAGCTTTTTGTATGTTATCAACGACAGCTTTTACAATTGGACGAACTTTGTATAACTTTATTTTATTTGTTTGATCTTCTGCTAAAGAATTCGAATATGAATTTATGCATCGTAAAATCTGCTCAAATCTTCTACCCGTCATAACGTGAGCAAAAACGGGGTGGTAGTACAATGGATGGTGAGCAAACATTTTACGAATAGATGGGAACTTAACTTGTCCCTGCAGTAAACAAATACCAAAAAATTTTAATATTTCTTGCTGATTTGTGTCATTAAATGTAACTGATCTGGAGTTTCTAGTTTTAGGCCTATTGTCCTGGCAAAGTTTTCTTCCATATATGTTTGTACTTTCAACTATTGTATTAATTATTTCTGTTGTAAAAATGTGATCGAAAATTTCTCGTGGGCTAGAGTTTATGTTTATATTTATTTTTATACCACAAGCTTCTTCATTCAATTCGAAAAGTGGAATAGGTCTAATAAAACTATTCCAGTTATCATCATCTTCATAACTTTCATCTTCATAACTTGTGTTATTTGCACTGATATTTTCATTATTACCCTCACAAATTTCTTCTTCATCGGAATCACTTTCTACTTCAAAATCAGAATTAACCCCATAAGTGGGATCATCAAATTCATCCTCATCGCTTGAAAAATCATTTTCTGATTGAGATTCAGAAAGATAATGAGGAATCGTTCTAACAGAATCATTATCACTTTCTTCTTCGTCAAATAGATCTAATATTTTTTTTCGTTCTTGTTCATATGAGTCCATTTTACTGAAATAGGTATATGTATTTAGAAAATAAATACTTAGAATATCATACAGCTGACTATATTATCTATGTGTTTATATACACAAAGACATATATATATATATAATATATAAGAAAAAAAAATATATTTATTTTTATTATATTTTATATATAACAAATAATTTTCATACATAATATAATTACACAAAACAAAAAAAAAACTTACCGCTAACGATGTTTACAATTGGACATTTACATACAAAATATAATTACAAAAAATAAAAAAAAAATTACCGCCAACGATGTTTAGTGTTGGACGCTTTTCACACTACTAATCTAATTTACATGTAAACAAAGACGTCATTTACCGTCATACGCATTTTTGTACATACATGTCCGATTTTTTAAGAGATAATTTAAGTGCGCATTAAATACGTCTAAAAAAACATTATATGAATATATATTACGTTTTATGCATTTGAAAAACTAAAAACAAAATTAAATGCTTGACGATTTATTAACATGTAGTGGTTATGAACAAAATAACATAAAATTCAGTTACGACGGTATTTACCGTCTTATTACCACCAGACTCAATGTTTTGCGACGGTATATACCGTCATTTCCGTCAAAGGGTTAAAAGATCGTGTCGTCATCTAATACATAAAGGAGAAAATTTGTTTGTTTGTTTCTCCAGGATTCACGTGAAAACCACTGCTCCGATTGTCACAAATTTTTAAAGGAATAATTCTGGGAGCCCGGGGGTGACAAAGGCTATGTCACATTTTTATAAGTCAACAGGTTGCAGCTTCAGAGCCGTTTTAAGCTTTTTCGTTTTTTGCATGTCGAGTCAAAACAGTTTGATCGGTGGACGGGCTTCCAAAAAATTTTGTGTTTCCGATTTGTGTCCAATTTTACAGGGTGGTTTCGCAGTCGAAAAGAGAAGCTGACACAAATTTTTGTTGAGTTCGGTTAGCCCGTTTGGGCACGAGGGCCCAATGAAGCTTTTTCAATGTTTTTGATGTCGAGTCAAAACGGTTTAACCGATTGACTTGAAATTCTGCACAAATGCTTCTCTTAGCAACCGGAATTAATTGTATAAATGTGGTTGGAATAAATTAAACCATTTCGGCCTGGCGGGCTTCCAATAATTTTGTGTTTCCGATTTGTGTCCAATTTTACAGGGTGGTTTCGCAATCGAAAAGAGAGTCTGACACAAATTTTTGTTGAGTTCGGTTAACCCGTTTGGGGACGAGGGCGCAATGCAGCTTTTTCAATGTTTTTGATGTCGAAACAAAACGGTTTGACCGATTGACTTGAAATTTTGCACAAATGTTCCACTTAGCAACTGCAATTTGTTGCATAAATTTGGCTGGCATATGGCGGGACCCAAAAAAAAATTGTGTTTCCGGTTTGTGTCAAATTTTACAGGTTCATTTTGCAGTACAAAAGAGAGGCTGCAAAAAGTTTTAGTTAAGTTCGATTAACCCGATTTCCACGACGACGCCATGAAGTTTTCTGTAAATTTTATTTGCTTAAACGATTAAAAGAATTTTATTGAAAATTTTGTATCGGCATTTTAATTATAAAAACCCAAAGGGTTAATTTGGTTTTGACCTGTTTACGCGTTTTGCACAAAGATTCAATGAAATTTTCTAAGTTTTGTTATTAACGCAAGTTTACCTTTATTCCAAAAGCTCACTTAATGAATGAAACTGATTTTTTTTGCTCTCAAATAGTCCCAAATAGTGCAAAAGCTAAATGAGATAATATTAATAATAATAAAAATAAAGCTAATAAAGAATCCGAATAATAATATGTTTAAATTTAAATGACGTAACATTTTCCTTCTCTACATTTTTTCGTAAGTCTTTGTTTTTTTATCTACTTTGCAGTTGTGCTTTTAAAAAAAGATTTCAGTGTAAAATTGCAGTTTTCTTCAAATAAAGTCTAAAAATCAAAAAAAATCAATTTCATGTTATACATGGTGTACATGTTAATTTTAAAATGTAATAAAGCAATTTTTGTAAAAGAGTTTTTTAACGATTATTCTAGCAATTTTTCAACAAATTTATCAAATTTCACTTGGAACTTTTCATAATTATTAAATAATAACAATAAAAATGCAAGTAGCACCAAATTGTCAAGAAGCAGAAGAAAAACGTATAGAAAAATTACAGGTAATCGTTCAAACTGTTTTGCAAACTGTTTTTTAAAGTTTTTGTTTCGAAATCGGTTAAAAGAACTCGACAAAACATTTTTTTAAACATTCCCCTAATTCAAAGAAGTTTTACCTACTTTCAAAAATTGTACATAATATCCTTCCCAAATTTTTTTCTTCCCAAAAAATTCTCGGGTGGCAAGGGGTAACAAATTCCAAGTCTGTTAATAGATTGAACTCCATTCTCAAAGAGGAACACATATACAAAATTTAAAGTCAATCTGTTAAACCATTTCTAATTTATAGCAAGGTAACGAAAAAACCTATAAAAAGCTGTTGGGCCGCAACGGGTTAACGGAACTCCAGAAATATTTTTATGAGGCTTTCTTTTTAACCAAAGCAGTACCTCGAAAAATAGGCTGAAACAATTGCTTTTTTGCAAATTGCACGCTCCCGGGCAACACCGGGTAAATCTGCTAGTATATTATAAATTATAGTACGCCAATCCATTTTTATGATAAAACAGCAGTTGAATAATTCAATGCAAAATAAATAATTTATTTTTTTTAAAGAAATAAGAAGAGCTATGTATACAGTATGTGTAATAGAGTAAAGAATATTTAATATATATACACACAAACTTACATTGTATTTGAATTCTGCACCCAACAGATAGTTTAAATAAACTAGTATCGCCCTGTGCTTTAAATTCGAGCTTTTTGTGCTTATAAAAATCTGTCTTGGGTAATTTATATTAGACTAATATTACACGAAACTTCTTTTTTTTTCCTATACATAATAAAATTTATGGCAACAATGTTGTCAACAATTCTTGCATTTGAAATTTGCTTAAAAAAAAAATTTATAATTTTTTCAATTATAAAATCGTTTTTAAGTATTTTTTAATTTAATTCCTGTAGCTTAAGGCGCTATAAAGAGAGTATAATTTTGTACAGTTATTACACAAAAAAAGCGATTTACATTCTAAATATAAATAGTGTTCTAATATATAATGTTCTGAAAATTTGATGATTTTTCTAAACAAATACATATACATATTTAGTGGAGTCAAGTAGCCAAAATTCGAGTTCATGCTGTCCTACTTATAGAAAACTGTACTTTTTTCTAAACATTTTAGTCCGATTTGAATTATGTATTCTTGTATGTATTCTGTATCCTAATTAAAAAGCTTATTCATAGAGCATAATATGTACAACAAAATTTAACATACATATCATAATTCATAAGTTTAGTACTTAGTATAATATTATATTGAAGTTGCCAGAAGTACAAAATAATAGTTAAGTTGACAGAAGTCGAGATTTTTTTTAAAATCACAATTTTAAGATTTATAACATATTTAAAAAATTGACGAACTTTTCCTCCCCTTATTCCATTTTTAAATTTAGTAGCTACATAGGCAAATAGGCACTACATTTCAATAATAAAATCTGAAATTGTGACTACAAATGTATGTATGCAAAAAATGGTTCTGAATTCTTTAGATTACTTAATATTATAACTATTTATCTTGTTTATTTATTTATTTTTTTCTATGTATGGTCATGAATCATGAATCATAAGTTTCTTCAAACAAACAAATGTTATTATTTGCGTTCCTATGGAGAAGTAAACTACTCTTTTTTACTCTCACCTACTGCCAGCTACACCATACCAGTTCTTGACAAAGAGTAGATGAGAGAAGTAGATAATTAAATAATTTTCGGCAGATGGCTTTAATTAAATTTTTCATAATAGATGAATTTTCTCATGAATAGGTTATGTTAAATCATATTTTTTATTTGATTACCAGTAAGCACTTAACTCTTCCATTTTAAAAAATAGTCTTTATATATTTCAGCAATTAACCTTAATTTTTTCACTTTTTTTTCATTATCTAAATATATTAAATATTATTAACTTCACAAATGACAGATAGTTTTAAAATGTCATATATTATGTAGGATAAATAATCTGACAATTATAAACTCCTGAAACAAAAATTATCTTTCAATTTACAAACAACTTCTACCTACTCTTCATCAACAATTTTTGGTAAAAGGAACGCATGCATTATATAAAATTCGTGCGTTATGTCAAAGTAAAACTAAAAAGAGTTTTTATACCCTACACCTATAGAATAGGTAAAGGGGTATATTAACTTTGGTATGGTGTTTGTAACCACCTAAAGGAAGCGAGCTAGATATGGAAAAGTATATATATTTGTGATCAGCGTGACCGCCTTAGTCGATATAGCCATGTCCGTCCGTCCGTCCGTCCGTCCGTCCGTAGGCACGATAACTCAAAAAATAATGGAGCTATCTTGATGAAATTTTAACTGTAGGTTACTAGGACTGAAAGTACGGCGGGGATTGCATATGGGCGAAATCGGCCCATGGGTTCGGATTCTGGACCTTTTAATCGATCGAAGGGCTAACGAACATATATAAGAAATCACGATAACTCAACAACTAATGACGCTTTCTTCATCAAATTTGTGCTGTAGGTAACTAGTAATGAAACTAATTCGGGGATTCCGTAAGGTCGGGATTGGACCATGGGTTCGGAACCTAGAACTTTTTGATCGAATTTAGGCCAAACGAGCATAATTCCGAAACCAATGAAGATAGAACCTCCAAATTTGGTATCAGGGTGTCCAATCCAATCTCCTAAGTGTCTTGAGAATTTGGGTCCCATTGGACTACTGGGTCGGGGACCAGCCACACATTTCCGAAGACCTTAAAACATATCTTTAAAATTAATAAAGATAACAACTTGAAAAAATGTAGAAGCTTCCAATTTGCCACAAGGGTGTTCTTTATTATCTCTTGCGTGTTCCCTTAATTTGGGATCAATTGGAGTGGTGGTTCAGTACCCCTCTCAGACCTCCCAAGTTTTAAAAGCTTATAATCGAAATTACTAAAAATAGTTACTTAAAATTAAGATAGATCGTTTAAATTGTGTACAAGTGTTAACTAGTACTATAAGTAAAGCGCGGGCTGTATAAGGGCGAAATCAGCCCATGGGTTCAGATTCTGGACCTTTTAGTCGGTGTCAGGGATAACGAACATATATTAAAAATCACGATAACTCAACAACTAATGAGGCTATCTTCATGAAATTTGTGCTGTAGGTTATTGGTAATGAAACTACGGCGGTGATTACGTACGGTGAGGATTGGACAATGGGTTCGGAACTGAGAACTTTTTTATCGAATTTAGGCCAAACTAGCGTAATTCGGAAACCAATGAAGATATAACCTCCAAATTTGGTATCAGGGTGTCCCTTCCTATTGCGTAAGTGTCTTTGAAATTTGGACCCCATTGGACTAGTGGGTCGGGGACCAGGCACTCAGTTCCGAGGACCTTAAAGCATATTTTCGAAATTAATAAAAATAGTAACTTGAAACAAATGTAGAAGCTTCAAATTTGGCCCAGGGTGTTCTTTACTATTTCTTCCATGCCCCCTAATTTGGGATCATTTGGAGTGGTGGTTCAGGACCTCTCTTAGACCCCCAAATGTGTAAAAGCTTATCATCGAAATTAATAAAACTAGTAACTTAAAATTAAGATAGAACGTTCCAATTGTATACAAGGGTTAACTAGTATTGAAAGTATGAAGGGACTGCATATGGGCGAAATCGTACCATGGTTTGGGGTTCTGGAACCCTTGAAAAGTTCAAGGACTAATAAACATATATCTTAAAACACCATAACTCAAAAAATAATGCCGGTATTTTGATGAAATTTAAACTCTAGGTTACTAGTAATGAAAGTACCATGGGAATTGGTTCTGGTTGAGTTTAATTTCAAAGCCAAAGAATATATTTCCTATGTCCTATGTGTCTCCGAAATCTAGACTTAATTGTAGTGGTTCAGCTATATTCAAAGGTACTTGCTGCATTTATGTAAAATTTATTTGAATATTTAAATGAATTATATGAAAAGGTCTAAATTTGTAATTGTATTTTAGAAATACATTTGTTGCATATTTTGCGTTTGTAAGCTTTTCTATTAGGTATATAAACTAACTACTTAAAATAATTGCAATTTTTAAAAATTTGGATTATTAAATATATTATGCTTTGATTATCTTTTTATCACAAAATTTAATAATTAGAATTTTTTCATTTTGTAATTGAGTTGGAATAAATATATTTTCATTTATTTCAAGTTTGCTTGTTTTTGAATATTTTTAAATAGACAAATTAGTAAGAATTTGTAATATTTTTTAATAGATAATATAATTAGAAAATGTTTTTAGTATTATAAAGTTAATTTGGTTAGCTATGTCTTACGATCAAATTAATAACAGCTTTTATGGTGTTAAAATGACTTATGGATATGTCCTTAAATTTGAACCAAATAGGTGTAGGGTATTTCTAAGTCGGTTGCACCGACTGACTGTTTCTTTACTTGTTTATTATAAAAAAAACATATGTTTTAAATGTAGAATAAACTTTTCATTTAATAGGGCCTAAATTAACCTAAATTAAAATATACGACGTACAATTTTTATACGACAGTACGTCAATATATCTATCTACATATCCGAAAAGCTATACGCGCTACACACAAGAATATTTATTTGAATGTTTTAATTTAGTACAAAAAATTTTTTTAATTTCATATAATAGATATATTTTGAATTTTTTTCAATATAAGATATTTTTTAAAACATAATCTTAGAAATATAAGAAAAACCAAAAACAAAATTTTTATACATTAGGTCAATTTGTAAATTTTAATTAATTTTTTATCGCATTACGCGTATTTGGTATCCGGCTAGTTTGTCGCAATAATAAATTCACAGCAAAGTTCATCGCAAGCAATTCATCGCAGGCAATTCATCGTAAGCAATTCATCGCAAGCAATTCATCGCAAGGAAATATTCATCGCGAAGTTTATTGCGATAAATATCCGATACCTAATGTAATATTCACTTTATATTTTGTTTTGTTTTTGTTTTTCATTTTTTATTTTTGTGTACACAATAAATTTCGTTATGTTTAATTTATCATTATTTGAATATTTAACTCAATTTATTATTATTTAATTATTTAATTCTGGTAGCCGAAACAATCCCGCGATAATGTATTAATATTAATATAGTAATAAAGTTTTTAATTATTGACATCATAATTTATCATATAATTTATTAAAAAATATTAATAATTTAGAACGTTGTAATAAATAAATTATTTATTATATAATTTATCATTATTTCAATATTTAACTCAATTTATTATTATTTAATCATTTAACTCTGGTAGCCAGAACAATCGCGCGATTGTTCTGGCTACCAGAGTTAAATAATTAAATAATAATAAATTGCTTACGATGAATTGCTTGCGATGAATTGCTTACGATGAATTGCTTGCGATGAATTGCTTACGATGAATTGCTTGCGATGAATTTCTTGCGATGAATTGCTTGCGATGAATTCCATCGCGATGAAATGCTTGCGATAAACGAGCCTAGAATCGCGTATTTTGGTTGCTCTTATGTAAATTTATGTACCTATTGAAATTATACGCCGAATGCTTTTATTTAAGTTGAAAATTATTTTTTAGTTTTTTTTTTTTTTGCGAACATAATAATAGGTATTTTCAATTATTTTGAATACCTATATGTTTTTTTTATTAAAAAAAAAACATACAAAAAAAACATTAAAAAAAAAACATACATTGCTTGAAAAAAAAAAAAAAACATACATTTGCTCCTTGTTGAGCAAAAAGCAACAACTATATAGGTACCAAGTAGCAAAATAATTTTTTTAGAAAAAACAAAAAAAACATAGTACTTGTCGCTTATAACGACCATGAAGAGACAGAAAATATTCGTCGTAATAAACGAATATCGTTTTAAAAGAATGCTGTGAATTTTGAAAAATTAGTATAAAAATTGAACATTGTAGAATGCGCTAATTCTAGAATGGACACTTTGAACTCATTTGCTAGTATTTTATTTGGTGTGTCAGCCTCAAGCCTATGTTTACTGCTTTTTCTTCTAATGAAATTTTTTTTGTATTTTTGATACGTTATTATGCTTTTTTTTATATTCAAAAATAAATATAAAAATATTTAATTAATCACCAAGCTACATTATTAGATATAATAAGTTTAAATAAAAGAAATATGAATGTAATATAAAACTTACATTTTTAGGTAAAATTTAATTCTTTGGCAAAAATTGTACGTTTATTATAATTAAAATTGAACAGAGTTCGTTATAAATGAAAACTACTGTATTCTACTGTATTTCATTTCGAACAGAACACATTTTTTTTCTACGGAATTTTAGAGAGATAAGAAAAAAAAACAAAAACAAAACAAAAATTTAAAAAAAATTTCAATCTCATTGTTGATTGAACATTTGAACTAAACAAAAAAAAGAAAGACATAAGTCGGCGTCTATAATAAAGAGTTGGATTGAGCTGCGAGTTACAACCAAAAATGAATTACATTTACACATAAAGTCGAGGCATAATATTTATTATTCATAAACCACAACTTTGAACCGCGTGACCGTTAAATTCAAATTTACGTTAATTTAAGACGGATTTTCACCTGGAAAAACGCAATATTCTAAAAAAGAAATATCATTGTAATATGAAAACAAAAAAAACATTTCTTTTGGTTGTTGTTTCATTAAATTTGGTCTTATGGTTTACCCTGAGAAAGGATGTTTATATTTGTATGGGAAAAAAAAGCCGATTAAATATTATGTCTGTGTTTATTACTAAAGAAAATTTGTATTTTTTACTTTTAAATAAAGAGTTTATTTTTACTATTATCGCCTTTGTTTTTATATAACATAATATATGTATATTTCTTACATCTGGTTCCCATTTTATGTTTCAAATTTTAAATTGATAATTTCCAGTTAAAAAACTAAAAAACAAAATTTAAAGCTTTAGCAACTTAAAAGGGATGAAATTTTTATACCCGTGCATACATATATGACATCGGGTATATTAAAATTGCTCCTCCGTTTGTAACGCATCGATCTAGACGAGCTAGATATAGTGTCAAGGGTACGTATCGGCTCAGAATCGAAAAATGAATCGATCTAGCTATGTGTGTCTGTCCGTCTGTGTATCAGCACGATGCCTCAAAAACTAAAAGAACTACAGTTTTGAAATTTTCACAAAATATTTGTCAATCAATTTCCAGATTCCCTATTTTTTTTGGTTAAGATCGCACCAAAACTTCGGGTAGCTCTCGAACAACTAACTTTTTTAGCTCCAATATTTTCATATAAAAATTTGAAACTTTGCTATGCATCTTGTATTAACATGATTTTATATGAATTTAGTTTTTTTTTTTGTTTTATTGTTTTTTTTTTGTAGATAACGATTTCGAGTTAGAATTTCATATGATTTAAATTATGCGTAGTTTATTTAAGATAAGCAAAAAAGAACACAAAGATTTTTTTTAAGTAAATGGCTTATTGATATTGATAGATATAATCATTATGAATATGATGATTATTATCTATCATGATGATCATTATTTGAATATGATCATATGAAGCTTATTTTGCTTAAGTTTAATATTTTCATGAATTAAAAATTAATTAAAAGAGATTTTTGAGGTCCCCTATTCTTTTTGGTTAAGACCAGACCAAGGTTTCGGGGAGCTGTCACACAACTTATTTAAACCAATATGAATTTCTTCAAAAGTAGTTATACCAGGAGGACGAAAATTACACACGGTTAGTTTTATAATGAATCAAGCACTTATATGAAGTTTCAAAATGTTACGGTCCCATTTTCGGGCAGCTGTCATGCCAAGTTGTCAATTCGATAACTGTGAATCTAATGAAGCTACGAGGTTAAAATTAAAACTGGGCAGGTAAAGTAATAGGGCAAGTTAGTTGGCAAAGTTGGACATCACCCGGACCAACTTTTAGGGTTTTTTTTTGTTTTTAAGCAAAAATTATGGTACCTATAATGAATTAAAAATTTAATTTTTTTTTTGTTGCTATTTTTTTTTTAAGGCAAAACTTATGATAATAAGTTACATATATACTTTTTTATATTTTTTTTGTAATATTTATAATAGCATAAGGGAAATAAATAACGGTTAGTGGGTATGCACGGGTATCTAAAAGTTGATAAGGGCAACTATAATCTCTCGTTTTTTTTGGCAATTTTATGTATTTTTGTTGCTTGGAAAAGAGTAGATGAAGAGCAGTTAGGAGTAGTTTGTAAATGGAACGCTAATTTTTGTTTCAGAAGTAGATAATTGTCCGATTAATTGTAATACATAATATATTTGACATAATAAAATATCTGTCATGTTAGAAGTTTATTATTTTTAATATATTTAGAAATTGAAAATAAAGTGAAAATTGAAAAAATTAAGATTTATTGATGATATATTTATATTAATAAATCTTTTGAAAATGGAAATAGTAAGTGCTTATTGATTATCTAATAAAAAAACTACGATTTAACGGTTTTAACAAAATCTATTCAATTTTAAATTAACGCCATCTCGAAAATAGTAGTTTACTCCTCATAAAGGAATACAAACAATATCGATTTGCCTTTTGACCCTGATTAAAATGTGACCAAATATATATACTTTTCTATACATTTATTTTAAGTGTTTTATTTCATTGTCTAGATTATTTCAAGGAAAAAAAAATTCTTGATATTCCAAAAAATGTAATTTTATTATCATATAAATTAATATTTTTCAAGAATAATTATTATTAACAAATTTTTAACTTTCTATTAAAAATACGTAATCATATTTATACCCGTATGACTATATAGCCAAAGGGTATAATAAATTTGCCACTACGTTTGTGACGCAGAGAAGGACGGAGGGTAGATATAGAATCAAGTGTATGGATCGGATCAGAATCGAAAAATAAAAAGAATTTGGCTATGTTTGTCCGTCCGCCCGCACGATAACTTAAAAACTAAAGGAGCTAGGATCTTGAAATTTTCGCAAATCCGTTTTTTTGCAACAGTCGTCATCGCTATTTAAATCCAATAATTTTGGTTCATGGGTTCGGGTAGCTGCCATACAACTTCTTTTTTTTATATTAATATTCTGCCAAATGTAGTTTAGTTTTATGGCCAAAGTTTCTGCAAAATTTGGTTGGTCTACTGCAGAGGGTTCGAGTTGCTGCCATACAACTTCTTAATTTATATGAACATTACTCTGACCTATTGAAACTGGATGTCTGAAATTTTTCTAAAAATAGTTTAGTGTAATGGCCAAAGTTACTGCAAAATTTGGATGTACTACTGCAGAGGGTTTAAGTAGCTGCCATACAACTCCTTCTTTTATATTAGCAGTACACTACACTTAATGAAGCAGGGTGTCTGAAATTTTGCCAAAAATAATTTAGTGTAATGGCCAAAGTTACTGCAAAATTTGGTTGGTCTACTGCAGAGAATTCGAGTAGCTGCCATACAACTCCTTCTTTTATATGAGCATTACACTAAACCTAATAAAGCTGTATGTTTAAAATTTTACCAAAAGTAATTAACCGGAAGATATAATGTATATGTTACGGTCATACGGGTATACCAGAGTTGACACAGTCTACTCTACTACACTCTTTCTCGTTTTATCTTTGCAATATTTATAATATACAGTCTCAACTAAAAGTTTAACTTCATTATAAGTTTAATATTTTTAAATCAAAGTCTTGAAACAATATACGAGATTCACTGTAGCAAATCACCTTCATAATATTTAATCGGCTTATTTTTTCTCATATACGTCCCTCTTCCGACAAAACTTTTCCAATTTAATGAAGACCTGTTTATTTAGTTTGGTAGTTCAAATTGCATAAAGCGTAGTTTACTAAAAAGTTTGGCAAAAAGTACAGTCTTTCATACTGACTACATACATTTGAATATAAATTCATTTTCAAACTGAAACAATAATTCGTATTTTTTGTATTTCAATGAGTGGTGAATTTCGCCAAACACTACCAGTAATATCTTTATCTCCAGGGTGGTATGGAAATAAGGTTAGAAATGTATTTATATGTATTCACAAGCATACAGCTAATATTTAAAACTTTTCGTGTAATATTAATATTAGTGTGATATAAATTTCACAAATTCTTTATGTAAATTCAAACGAAACTCGAATTTCGAGCACAGGTGGTATTAGAAATAATAATAAAAATAAAACTACAAAAATGGCATATTATTCAGAAAGCAGTGTATAAACTTTAAAAGAAAGATAGAGGAACGGTATAGCTATTTGAAAATAAATTTACTAAAATTAAAATTATTTAACTACATAAAATTATTGAGCTTAAATGAACATTTTTATAGAGTTAACTTGTCATTTAAAATCATGATTTTGATTACGACATGATTTATTTTGATTTTATTTAGTTTTTAATCTTAAAATACTTTGTATTTCATATGGAAAGTCTCGGGTTCAAACCCCGGTCAGATCATATCTAATAAAAACATATCGTAAAATTGTATAATTATATCGTATAGCTAATATTGGAAAATAAGATAAGATTTAATAGAAATATATAACTAACTCTTGGGTAGGATAATAGATGGCGGTCAAATTTAACATTTTTGTATAAATTATCTTATACAATAGCTACAGCCAATTAATGAACGGCTTAGTAAATATAGAGATTACAGGAACTGAGTCTAATCTAGTCCAAATCTAGTCTAGTCTAATAGACTTGGTGAATTTTCTATACTCCTTAAAGAGTGGAAATAGAATAAAAAAAATCTTGTTTTTGTAAACAACAATACTGAATAGATTCTAGAACCTTGTTCATTTTAATAGAATCTTCAATATAATTCCAGGTTATTTAACTCTGCAAAATTTGATAAAAAGATCTTGAATTTCTGACATTAATTTTTGCTATACTATATTTGTTCATATTTGTTTTTATATTATGAATTAGCTTGTGACAATTTAGAATTTGCCCTGTCAGTTTAAGAAATTATTTATGCGATAATTATAATTAAGCTCTAAAACCTAAGAGCTTTGTTATTTGATGTTGTAATTATATTGCTTCCCTGAATTTTCATTGATTTGTTAAACTATAAAACGTATAAAAAATGTTTTTGGAGTTGAGACTAAAAATTTATTCAAAAGCACTAGATTAAAATTTACATATAATGTCAATGCTTTTGTCCGTTAGTGTTAACTATTATCAAAGATAATGAATACAACTAGATGTGCACTCTCATATAAAAATTTTTTTAAAAAATAAAACCCTAATATGGATCTAATATCATCATACATTCATACACGTTAAAAATTAAAAAAGCTTTTAAGAGAGTTAAAAATAAAAATAACTCACGTGACGGTCGATTAACTATAGCAAAGAAGATAATTTGAGAGAGAATTTTTTATTTTAATTTTTTGGTATATGTATGTGAATACGTATACATCATAATATTTAATCGGCTTATTTTTTCCCATACGAATATAAACATCCTTTTTTAGGACAAACTATTTGACCAATTTTAATGAAACAACAACCAAAAGACAGGTTTTTTTTTGTTTTCATAGAACAATGATATTCTTTTTTTAGAATATTGCGTTTTTTCAGGTGAAAACCTCTTTAATTTAACGTAAATTTGAATTTAACGGTCACGCTGTTAAAAGTTAAGGCTTATGACTCTAATATTATGCGCCGACTTTCTGGGTAAAAGTAATGCATTTTCGGTTGTATTCGCAGCTCAATCAAACTATATATTATAAGCGCCGACTTATGTCTTTCTTTTTTTTTGTTTAGTTCAAATGTTCAATGAACAAGGAGATTTATATTTTTTTAAAATTTTTTTTTTTGTTTTTGTTTTTTCTTTATCTTAAAAAGTGAACGAAAAAAATGAGTTCTGTTCGAAATTAAAACAATACATTTGGTTTATACAGTAGTTTTTATTTATAACGAACTCGGTTCAATTTTAATTATAATAAACTTTACACTTTTTGCTAAAAAATTAAATTTTACCTAAAAATGTAAGTTTTTTATTACATTGATATTTCTTTTATTTAAAGTTATAATATCTAAATATGTTGCTTGGCAATTATTTAAGTCTTTTTTATTTAGTTTTGAATATAAAAAAATCATAATAACGCATCAAAAATACAAAAAAAATTTTCAATAGAAGAAAAAGCACTATACATAGGCTTGAGGTTGACACATCAAATAAAATTCTAGCAAATGAGTTCGAAGTATTCATTCTAGAATCATCATCACATTCTATAAGGGTCAAGTCTTATACTAATTTTTCAAAATTCGCAGCATTCTTTTAAAACGACATTCGCTTATTACGACAAATTTTTTTTGTAAATCGTAAATTGTTGTTGCTTTTTGTTAAGTTTTTTGTACAATAAAAAAGTGACTTCTGAAATATATTCTACGTTTGAGAGTCATGATATTAAAATATATAAATACTAGTAAAAAAGCCTTTCGGACGACAGGTATAATTTCAATCTCTCTTTTTATATATATTCTTTTTTCCTGCCATTGCGCTACTGAATCAATAAAAGGAACTTCGTTACCTAAAGAACATTAAGTTAACATTATAATAGTTTGTTTTAGTTTTGTAAGTAAGTGATAATAAAATAGAAGTATACATACTAAAGGGTAAAAAATTTCTTTATACGTTTTTATTAAAATTTTATGTATCTACCTGTTAACAGATTTCTCATACATTTTGATTTTTTTTTTTCTGTTAATACTTAATTTACATTTTATAAGTTTCATTTTTTCTTTCTCTTTTGTATGTAAGTATTTGTAATTAGAAGTATGTTACATGTGTGAATAACACTTAACATTAACATAATGCAACAGCAGCAGCGTCTTTTATTATATTTATAAAAAATAAAAACTACAAATTGTAGTTAGTTATTAGTTCTGTAAGTGATATTTAAATAAAAGTATTCATACTGAAATGTAAAAAATTTCTTTATACGTTTTTATTAAAATTTTCTGTATCTACTTGTTAACAGATTTCTCATACGTTTTGATTTTTTTTTTCTGTTCATAATTTATATTTTATTCTCGTTTCATTTTTTCTTTCTCTTTTGAATGCAAGTATTTGTAATTAGAAGTATTTTACATGTGTGAATAACATTTAACATAACATAGGGCACGCTGGTCAGCAGCAGCAGCAGCAGTTTGTCTTTTATTATATTTAGATTAGATTAGATAGATTTGCAAAACAGTTAAAAAAAAAAAAAACAAATAATCTTTCTTAAAAAAATAATTTGTAATTTAAATGATTTGTTACTTAGGGCCTAACCAACGCGTACGGTGTATAATTTCTGGAAATTTCTAGAAAATTTTGAAATAAATAGTTAGGTACATGAATTTAAATGTGAGCAATCGAAATACGCGACGTACTGGTACCTCGGATTTAAAAAATGACAAAGCGAAAAATAGAAACTTTAAAATAATATCTTTGTAAAATATTTGTTTATTAAAAAATACCTATAATATGTTTGCAGAAACTTAAAAAAAAAATAATATTTCTTAAGAAAAATGATTTGTTTCTTATGGATCAACCAAAATCAGCATGTACGGCATTCAGTTTCTGTCAAAAAATTTTGAAATAATTAGTTATGTAAAAAAATTTACATGAAAACGTTCTGTACCTCAGAGTTTTAAAATTTAAAAATTGACAAAGTGTATAAAAATACATATTGAAATTGTTTTTTCTTATGCTGCTGCGATTAAATTTTAAAAATAAAATATTTTAAACTAACATTTTTTTTAAATAATTTAGTTTTAATTCTAATAATTGAATTTTTTTTTTTTAAATTGAAAACATATTTTTGTCAATTAAAAACTTAGAAAAAATTAAATAAACAAACTAGACAAAAAGGTATAAAGTAAACTAAGGAATTCAGAATCATTTTTCGCATGTTTTCAGAACTTTAAATAGGCATATATTTGTAGTAAAAATTTACCTATGTAGCTATTAAATTTAAAAATGAAAAAAGGGAAAGAAAATTTATTCTTTGATTTATTGAAAAACTTTTTTTTTTGCTATAAATCTTAAGATTGAGATTTAAAAAAAGACTTCGGTGAACTTGACTATTTGTACTTCTGGCAGCTTCAATATAATATAATACTAAATACTAAACTTATGAATTATGATATGTTAAATTTTGTTCTACATATTATGTATTCATAGAGTTTTTTAATTAGGATACAGAATACGTACAATACAGTTCAAATCGTACTAAAATGTTTAGAAAAAAGTACAGTTTGCTATATGAAGGACAGCATTAACTCGAATTTTGGGTTCTTGACTTCAATAAATATATGTATATGTTTAGAAATATGTATTTATTAGAATAATATTTAAATGTATTTAGAATTTCAATTTAATTTAACTGTACCAATTTATCCTCTCTTTAAAGCGGCTTAAGCTATAGAAATAAAACTCAAAAATCTGTACTTAACAATGTTTTAATAATTAAGAAAAATTATAAATTTTTTTTAAGCAAATTTAAAGCGCGAGAATTGTTGACAACACTGTTGGCATAATTTTTATTATGTATAGTCTAATATAATTTACACAAAACGAATTTTATATGTTAACTTAAAAGCAAAAATAGCTCAAATTTCGAGCACAGGGCGATACTAGTTATTATTATTATGCGAACACGTATACATTATTAAATATTAGTTTTTGTTGAATAAATTTTAATAGATTTTATTTTTACTTTACCAAAAGGTTTTTTATGAATGATTGTATGGTTATTTTGTAATTTTAGAAATGAAAATGTGAAAAAGGAAATCTGAAAAAAAAAATATCTTGTTGAATTATAATTAAAAATTATAGAAACGGTAACAATAAATGTTTTAACTCTTAACGTTTTTAAATTATATACATAAGTACATGTTTTTAAATTATATACATATGTCTAATTCAAATTCACATGCACTTTTTTAAGTATTTCAGTTTTATTAAAATACATTTACATTAATTTTTGTTTTGAAAAAATCGAAATATATACGTGAATTTGAAAGATCATAATATATTATATGTATTCATTCGATGCCTCCAAACAATAACGATGTAGGTCAAGTTTGATATCACGATTAGAATTTTTGCCTTAGGTATAAGTAAATTCATATATTTTTTTTTTTTACTTGTTAGTTTTTATAATTAATATTCTTATAAATAATATTTTTTTGGTTTTAAGTATAGTTACAACGAAACAAATTAAAACAAGGTAAAATGTAAACCAAAGGTTTATAAAGGCGTACATTTCCACAAGACAATATAAATATTTCAGAATACTGTGACTTGTACTAAAATTTGTAAATTTTCTAGGAGATCTCTTTTTCTTCAAAATTTCAAGACTCTAGCTATAAGCATTGCGGACAGAATGAAACTAATAAGTACATTTTTTCAAATGTTTTAAGAAAATTTCCTAAAAACCTACTTTTTCGTAGTTCTATCCTTAGTTACGTCATTTTTAATTGTAAATATTTTGTTAATCGAATGGTATAAGTATACATAAGCTTTTGTTATTTGGAAATAACAGCGAACATTTTCAGATAAGAACAATGTAAGCCTTCTTATATTAGCATTTTTAAGAGAAATAAAGAAAGAAAAATATGCCGTAAAGAACGTCATAAGTCTTGAAGATCACAGAATAAAATTGTTTTAAATATTTTTCAACGGTTTTTTCAATTTTACATTTAAAATCGCGAATTTTAATTTGTATTCTTAATTTATTCAAAAAAATAACAAAGTTATAATAAAATATATTTCCAATATTTTTGAACTCATTTTTCTTAAAACATCATTTTAGATTTACATCGTTATAATTTGGAGTCATCGATATATTATAATTTCATAAATCGTATTTATTCATATTTCAAAATTTTTATTAAAAAAATAAAGTCCACAAAGCTTTTATTTTGTTTTTGTTTTTTTTTTTTTTTTCGTTCTCTAATTTAATAATGAATAGAGTATAAAGCTTTAATCTTTTTTTTTATTTCTTTCTTTTTATTTTAAATAGCTTGAATTTTAAGGTTTTTGTTTTATATGGACTGTGCGCATCTAGTTGTATTCATTATCTTTGCTATTATTATATGATTTATAAATATTTGTGTATATATAAATATTATATTCGTACAAAAAGATGTAAATAAATAAACAAATAAGAAAATTAATATTTGTTCATCATTTGCTTTCTCAAACTTCGTTTTGATGAAAGGACATAGTACCATGGTATAAGAAAATTAATTAATTTCTTATTATTTTTTTATTTGTTTATAAATTGATTTTTTTTTATTTCTTGTATTTTAAGTAATTTATTTCTTCTCAAAATTGTCAAAAATATTAATATCATATTTTCTTTAGTGGATTGGGATTATATTCTAAGTATTGATTTCACTATTATTCATAATTATAAATTGAAGAAATAACAAAAAATGGGTCTCAAGTCTTTCTTATCATTAAACTTTGATATAATATTGTTAATTTTTTGCAAGATTACACAAAATATATTTTATAGCTTGCATATTTAAAAGTAAAAGTAATTTTTTTGAAAAACATTTTGCTGTAGTATTATTCGTTACGCAGCTGCAGCCCCCCAAAATTCGGGAAAACCTCCTCTTTGTAAATTGTATAACAAAAGTTCTATAAAATATATAATTTGAATTTGGAAGATAGCTAGTTAAGCTTTATAAATGTATGTAAAACAATTGTATAGTATCTTAGTTGATACTTTACGGTAATGCAAATCCGTTTTGGTATATTGAAAAAAAGAATTATATGTATTCTTTAATAAAACTTTTCACGATAAGTTTCTGTTTAGAAGCTGTTATTTTTAAACACATATGTAACTTGAATACATGTCCAAATTTTTCTTAAAAAATATACAAAAATAAAATTTTCAACATTATATGTTAACCTGAGCTAACAATAGCTTTTCTGAATTATATAGGGTTTATTTCAAATTGAAGAAAGTGTCTCTTTATTTTTTTATAAATTTTTCTTACATAATAAATTTCTAACAATCGATTTAAAAAATTATTGGAAACCATTTTTCAATATACTCTTTACCCAAAATCTGCTATAGAACTTTATTTAATTTTGAAAATAAGCTTTTCTGAAAACCCTTGGTCTTGTTTTATTAAAGGATGGATATGATATTAGTCTAATTAGGCTTATTAGTCTAATAATAAATCGTTTTAAAAACAAAAATAAAAACTTTAAAATAAAGCCCAGAGTACTTAGTTATTTAACATAAAGAAAAATATTATTTTTCGGGACTTTTTTTCAATACATGTTTGAATTGTTGAATACAAAATATAAGAAAGCTTTGGCTGTTATTGTTCTTTCAAGTTAATCTACGACTATGGTTATTCCTTTCATCCTTTTTGTGATCAGATACCTAATGTTTGAATTAATTAATAAAAATAATCCTCATTTAACATCCAAAACCTACATTTGTATAATTTTAAAATATTTTTTTTTCTAAAACAAATCTTTTTTTTTCTTCTCTGAGTTTAATTATAATTATTATTTTTGAAAATTGCTCTAAAAATTTTCCAATGAACCCAATATCAAATCAAGATAAATAATTTATTTATTAATACATATTTTATTGTATAAAATTGTGGAAATGGAATCAATTTCTAAAGAAAATTTCTAGAGTCGTTGAGAGCTATTAAACTTTTTTACGTAATATATCAATCATATACCTTTAATTTTAATTAGATTTTCTGTATTGCATTCAAAAAATAGAAAATAAAAACTCAATTCACGTGAATAAAAACAAAATTGATAAAGAAAACAAATTAGTTTTCTATTTTTTTTTGTTGTTTCGTTTTTTGCTTTTTAGCCCATTTTCAAAAAATTTTGTCCGTCCGTATGTCTACAAAAACTTTTAAACCGTTTGAAATAGAGTAAAGAAATTTTAACCATGGGTAGTTATTGCAAAAAAAATAATTTCGTAGAAGAATTTTTTTCTGTAGCTCCACCTATTACGGGGCTATAGCCCTCCAAAGTTTGGAAAAGCCCTATATTTAAAATGTTATAACAAGAGTTGTGTTATATATATTTTCAATCTGAAACGGCAAACGATAGCTGGTTTTATAAGCTTTATAAATTTTTAAAAGGCAAATGTTTAGGATTGCCATACGGTACTAAAATTTAACATTACGCAAAACTCAATTTTTGCAAAATTTTTGCCCACACATATCTTGT
The DNA here is from genome assembly GCA_963082915.1 of Dolichopus griseipennis. Classification (NCBI taxonomy): domain Eukaryota; kingdom Metazoa; phylum Arthropoda; class Insecta; order Diptera; family Dolichopodidae; genus Dolichopus; species Dolichopus griseipennis. Next base: position 303,409,869 of record OY720441.1, read on the forward strand.
ATACGGGCCAAGCTGGGGTCTTAAAATTTTGGGAGTAGTTAGATCCTCAGAAATAAGTAGAAGTCGGTTATTTTTTTTGTCACGTCCCCTGTTTTCCAGCTATAAGGGCCCGAAAATTGAAATTTTGCTATTTTTAAACACCTGTAACTTGAATACCTGTCCAAATTTTTTTTTTGTGATTTACAAAATTGAAAGCTCTTTAGACATATTTCAACATGTGTCAAAGGTTTTTCTTAATTTTGAAGGTTGACGAAGGTACAGCCTCCGCAAATTTCAAAAAAGCCCTATATTTAAATTGGTATAATAAGAGTTCTGTTAGCTATATTTTCAATCTAAAAAAGGCAGAAGAAAGCTGCTTTCTTAGGCTTTGCAAAAATACATCACTCAAATGTACAGAGTTGCCATAAGGTACTAAAATTTACCATTATGGAAAACTCAATTTTTGCAAAATTTTTGGCACCACATATCTTCTAAACGGTTCCAGCTGAGGTCTTGCAATTTTGGGAGAAGTTAGAACTTCAGAAATTAGTAGGAGTCGGTTAACAAAATTTTTTTGTCACGTCCCCTGTTTAGCAGCTATAAGGGCTCGAAAATTTAAATTTTGCTTTTTTTAAACACCTGTAACTTGAATACCTGTTAAAATTTTTTTTTGTTAATATACGAAATTTTAAGGTCCAACATTATAATTTAACATATGTTAAAAGATTTTCTTAAATTTAAAAGCGGTCCTTTAAATTGAAGAAAGTGTCTGTCAGTTTTAGCCATTTTTGATTATATAGTAAAATTCTAAATAAAATTCCAAATTTTGGTATAATTCACAATTTAATTCCTTGAACCTAAAAAAGTTGGGGGAAGGAGATTAGTAAGGATTAGATCCTTGATAAATTGGGCAACCTTCCCCATAGAGGGGCTAGTAGGACATAAAAATTAAAAAAATTACGGTTTTTATAAGTAAGTAGTAACTTAGTCACCAACGTATATATTTCCTAAATTAAACGTTTACATTGAAGCTCCACCATTATATTCCGATAAAATACTCAGTATGAAACACTATATTATTTTGAAAATGTGCTTTTTTAAAAACCCTTGGTTTTCTTCATCACATGTTTTTTTAAGTGATATATAAAATTCAAAGCTCTATAAATATTATTTCAACATGTGTCAAAATTTGAAGGGTTACGAAGCTACAGCCCCTGCAAATTCCAAAAAAGTTAGGTCCTTGAGAAATTTGGCAACCTTCCCCATTGAAGGGCTATTAGAACTTTAAAATAAAAAATTTACTGTTAGCAGTAAATTTTATAAGTAAGCAGTAACTTAGTCACCAGTGTATATATTTCCAAAATTAAACTCAGTTTGCAATACAATATAAATTTGAAAATGTGCTTTTTTAAAAACCCTTGGTTTTTTTTCATCCGTTGTTTTTATTTGATTTGTAACTAAGTTAAATATAAAAAAACAAGTTCAATAAAATGAAAAATAAATACATATGCATGTAATACTCCGACACCCTTCAATTAAGAAAAACCTTTGTCATATGTTGACACATATTGTCAGAGCTTTGATTTTTTTATATTACTAAAAAAAATTTGGACAGGAATTCAACATGCATATGTTTAAAAATACTAAAATTTCAATTAGCGACTCTTAACAGCATCTTAACAGTTTTAGAATTCAGCCGTTCAGAAGATATGATAGGCCAAACATTTTGCAAAAATTGCATTTTGCATAACGATGAGTTTTATAAGGACGAACAGAGGGAAACTATATATAGGCACGTTTAGAAAATGTGCTAAAGAATCTTGAAATTGTTTTATCCCAATTTCCTGATTATGATTTTTCATAAAACAAAGAGAAAAGAAAATTATATAAATTAAATTCTGCTATTAATTAAGATAATGGTCGTTTAGGAGATTTTCAAAGTTGAAAATTGAGTTCAAAGTGGAGAGTTCTTTAAAACAGAAAATTGTTCCAACAGTTAGAAGGCCTTGTTCTGAAAGTTTAATGTGTCAAAATTTTATATTATGGTAAATATAGTGTATTTAAATTTATGTATACAATTGTTGTAAGAAGACAAACAAATTATAGGTGTTTGATGATATTACGTATATTCAGAGCTTTAAATAGATTTAAAAAATTGTAAGAAACTTTAAAAGTCTATTTGAATTCATACTACTTATAAATGTATTATAATTTTTTTTTTGTTTTTTTGAAATTTGTTATTAATTTTTTTTACCACATCATATCTTGGAACTAATAAGAAAAAAAAACTCAGCAAAACGTACGTGGATTCGCACTCTATCAATCATCTATAAAGCTCAAGTAAAGCATTTCGATTTTTATATCAATAATTAGATAACTAAATTTAGAAATTTAAAATGGGACAAATTACTGGAATCAATAAAAACTGGTTCCAAAACTTTTAGGAAAGTATGCAAAATAATTATAAACAAAAACCAAAACATTCCAACACTGATTCTTATAATAATATTAAATACATTGAGAATTTGGATAAAGCCAAATACATTAGATAAGCTTTTCGCGAAAAATTAATAAATTTCAAGTGATAATAGTCAGATTTGACGCAATGATATTTTCTAAAATGAAATTTTCATTACAGAAAATTAACTTTTTATTTATTAATTCGAATATTGCAAATATTTATGGTAAGTTTTTGGATAAATTATTTGAGTGGTGCATTTGTATTCTTTATCAAATGTTCCTTACTTCTTAATGTTCCGAATTTGCAGCTACATAATTGTTTATACATTTTCCAAAGTATTAATATCAGTAATATTTTCATTGCCAGGCGTATTCATAAAGCAAATAACAATGTTAAAATATCTAGGCATTACCATAGATTTTAAAACTATTGGAATGATCATGTTAATTGCATTTTAAACCAGTTTTTTTTGAATTAAATCCAAACCAAATAAAAACGAGGAAGATTATAGTTGCCCTTGTCAACTTTTAGATACCCGTGCATACCCACTAACCGTTATTTATTTTCCCTATGCTATTATAAATATTACAAAAAAAATATAAGAAAGTAAAATAGTTAAAAAAAAATTTAACTTATTAGGTATCCCATAATTTTTGATTAACTTATTATCCCATAAAAAAAAAAAAAAAATAGCCCACCCTAAAAGTTGGTCCGAGTGATGTCCAACTTTGCCAACTAACTTGTCCTATTACTTTATCTGCCCAGTTTTGATTTTAACTTCGTAGCTTCATTAGATTCACAGTTATCGAATTGATTACTTTGTATGGCAGCTGCCCGAAAACGGGTCCGTAACATTTTGAAACTTCATATAAGTGCTTGATTCATTATATAACTAACAGTGTGTAATTTTTATCCTCATAGTATAATCAGTTTCCAAGAAATTCATATTGGTGCAAAGAAGTTGTATAGCAGCCCCCCGAAAATGAGGCCGTAACATTTTGAAACTTCATATAAGTGCTCGATCCATTATATAACTAACAGTGTGTAATTTTCATCCTCGTAGTATAATCAGTTTCTAAGAAATTCATATTGGTGCAAAGAAGTTGTGTGGCAGCTCCCCAAAACCTTGATCTGGTCTTAAACAAAAAGAACCTCAAAAATGTCCAAAAAATGTTTTGTGTGATTTTCAAAACTCTTGCTCTAATTTTTCAATTCTATCTCTTATAATTAATTTTTAATTCACCAATATATTAAACTTAAGCAAAATCAACTTCATATGATCATATTCATATAATAATCATCATATCCATAATCTATCAATCTATCAATATCAATAAGCCATTTACTTAAAAAAAATTTTTGTCTTCTTTTTTGCTTATATTAAATAAACTACGCATCATTTAAATCGTATGAAATTCTAACTCGAAATCGTTATCTACATAAAAAACAAAAAACAAAAAAACAAAATTCATATAATTTCATGTTAAATACAAGATGCATAGCTAAATTTCAAATTTTTGTATGAAAATGTTGGAGTTGAAAAAGTTAGTTGTTCGAGAGCTACCCGAAGTTTTAGTCCGATCTTAACCAAAAAAAATAGGGAACCTAGAAATTGATTGAAAAATATTTTGTGAAAATTTCAAAACTGTAGCTCTTTTAGTTTTTGAGTTATCGTGCTGACACACAGAAGGACGGACAGACAGACGGACGGACGGACAGACACACATAGCTAGATCGACTCATTTTTCGATTCTGAGCCGATACGTACCCTTGACACTATATCTAGCTCGTCTAGATCGATGCGTTACAAACGGAGGAGCAAATCTAATATACCCGATGTCATATATGTATGCACGGGTATAAAAAGATAATGCCATTACTAGGTGCTATTAAAAGATATGGTGTGAAATTAAATGATAAATCAGCTAAACTGTTGTCTCATGCAAATTACGTTTTTATAAAACATAAAAAGACTGGAGATGTAATGTGGTTTTAAGCCTGATATATTAATTATTTATTTTTACTTATTTTAAAAAATTCGAAAATACTTAATGTTGAACAAGCATTTCCTAAAAATCGAGTAGAGTAAATATATACATATATTTTAATACATTTGGTTTCACCTTATTTGTATTAATTCTTTCAACTTTTATGATTTGCCAATTACCTAGGCGGTATAATCTCTATTAAAGGCGACTGCGAAGAGGATAGAGGAAGAGGATATTGCAAACAGAATAAAACAAGCTAGAACGACATTCGCTAGGCAACATGGAGATCCTATCTCTTCCAGAAACACAAAATTAAGGAAATTCAACGCCTGTATTAAATTAACCCTTCCATATATGGCAGTGAAACCTGGCACACAAATCAGCAAAATAATAATAAGATCCAGATACTTCTGAACAAATGCTTAAGACCTATCTGCAAAATCTTCTGGTCTACAAGAAGAATCATTAATGAACTATGGCAAATAACAAAAGAACAACATGTGATAGTGCAAATAAGAAAACGGAAATGACAATGGATTGTTCATACCATAAGAAGAACTACCCAAACAATTGCCCAACAAGCGCTAGAATTGAACCCACAGGGAACACGGAAAACATGGCGCAGAACGGTAGAAAAAGAAATACAAGATAGCGGAAAACTTCGGTTGAAAAAAAGTAGATGGCCAATAAAAGAGTAGGATGGAGAAGCTACGTGGAAGCTTAATGCTTTCAAAGGGGGTAAGAGAAGGAGAAAAAAAACATAATACAAGAAATATAGATAAATTATGACACGACAAAAGCTCGAACTGAATTGGCTAACAATTACTGTTTTGCTCTTCAATCACAATCTTTATAACAGTCTTCCTCAGGGTTTAAAAAAATACAGCAATATGTAATTTCCATCTAAATTGAAGTTTTTGATTACATACATAGTAATTTAAAAACATTTTTTCCAAAAAAAGCATAAATTTCTTTCATAAAATCATAAAAAAAACTAGTATCGCCCTGTGCTCGAAATTCGAGCTATTTTTGCTTTTAGGTTTACATAAAAAATTCGTTTTGTGTAATTTGTATTAGACTAATATTGCACGAAAAATAATTTTTGTTTTTTCCTATACGTAATAAAAATTATGGAAACAATGTTGTCAACAATTTTTGCGCTTGAAATTTGCTTAAAAAATAAATTTATAATTTAAACGTTTTTAAGTATTTTTGAGTTTAATTCCTATAGCTTAAGCCGTTTTAAAAAGAGTTTAATTGAATACAGTTATTACACAAAAAAAGCGTTTATTAATTTTAAATTCTAAATACATATAAATATATTGTTCTAATATATAATGTTTTGAAAATTGGATTATATTTAAACATATACATATATTTATTGAAGTCAAGTAGCCAAAATTTGAGTTAATGCTGTCCTTCATATATAAAACTGTACTTTTTTTCTAAACATTTTATTACGATTAGAACTATGTTGTATGTATTCTGAATTCTAATTAAAAAGTTCTATAAATACATAATATGTACAACAAAATTTAACATATCATAATTCATAAGTTTAGTACTTCGTACTATATTATATTGAAGCTGTTAGAAGTACAAAATAATAGACAAGTTGACAGAAGTAAAGTTTTTTTTTAAATCTCAATTTTAAGATTTATAACATATCTGCATAGATATAAAAAAAATTACTATACAAACAAAACAGTTTTTCAATAAATCTAAGAACCCCCTTATTCCAATTATAAATTTAATAGTTACATAGGTAAGTAGAAACTAGATTTCAATAATAAACTCTGAAATTTTTCCTACAAATTTATGCCCATCTAAAGTTCTGAAAAGCATGCAAAAAAAGATTCTGAATTCTTTAGTTTACTAATACATTTTTGTCTAGTTTATTTATTTAATTTTTTCTAAGTTTTTTATTGACAAAAATATATTGCTATGCATGGTCATTAGTCATGACTCATAAGTTTACTATTTATGGGAACTTTTTTCAGAATAAATGGATTTTCACTTGAATAGGTTATGTTAAATCTTATTTTTTACTTGATAACTAATAAGATCTTTCATTTTAAAAAATATTTTTTTTATTTATATCAGCAATAAACCCTAATTTGTTCACTTTATTTTCAATATTTAAATATATTAAATATAATTAACTTATCAAATGACGGGTAGTTTTTAAAAAGTCTAATATATGTAGGACAATTAATCTGACAATTATGTACTCCTGAAACAAAAATTAGCATTCTATTTACAAATTACTCTTATCTACTCTTCATCTACACTTTTTGGCAAAAAAAGAACCCATGTGTTATATAAAATTCGTTCGTTTTGTCAAAGTAAAACTAAATACTTATAGTTTTTTGATTATTAAAAAACATTATTCGATGTTTAAAATGTAAAATAAATTTTTCAATTATTAGGGCTTAACCTAAATCAAAACATACGACGTATATTTTTATCGGCAGTACGTCAATACGCCTATTTACATATCCGTAAATCGATATGCGCGTACAGTATTTAATTTATCGAAAAATATTTATTTAAAAATTTTAATTTAGTACCTACAAAAAAAAATTTTAATTTCATAGGTACTAGACATCTGCACAATTGTATTCAAAAGCGCTTTCAAAACATTCTATAATAAGTAAAACTTTTCATATTCGGTTTTGAAAGCTTTCAAACCAAATGTATTCATTACAAAATGATTATAGAATATAGTAAATGAAATAAAAAATTATTGTAGAATAGAATGAATATGTATTTGATTTATTATGTATTCACGAAAATAAAATATTAATAGTATTTGTATTTATATACCGAGTACACCAAATATAATAAAAATATTTATAGTGTTTGTTTTAAAAACCGAGCACACCAAATATAATAAAAAAAATGTTAATATGTAGTACGTATAACCAGTATGTATTATATCAATGAGAAATATGTAGCTTTGTTTGTTTTTTCACTGCTTTGTTTGTTTTTTTATCTTCTTTTTGTTTTCTTTTTTCCTTTCTCTTTGTCATTATATTTAGAGTACTCGGTATACTTGGTGTATTTTAAAAGATTTAGAAGAATTGAAATTTGATTTTCAAGACATCAAAGTATTTATGAAAAAAAAGCTTTTCAATTTGTTATTTGAAATAAAACGAATAGAATAAATGAGTAGGTGAGAATTAAAGACAAACTATTCCTCCTGGAAAGTTTTTGTATAAAATAAAAAAAAGTTTTAATTTATTTCTGTGAAAAAATTTTAAAAAGCGGATTTAACTAAACAAAAGCTGAAACCTATTAAATACATTGGTTTTAAGGAATATAATCTCCGAATTCCCTTACAGCTTTTGTGAAGCTTTCAAATGTGGAATAGTTCAGTTTTGAAAATATCTTGTGGTATAGTTTCGTATTGAAAATATTTCAAGGGAATAGTTTTGTTTTGAAAATATTTTATACTTTTTAATTAAAGTTACAATCTTTTAATTAATTTTTTATTCATTATTATTTTTGCAGTGTTATTAATTTTTTATTCATTTTCTTAAAAACTACAATATTAAAATATGAAAACAAGAAATGAAAAACACAAACATTTAAATAAAACATATTAAAAATAATTCAGTAAAATTTAAAACAAAAACATAAAAAATTCAGTCTTAACAATATGTATAACAAAAATTTATAAAATATACTTAAAAAAATAATAAAATTTTATAAATATATATTTTAGTTATTCAATTTGGTTCAAAATAACTAATATGTAGTAGGCTTTAAATTTATATTCTTAAATCACAATTTTCTTCATTGTGATTTTCACAAATAGTATCACTGTCTCGTTGGGCGAAAGTTAAGTTTTCGCTTATAATTTGTTTGTAAAAATGTAATTCCGCAATACTTTGCCAGTCATTTCCAAAATGTTTGGAAAGGAGTTTTTCAACATCTTTCAGCTTAGCATCTTTAATTTGGACACCAAGTGGCAACTTCTGCAATTCAAGTTGCGCCAAATTTTGCCCTCGTTTAATTGTAGATTTACCCTGTCCAATATCTGATTTATAGAAGGTTTCACCTCTAACCAGTGTGTTTCCTTTTTGGGTTTTTGTTATAATAAATCTCTTCGTTTCATTAAACTTAAAATGCCAGTTACCGGGAGGCTTAAAAATCTTTTCAATCCCTAATTTGATATATTATATACTGGACATTCGTTGCTTCCTAAAATAATTGTTTTGCCTTTTTCCTTGTATATATTTAAATATTCCTCAACATTAATAATGCTCTCCATTGTTTTCACTTTCTTTTCAATTTGTCCGAAAACTCTATCCGCCGGTAAGAATGAATGCGCAGCAACTGGAAAGATAACTTCTATTTTTTTGACATTACTTGGAGCTTTTTTGGCCAACCAAAATTGGCAAATACCAATCATGGTTGAGTTTTTATTTTGTCCTCCGCATCCGTCTGCCATTAAACGAATATTAGTAATACCTTCCATGCTTTTACTGGATAAATATTGGTACACGGCAGATGCAATTTCATTTGACGCTTTTTGATGAGAATTTTCTGTCCAATAGAACAGAAAAGTGTTGTCCTTAGAAATTAAAGTTTTAGAAGTGCCTTCAACAATTGCAAATAAGTACAGGTATAGTTGTCGGCTGTAGTAAGCTGCCTGATCCGGTATTTTTGGAAGAGGCATATTTTTTTGACAGTCGAACGAAATTAAAATTGTATTGTCTTCTTCCTTTCGGAGTAATTCGAAAAATGATTTCGCTCGTCGTTTGTGGATCATAAGCTGTACCTGTAGTTCATTTTTTTTTTTGAGGTAATATTTTCATGTTTGATACGTTCTCGAAGACTAATGCAAGTAGAGCACATGTCTGTTGAGGGCATCTTAAAACCAATATTGAAATTTGCATTCAAGGTATCCTTAAAAAAACTGTATAATATCCTCAAAATTTTTATCCTCAACAGAATCGTTATACTTCATCCACATTTTTTTTATGGATAGTTCATTAGGAAGGTACTGTCTTTTTGTAATTTGACTGCGGCAATAATGTATTTCAACAGTTTTAAACAGTTTTATCACCTTTTACTTTTTTTATCACCACCTCGTTTTTCAAAGGGGGCTTTACCAGTTATAAAGTGTTGACGACAAACATGGTAAACTCTAGCTTTTGTGATTTTTAGAATATTTAAAAAAGTTTTTAAGCATATTTTTATTCGACAACCTTCCATAGTCCGCATATTATATTGCACAGTAAATTTTTGATTGCTACCTCCAGCAATACCACGACCAGTTCTTTTTGGTATATTAATGTTGCAATAACTTAGAATGAAAGCATCTTGAGCTAGTTTGCTTGGTATCATATAAAAGCAATTAGAAAAATTTATAAGATCGCGATTTTTAATTTTCTTACACTTGAAATCGCTTTTTTCACTATGGTTACAGTTCGGCATTTCAGGTAATTCTTTCCTCTTATATCTTTGTAATTTTTTCTTTACTCTTTTATGATTAGATGTATTAATTTTTCTTTTCCTTGGATAATTTGTTAAAACTGGATATTCCAAAGATTCCATTATCTATATTAAACCAAAATATTTATATTTCATTTACTAAAATAAAAAACAAATATTTTTACTTCTAACAGTTCTGCACCTCTTTACTATTTGAATTCTGATTTAAAAGTGAAAATACATAAAATTGATTTTGACAAACATGCAAATTTTGGCGCCATAAAATTAAATGGAATAGTTTTGTTTTGAATATATTTGCAATTGTCGTTAATATTGGTTACTAAGGAATAGATTTGTTTTGTTTCAATATGTTTTTGTATGGAATAGTTTAATTTTGTTTTTACCATGTTTGTGGAATAGTTTTATTTTGAAAATACTCGCATATTTAAAATTTATTTTTCTCAGGAATGGTTTGACATAGAAGCAACTTGAATATACCAAACGATTTCATTTTTAATACGGATTATTTTAGCGTTATTATCTATTTTTTTTTTTTGAAAAATGGAATAGTTTGTCTTTGATTCTCACCTACACAAATATAGTTAAGTTGTAGTTTGAGTATATACCATATTTAAAGCTTTTAGAACGAATGTATTGAATTAGAATACAGTATTTGAATATATTCGATAATTTTAATAATGGAATATATTTGTGCAGATCTCTAATAGGTACATATTTTTAATTATTTTGATTTTATGATTTTTGTTAATAAAAAATTATTTTAAAAAAGTATTATTTTTTATATAATATTAAAAATATAAGAAAAACCAATAATAATAATATTTTTATACAATTTGTAAATTTTAAAAATCCGAGGTACAGTACATCATGTTACGCGAATTTTGGCTGTTCCCATGTAAATTCATGTACCTACTTATTTTTAAATTTTTTGACAGAAATTATACGCCGTACGGTTTTATTTAGGTTGGGACCTAATAATGAACAAACAATTTTTATTGGATTATTTTATTGAATACAAATATTCCCTCTATAAATTGTGCCGCGATGGGTAAACGGAAATCTCAGGAAATCAAAAGTTTTTTAGGTAAATCGTCATTTCAATTTGGGTTAACAAAATCCAAATCTATTAATAGAGTGAATAGCATTGTTAAACAGCAACATGTATACAAAATTTGATGTCAACCGGTCACACCTTTTTTATTTTACAACAAAAACGTTAAATTTTTTCCCCGTACCCAAAAGCTTTATGTATTTTCGCTGAAAAGTCTAAGTAGAATCATTAATTAAGAATTATATATAGAAAAACATTTTCATGTTAAAAATTTCTATGAAATTTTATTCGCATATTTTTTTAAATTCTCTCTAAACTTTTTATATTGTAAATGTAGTGTAACTATTTGTATTGTAAGATACTTATTATTACTTAATAATAATATATTTCTTATTTCTATTTTATAATACCTTTTATTTTTATTTTTATTCTCTCAATTTATACCAATTAAATTTGTAGACCATTTTTGTTAGGAGTGAAGAAATTCTATTTTATTTTTTTTCGCCGCGGAACTTAGGATTGCTATAGGATTGCTAATACTTACTATTGTCTGGCACTACAAATAAATAAATAAATACATTTTTTATTTTATTTTCTATAAGTTAATAATGAAAGTATAAATTATTAATTTTTTTTTTTGAGCTTAATGCAAAAAATTAAGATGTTTCCATTTTCGTCTTGGCATTCAAAGGCCTTTTTTGTTTTATTGCGTTACGTTAGGCAACGTTTCCGACTACGTATCTTTCCTTTAAAAATTTTGTAGATGTAAATAAACCACCTGCCGTATTTATTAAACAATGAAGAGCCAAAATTATTTTTATTTTAAATATCAAAAACTAGAAAGTCTTCATGTAAATAATTTTTTCACAGTCAAATAGTATTAAATACTTACCGCTAAACCGTTTTTAAAAATATGTTTTATATTTTATTATTTTATATATGTATTATTATAAAAAATGTGAAAACCAATTGTCTATTTTTGTTCAATATTGTATTTATTCACCGATATTATTTTTTCGGAATAAACAAATACATGTTATTATTTACCGTTAATTATGTTTCTTTTTTGGATTTTTTTTTGCTTTTAATATCGCAAAAATTTTTTAAAATTTCCAAAAAAAAATAGAATAAAAATCGCAATAATGAAAAATGAAATCATTTTATTTACATACTTTCATTTCCGTTATCAATAAAACAAAAAAAAGAGTGACAGTTATGTAGGCATTGGAGCGAGCTGGTAACTAAACGAATAGAAAATTTTAATGGATGTCATCAGAATACAGCAAAGGGTGAATGAAGAATAGTGAAGCTTTTCTTTTTATGCTGCAGGACTTAAATAAACAAAGTTTTTATTTCATATTCGTCTATTGTTTTTTTATCTCATAAATATAAATAAGTTTTTTGTTTTTTTTTTTTTAAGAATTTTTCATTTTCCTTGTTTTCACATCTTTATTTAGGTATTTATTTATTAATTCTACCGTAATGCTTATATGCTCTTTCTCTATACATAGATTATAGTAGATTACAGTTATAGTAGATATTATGTATATGTAATAATATATAAATATGTATATATTTCTTTCTGGTTCTATATTATATACACCATGTATTTTTTATGAATTTATATTATAATAGATTTATTATGTTATAATGCTATGTATACTTATAAAAATTATAAGAAAAAACAAAATAATTTTGTATTATGTTATTCATATGTTTTAAAGGTAAATTAGTTAATACCTTATAAGCATGAATTTTAAATTTTTTTTAACTTTTTACAAGAGGAAAACAAAATTTGTAACAAAGTGGAATTAAAAACTAAAAAGGTGATATTTAACAACAAAACGTTGGCTATTCTACGGTTTAACTAGTATCTGCGTAGGACCAAATGACTATATATAAAAGATAGCTGGTGTTGCCAGCTTTCAAAAAATATATAGCTTTAATGGCGCATATTATCCTTTAAGGACGAAAAGGACATTTAAAAGTATCCTTGTTATTTTAGTCTATTTTACAAAAACCGTTATAACTAGCAATCTGTTCAATATATATATATTCAATCAAAGCTATTAATTAAGATGACGGTCTGGAGAATATTTTAACGTTTATTTGAGGACGATAGGTGCTGCCGTTTTGGAGATATTGCAATTGAAAGTGAAAATTTAAAACAAAAAAAAAAAAAATTTTGAACTTTCAAAAAAACCACTATAACTATGAAATTTTCAAAAACACCCTGTATTATACTGTTAGAAAGGTCTTTTGACACTCTTTCCAACGGTATATAATAAGTATGGTATATGTTAATAAATAGCCCCACCAGAGAACATGAATGAAAAACTGACACAACAATTTTATTAAAAAATACATTTTCATACTTTATTTCTCATAAATTTATTTTGCCTTTTTGTTGGGATGGTGTCATAATTCCAAAAAAAAAATTCCAAATTTACAAAACTCCAAAGAAAGAAAAAAAATAATTCCAAAAAAAAAAATTCCAAAAAAAAATCCAAAAAATATTTCCATAGCTTTAGCGAGCAAGAATTTTAGAGTTTGTTACAAAATCAGAATTATACGCTTTTTCCAGAATATTTATATATTTGTATACGTGAGATTCTGAATTAGGGAGGGATTTTAGAGTTGGATTCAAAATCAGGGTTGCAATAATTTGTTTAGCAGGGGTTTGGGGGCGGCAGCCCCCACTATTCTTAAACTTTTATTTGTTGAAATATGCATGTAAAAAATAATTAGAAGAGATATTATAGTTGGCTACAATTACAGGATTATACGCTTTTTCCAGAATATTTATATATTTGTATACGTGAGATTCTGAATTAGGAGGGATTTTAGAATTGGATTCAAAATCAGGGTTTCAATAATTTGTTTAGCGGGGGTTTGGGGCGGCAGCCCCCATTATTTTTAAATTTTTATTTGTTGAAATATGCTTGTAAAAAATTACTGTTATTAAAAAATATTTTGTCATTAAATTTTGATTTTTGGAATTTTTTTTGTTTGGAATTATGAAAATGGAATTTCGGAAACGGAATTTTTTTTTTGGAATTTCGTAACCAACCCATTTATAAACATATTAAAATTTTTTTTTTTTTTCAAAAATAAAATTATTTAATTCATTTAAAAAGTACGGCTGAAAAAATTGTAAAACATATTAACATTTTTTTTTATGCAAAAAAAATTACAAAACAAAAAATTTTTTATTTCATAAATGCTTATATCTTCTAAACGCTTTAATATAGACAGACCTTATGTATGCCCAAATTATAGAAAAAAATAAGAGCTTTCCAACGATGTAAAAATATTTAGGGGGTTTCCTTGCAAAATTTTGAAAAATATGAGTTTTAGAGAAAGGATGTTAAAAATTTTTTTTTTTGCAAAAATTTTCAACTTTGAACTACAATATCTCCAAAACGGCAGCACCTGTCGTCATCAAATAAACGATAAAATATTCTCCAGACCGTCATCTTATTTATTAGCTTGAACTAAATACATATATATTGAACAGATTGCTAGTTATAACGGTTTTTGTAAAATAGACTAAAATAACAAGGATACTTTTAAATGTCCTTTTCGTCCTTAAAGGATAATATGCGCCATTAAAGCTATATATTTTTTGAAAGCTGGCAACACCAGCTATCTTTTATATTTAGTCATTTGGTCCTACGCGGATACTAGTTAAACCTTAGAATCCCCAAAACGTTTAAGAGGAACACGTTTTTGAAGTTAAATTATAGGATAATCGTACGCATATACATTATCAACAATATGGTTTTACACGCGTCATGCGCACATGACAAACGAATTTCCATGTTGCACCATAAAGAAATCAATTTATTAAGCATTTAGCACGAATAAATGTATTAAACCGTTTCTGCACAAATATAGTACATACTTCGAAATTCGGTTTTTTTTTGGTGATTAAAATATTAGGTATAAAAAAAGAACGATGTAGAGAGTAATTGTACTATATTGCTGTTTCATTCATTTCTGGTATTTCAGTAGTAATTAACTACTTCTTCAGTACTGAATGATCAGCATTAAAAATTACCTATACAAAGACAATTTTTTATTCTATAAAAATGTAAAAATTCATTTGAATATGAGTGTAACTGCTGAACTAACGAGGAACATGACGAGGAACATTTTAATTTTTTTTTTGTGATTATTATAAATCTGAATGCTGAAAATAAAACCCGAATTATAATATTTTTTTTTCTTTTATTTTATTTTAAAAAAATTGAAATCAACAAAAACATAAAATTTGATAAATTCATTTTATTTTTTTTTTGTAAATTTGCAAAAGTAAAGAAATTTATTTAGATATTCCATTTGCCACTCACCTAATGTTTTTTTCAAATCCTATTTTAGTTGACAAAAAATACTAATACTAATGAGTGGTATTAGGCAGTAAAGAGTAAAATATTATTTTGTTCTTATCACAACATTCACTTGCCTACTGAAATGGGATTTATGTCCATCTACGAAGAGTATTACCATTCGGGTTATTTCAGTTGAAATTAGTAAAATTATATAAACTAGTAACGCCCTGTGCTCGAAATTCGAGCTTTTTGTGCTTTTAAATTTACATGATAAATCCGTTTTGTATAATTTATATTAGACTAATATTATACGAAACTTATTTTGTTTTTCTATGCATACTAAAATTTATGGCAACAGTTCTTGCGTTTGAAATTTCCTTATTAAAACAAAATTTATAATTTTTTCAATTATAAAAACGTTTTTAAGTATTTTTGAATTTTATTACTGTAGCTTAACGCGCTATAAAGAGAGTATAATTTTGTACAGTTATTACACAAAAAAGCGATGTACATTCTAAATATAAATAGTGTTCTAATATTTAATGTTCTGAAAATTTGATGATGATGTAGGTATTCTGTATCCTAATTCAAAAGCTTATTCATAGAGCATAATATGTACAACAAAATTTAACATACCTATCATAATTCATAAGTAAATAAGTTAAGTACTTAGTATTATATTATATTGAAGCTGCCAAAATACAAAATAATAGTTAAGTTGACAGAAGTCAAGATTTTTTTTAAAATCACAATTTTAAGATTTATAACATATCTATATTGATGATTTTTTCCTCCCCTTATTCCATTTTTAAATTTAGTAGCTACATAGGCAAATAAGCACTACATTTCAATAATAAAATCTGAAATTTTTACTACAAATGTATGTACATATACAAAAAATAGTTCTGAATTCTTTACTTTACTTTATATTATACCTATTTGTATAGGAGTGAACTACTCTTTTTACAGCTACACCACACCGCCTCTTGAAAAAGAGTATATGAAAGGAGTAGATAATTAAATATTTATTTTATCTAAATTAAAGCATACGACGTACAATTTTTATACGGCAGTATGTCAATATGTCTATCTATATATCCGTAAATTGATACGCGCGTACACACAAAAATATTTATTTGAATGTTTTAATTTAGTACAAAAAATTTTATTAATTTCATATAATAGGTAAATTTTGAATTTTTTTCAATATAAGATATTTTTTAAAACAGAATCTTAGAAATATAAGAAAAACCAAAAACCATTTGTCAATTTGTAAATTTTAAAAATCCGATTACAGTACATCGCGTTACGCGTATTTTGGTTGCTCTCATGTAAATTCATGTACCTATTTAATTGTAAATTTTTTGACAGAAATTATACGTCAACTTTTATTTAAGTTTAAGATTATTTTTTAGTTTTTTTTTGCGAACATATTAAGGTATTTTCAATTATTTTGAATGTATGTTTTTTTAAAAAAAAAAATATTATTTTAAAATATTTTATTTTGAAAACTGAATCGTAGCAACATCAGAAAAAACAATAACAATATTTTTATACACTTTGTCAAATTTTAAAATTTTAAATTCCGAAGTACAGTACACAACATACCTACTTATTTCAACATTTTTTGACAAAAACTGCATGCCGGACGCGTTTATTCTGGTTGATCTGTAAAGAACACATAATTTTTCTTAAGAAATGTTATTTTTTGTTTCTGCAAACATACTATAGGTATTTCAATTATTTTGAATATATATAAAGTATTTTTTAAAAAAATATAGGTATTTTTAAAAACAATATTGTTTTAAAATATTTTATTTTTTGAACAATAAGAACATAAGAAAAAACAATAACATTTTTGTATGCTTTGTCAATGTTTAAATTTTAAAAATTCGAGGTACAGTACGTCGCGTATGCTTTCATGTAAATTTATTTACATAACAACTTATTTCAAAATTTTTTGACAGAAACTGGACGCCGTACATGCTGAATTTGGTTGATCCATAAGTAACAAATCATTTTTCTTAAGAAATATTATTTATCAGAAGTCGGTTTTTTATTTTATATAAAACTTAACAAAAAGCAACAACAATATACGATTTAAAAAAAAAAAATTTTAAGCAAACGAAAACAAAGTACAGTACTTTTCAGTTATAACGACCATGAATTGACAGAAAATATGCGTCGTAATAAACGAATGTCGTTTTAAAAGAATGCTGTGAATTTTGAAAAATTAGTATCAGAATTAAACATTGTAGAATATGCTAATTTTTGAGCGGACTCTACGAACTCATTTGCTAGAATTTTACATGATGTTCCAGCTTTAAGCTTATGTATAGTGCTTTTTCTTCTAATGAAATTTTTTTTTGTATTTTTGATACGTTATGTTTTTTTTTATATTAACAAATAAATAAGAAAATACTAAATTCATCACCAAGCAACATAATTAGATATAATAATTTTAAATAAAAGAAATATCAATGTAATAAAAAACTTTCATTTTTAGGTAAAATTTAATTCTTTGGCAAAAAGTGTAAAGTTTATTATAATTAAAATTGCACCAAGTTCTTTATAAATGAAAACTACTGTATAAACCAAATGTATTGCTTTCATTTCGAACAGAACTCATTTTTTTCGTTCACTTTTTAAGATAAAACAAAACAAAAATTTTAAAAAAATTTAAATCTCCTTGTTCATTGAATATTTGAACTAAACAAAAAAAAGAAAGATATACATAAGTCGGCGCCTATAATCTTTTGAATTAGATTTAGCTGCGTTTTACAACCGAAAATAAGAAAAAATAAGCCGATTAAATATTATGATTTATTATTTAAAATACCTGTCTCTGAAATTTTTAAAAATATAGCTACCTTTTCTGGAACTATCATTTTCTATCATCAAATAATCAGTCCTAGTTTCTTAAGTTAATTAGTTTACTTTTTAAACATATTATATTTTTTAATGCTAAAAGAGCGTAGGTAACGTTTACTTAAAAAAAATTTTCTTTTTTGGGAATAACGAATAATATAATAAAATAAATATTGTAAATATAAACATAATTAAATGTAAATTGTCAAAAAAAGTAAATTTGAAGTATAATAATTAAAGTCAAACTATATTTTATAAAATAATTAGACTAACAGCATTTACTTATGCTATACAGTCGTAAAAAAACTAATGGATTAAATATTCAAACAAAATATTTCAGATTTACTAAATCACTAACTTATAATTAATCTAAACTAAATTGTATACAAATTTATATTTTTTTGTTTTTATAAATAAAGAAAAAAAAAAAAAAAAAAAAACTATTGAAAAATTCGTTTTATCACCATTAAGTATTCGGCTTGAAAAATATCGGAATTTCCACTTTCGTTTATAAAACTTTTAAGGGTTACCAATCAATTTTTTTAATATTTCATCGGTCACAATTGCGCGACTTTTAAAAATGCTTTCTGCCGCTCATCTTTAAATGGTGTTTTTCTATTATCATCTTTGACAGTTTTTCACTTAATAAAATCTTGACACCATGGCTAGTGTTTCCTCTTCGTGCAAGCTTAAAAAAGATTTTGGTGCGCAGTCGGAGCATCAAAGTTTACTGTCTTCAAGCGACTTTGAATGGTTTGACGCAGCAAATCAAACTCTGCAGCATCTTTTCTGATGCTCATATCGCTTTTGATAGCATCAAAAGCCAATTTCAATAATTCTGGATCAACATGTCGATTTCGTACTTTGCAGTTTTTTTAGATTATCCATAGGTAAAATGATAAAGAATACTACATTTTATCATTTGTGAGACAGAAACATGAAATACAAGTTTTCTCATTTATTTTAGTGGTCCGCTACTTGTGGCCATTTACTAAAATTCTTTATAAACTTTTTACAAGCAAATAGGCACTGAGTTAATAAATAAAACATGCAATTTAAATGACTGAAATCAAAGTAAAACTTACCTAAAAAAAATTACTAGTTTATATAAATTTTACAAAATGTGTCTTTTTTCCTGGTTATACAAAAATTAGATAAGTAGATTCCGTTGGAATTAGTGTACGCTTTCAAAGTAAAATTTTTTTTGTTTAATTTTTTTCTTGTCGTGTTAAATTATTTCTTATTATTTTATTTTATTAATATATTTGTCTAGAATGAGGTGTAACAAACGATTCGATGATTATTGCCCACACGAAAAATGCCCACACGAAAATTGCCCACAAAAAATTGAATTAAATATAAAAATTAAATTAAAATAAATAGAGAAAAAATCAAAAATTATATTCTATCTAGGAGATAATCTATTAGTGATTTAAAATAAAATATTAAATATTCTAGAAAAAAGGGGCAATTCTGTTTTATAAATTATTTTTTGTGGGCAAAATAATCCGATCACGGTAACAAACGCATTCAATTAAATGTATTTTGTTGGATGTGTTTAAATATAAAAAAATAAAATATTAATGTTTTTTTGGAAGTGTTTTATTTTAGAAAATAAAATATTCAAAATTATCATAAGCAGGCCAAAAAATATTTTATTTATTTTTAATAAAAAAAAATTTTTCGATGAAATAAAATTTATTTATTAGTTTATGAATTAATTCATTTGAGCTTTAAAAATCACAGATGATTTTCTAGAAATTTTAAATAAATAGTAAACATTTTGTAAATAAAAAATTAAGAAGATTATGCTTCACATGAACATTTGTGTATTAAGTCTTAATTATTCGCTTTGATGCATTGCTTGCTTTGCTTAAGCAAATAAACCAAGCAATGTATCAAAGTAATTTAAAAGTTTCCCTCATCTCTCCCACATCTCGCTCTTAACTCTCTGTCATCTATCCCCCATCCCTGCATCTTTCCCACATAATCTTTTAAATATTTTTCTATTTAAAAAAAGTTAAAAATGGAAGGATATGGTGTTAAGTTTGAGCAAATGGCTTCGGGTATACAATACCTGAGTTCAATGCACCATAGAAGCCAAACAAAATAAATGTTTTTTAAACTAAATTAGGTATATTAAAAAAATTCCAAATAAAATTTATAATTTGCGTTTGATAATGCTTAATTCAATTACAAAAAAAAATCAATATTTATTTAATTCAATTTTACGTACATATAAATAATAGATACATTATTTAGCAAGGTTGAATAGGCACATTATAGAATGTTAGCAAGAAACAAGTATTTCGATTTGAATCTAAACAAAGGAAACAATATAGAATGTATATCAAAATTTTTAAAAAATATATATGTATACTAAACATCAATAAATAGAGAAATAGATCATTATTGAAACAAAATAAACATATAAAAAAATTTAAAATCTTTTATTAATTTATTTAATTTAAGCAAGTACGCACTTAAATAAAAAAAAATATTAATTGAAATTAAAAAAAAAAATTATACCAAGAAGGGATTTGAACTAACGACCCCAACATTTTATAAAATACGAAACATTAAACTAACTAACTTATTCATCTTCACGTTTTTAAGATACAACAAGAAATTATATGAGTCATTTATTTATTTTTGTGTATCTATTACTAGAATCAAAGCATACTATGCGTTATATAAAATGTAACGGCTGCAATTTTATTTACCATACTTTTAACATAATGTACATAATGAAATTAGAAATAGTTTTTAATTAGAAAAAGTTTTTCTTTAAATTGGCCTTCCGTCATTCTGTGACGGGTCAACAGCTAGTATTTACATAATTGCATATATTTTTTTCTTTCTAATATTACTTTAAATATTACAAATTTAATTTTATTCTTATATTACGTTTTTATACCATACACCTATAGGAAAAGGGTATATTAACTTTGGTATGGTGTTTGTAACCAAGCTATGTCCATGTCCGTTCGTCCGTAGGCACGATAACTCAAAAATGAATGGATGAAATTTTTGAAATTTTAACTGCAGGTTACTAGAACCTAAAGTAAGGCGGGGATTTCATATAGGCGAAATCCGCTAATGGGTTCGGATTCTGGAACTTTTAATCGTTCTAAAGGCTAACGAACATATAAAAATAATCAGGATAACTCAACAACTAATGACGCTACCTTCTAAAACTTTTTGATCGAATTTAGGCCAAACAAGCATAATTCCTAAACCAGTGAAGATAGAACCTCCAATATTGGTATCAGTGTGCTTCTTCCTATGTCTTAGATTACTTGAAATTTAGGACCAACTGGAGTAGTGAGTCGGGGACCATCAGTTCCGAAGGCCTTAAAGCATATCATTGAAAGAAATAAAGAATGTAGCTTAAAATTAAGATAGAACTTCCATTTGTGTACAAGGGTTAACTAATATTGAAAGAACTGCGGGGATTGCATACGGTCGAGATCGCACCATGGTTTCGGATCCTAGAACTTTTTGATTGAATTTAGGCCAAACGAGCATAACTCCGAAACCAAATAAGATTGAACCTCCAAGTTTGGTATCAGGGTGTCTCTTCCTATTCCCTTAATGTTCTCGAAATTTAGAACCAATTGGGAGTAGTGAATTGGGGACCATTCACAGAGGTCCGAAGACCTTAAAGCATATCATCGAAAATAATAAAGATAGTAACTTCAAACTAATGAAGAAGCTTCAAATTTAGCACAGGCGTGTTCTTTATTATTTCCTACTTGTTTCCCTAGTCTATGATCAATTGAAGTTGTGGTTCAGATCCCTGCTAGACCTACCAAGGTGCAAAAGTTTATCATCGAAATTAATAAATATAGAAACTTTAAATTAAGATGTAACGTTCCAATTGTGTACAAGGGTTAACTAGTATTGAAAGTATGGCGGGACTGCATTAGGGCGAAATTGAACTATGGTTTAGGGTTTTGGAACCTTTGAATAGTTCAAGGGCGAACGAACATGTATATAAAAGACACCATAACTCAAAAACTAATGACGCTATTTTGATGAAATTTAAACTCTAGGTTACTAGTAATGAAAGTATCACGCGTATTGGTTCTTGTCGGGATCGGGCAATAAGTTCGGATTCTAGAAGCTTTTGATCGAATTGAGGCCAAACGAGTATAATTTCGAAACCAAAGAAGATAGAACAATAAAATTTGGAGCACAGATGTTTCCTATTATTTGCTTTGTATCCGTAATATTTTGGATGAATTGAAATAGCGGTTGGCGTACCACGCCCACTACTCCCAAGACCTTAAAGAGTGTATTCGAAATTAATAAAGATAGTAACTTGAAATAAATATAGAAACTTTAAATTTGGTATAACGCTTTTTTTTACTATTTCCTTTGTGTCGCCGAAATTTAGACTTAATTGTATTGTTACAATGATACACTATTTCCTTTTGCCGTTCTTATTTAACACTTTTATATTTTTTAAAATATTTTTAAAATATGTTTTAAAAATTCAATCATACAGCTTTATTAGAAGGAGTTGTATGGCAGCTCCTTGAACCCAGTGCAGTAAACCAACCAAATTTTACAGAAACTTTGACCTTAAAACTAAACTATTTTTGACAAATTTCAGGAACCTAGCTTCAATAGGTATAGCATAATGCTTATATAAAAGGAAAAGTTGTATTGCAGCTACTCGAACCCACTGCACTACCTCAACTAAATTTTGCAGAAACATTGGTCACAAAACTGAACTACTTTTGGCAAAATTTCAGACATTTCTTTCAAAAGGTACAGATTGTATAGCAGATATTCGAACCCGTGAACCAAAATGGCTGGATTTTAATAGCGAAGACGGCTATTGGATAAAAACGAATTTTTGAAAATTTTAAGATCCTAGCTCCTTTATTTTTTGAATAATCTTGGGGACGGACGGACGGACATACATAGATAAATCGATTTAATTTTCGATTCTGATCCGATCCATGTCCTTGAGTCTAAATCTATCCCCTCCTTTTCTGCGTCACAAACGTAATGGCAAATTTAGTATTCCCTTTAGACTTATATTCATATAGGTATAAAAAAAGAGGGCCGATAGCATAGAAATGCGAGTTTAAAGCGAGTTTAAGAAATTGCAAATAAATTAGTCAATGAATAGATCCAAAATATTTTATAAATAAACATTAGATAATTACATTTTTATTATATATTTTTGCAGTTCTTTTATAGATAATTATGAATAAGTTAATTTATATACATCTAAATAAATTAAGTTAATTTGTACTTTAGGTAATCAGAATAAAGCTCTAAAATAAGAATTAAAACTTTATTAAGAGCAAGAAAATGTTTTCAAAATAAATTTAAAAATAATGAAAAAAAAAAATTTAAATAAAGTCAATTTGATCTTATTTCAGATTGCAAAATTTTTTTTAACGAATGCAAACAATTGAATTCTCTTATTTTTCAGAAATTTTGTGAAAAATAAATTTGTTATTTGTGGTTGTATTCAAAAGCAAGGCTATACGTTTTTTCAAGAATATTTATCTCCTGCTATTTTAAGTTAATGTATGATTTTGGTTTTTCCTATAATATTTATTAAAAATTTAATTATAGTTTATAAGAGTGAGAAGATTATAGTTTTCATTTAAATCGTAATCTTTGCTGTATAATGACTAATCTACTCAATGCTATTAGGGGTCTTTCTTTATATACTTAATGTTAGAGATACTCATCTGTACACCGAGAAAACAGCACAGTTTGCGACAACTGAATTTTGTGCCTATCAACTACGTTCGGTTCTGATATAAAATGGTTTAAGTTTGTGACAACCACATAATTAGTTGCGCAAACAGAATAAATTGTTCTGGCTATTTCTATCTGCAGTTGTTGTAACAGTTTTTCAGCTTGAGCAACTACTCATTCAGTTCTTCTAAACGGATGATTAGTTGTGCAAACCGAATCAATTTTTAAGGCTCCTTCTTTTTGTGGTTGTTTTAACCGTTTTTCAGCTGCAGCAACTGGGCTGAAGTTCCGACAACTTTCTTTTTATATTTAATATTTAGTTGGGTCTTTTCAATAGAATTAATATTCGCTAGTATTGACTAACCTCAAGTTTTTACATTAATACATTATAGTAAAATGTCTGATTATTTTAACTCATCATATCAATATATTTCAATTATATATAATTACTAGCTAATACCCGGTGCGCGTTGCTGCGCCTGTCAATGGAGGTTTAATTGAAGTTGATGTTACTGCAAAAAGTTAACACAAAAATTACACACGGTTTACACGTGTAAATTTTAAAATGTATGAAAGCAATCTTTTTAAAACAATTTTTCTAGGATTATTCTAGTAATTTTTGAAAATTTCTGTAATTCAAAGCAGTACAAACTACTTTCCAAAATTTGACGTAATTTACTTCCAAAAAAATTTTTTTGACCAATCGTAGGACCAACTGTTAACAGACACAACTCCATTTTCAAGTTGCTTCACAAATATAAAATTTGAGATCAACCGGTCAAATCGTTTCTAATTTAGAGTTAAGTAACGCAAAAATCTATAAAAAGCCACTGTGCCCCAATGGGTTAACGGAACTACACTTTCTCTTTGCCAAAGCAGTATTGCGCAAAATTGGATGTAATTTGCTTCCAAATCTTTTTTTTGTCAATCGTCGGGCCGGCAAATCTGTTAAAAGAGTTAATTTCATTCTCAAAACGGAACACATATTCAAAATTTGAAAAAAATCGGTTAAACCGTTTCTAATTTAGAGTAAAATAACCAAAAAATTTATAAAAAGCTGTTGGGCCGCAATGAGTTAATGGAACTCAACAAAATTTTTTTTGAGGCTTTCTTTTTAGCCAAAGCAGTACTTTTTTTTGACCACCCGTCGGCCCGACATGGGTTAAAAAATTCCAAAACTGTTAATAGTGTTAACTCAATTCTCAAGGAGCATCACGTATACAAAATTTGAAGTCAATTGGTCAAACCGTTTCGAATTTAGAGTAAAGTATTGAAAAAACCTATAAAAAGCTGTTGGGGCGCAATGGGTTAATGGAACTCAACAAAATTTTTTTTGGGGCTTTCTTTTTAGCCAAAGCAGAATTTCGTGAAATCGTACAAAATTTGGACCCAAAATTTTTTTTGACCACCCGTCGGCCCGACATGGGTTAACAAAATCTAAAACTGTTAATAGTGTCAACTCAAATCTCAAGGAGCATCACGTATACAAAATTTGAAGTCAATCGGTCAAACCGTTTTCATTTTAGAACAAAGAAGTTTATATACTTGCACCACAGCCCCAACTTGGCGGTCCGTTAGAGCAAAATTTTTGGGCCACGATTTCTTTCCGTACCCAAAAACCTCTATATACAAATTTTCATGAAAATCGGCTGGTCAGTTTAGGAGCAAACTCGCTACATACAAACAAACAAACAAACAAATAAACAAACTTTCGCTTTTATATATATAGATAACATGAAAATTAATAAAAATTTTGAAACTTAAAAATTATGAACTGTTCAAATATTTAGTCGCAATATTAATGCAATATGTTACTTCAAAAACCAGTTCAATCGATGCAATGGAATATTTTGGTTTACCTTGTACTTAAATAACCTAACGTATAGTTGCTATTGGGATAACCGTCAATGAGGTTTTAATTATCAAATATGTGTATATTATTAAAGGCGGGTTTTACAACCTCGCACAAATTTCTTTACAAAAAAGTAATTCGACTTTTAGAACTACAAAATCAGTTGTTATTTCAGAATTTTAATTTTCGATTGTTATAATTAGTTAGATATCAGTTATATTAATAGAATTTCTGTTACTGTTACTGATTTTAGTATTTCCTAAGGTGTAATAACGAAATTCGAACTATATTATAAAACTATTTCTAGTCAATAGAATTGGTTAATTTTTTAAAAGATAATAATTCGTATACATATATTCTGATATTGTTGTAATAATTGACTCCGGATATTTAATGCAAAAAAAACCCATCAAAAACCTATTAGTTACTTAAATTACTTTGGTATCCGGCTAGTTTATCGCAATAATAAATTCACAGCAAAGTTCATCGCAAGCAATTCATCGCAAGCAATTCATCGTAAGCAATTCATCGCAAGCAATTCATCGCAAGGAAATATTCATCGCGAAGTTTATTGCGATGAATATCCGATACCTAATGTAATATCCACTTTGTATTTTCCAATTAAAAAAATGTAGCAGCCTTAATTGGTAATATCAAATATATTTTCTAATTTCAAAAATTGAAAATTATTCAGATATTATTTATAATATTAAAGCTGAATAAAAATAGGGATACTTAAATGGAGATTGAATATTCATATGTAGAAAGTGAGAAAGGTAAACATCAAGTTCTTCTTGATGGGTTTGTTTACAACAAACGTTGTAAAAAATAAATTATTTATTATATAATTTATCATTATTTCAATATTTAACTCAATTTATTATTATTTAATTATTTAACTCTGGTAGCCAGAACGTTGTAATAAATAAATTATTTATTATATAATTTATCATTATTTCAATATTTAACTCAATTTATTATTATTTAATTATTTAACTCTGGTAGTCAGAACAATCGCGCGATTCATTACTTTACCACTAAAAAGTAGAATCATTACTTTACCACTAAAAAGGTAATTTAGAAATTTATTTCAGAACTGATAATATTTATTAATGTTTAAGGAACCTTAAATGTTTGTCATTTGTTGCAATATAATTTATTAAACCGTTAAGAATATCTGTTGCGGCCTTTTTGCCCGTTATTTGATATTGTTTTGTTGTTCTTTGATAATTGTTTTTTTCGATGTTTTACAATGCAACACCGTATATAGTTAAATTTAATCAATTTTACGTATATAAATTGTTTGGATTATTTGTCTTTTTAAAAATTTACCAATTCTATTGACTAGAAATATTTTAATATAAGCAATACATATACTAATTATTAACAAATGTTCAATTTGTTTTATGGTTATTTTAAATTTTAAAATTTGCTTTTAAATTTAATTGCAAAATAGCAAAAACAAATTTAAAATTGGGTTCATTCTTATATAATTATTTTGTAATATGTACAAGATACGTGGAAAAATTATAAACGAAAATGATATGGGCCTTTTTGTCATTATATTTTTCTTTTTTTTTTCTATTATGCATAAATTTTATAAATATTAATTACCATACTTAGACACAGAGTCAAACAAACATTAGACTTTTGAAGGTAAAATTTATTCAAAATATAATGACCATAGTATAGTTTACTAATATACGTAAAATATCGTAAAAAATTTCTTTTCTTAACATTTTATTATTAATTGAATATGTTTAATATTAGTGTTTATCAAATTATACTATACAATATACTTACATGTACATAATCAAGCAAATTTTAAATTAATATTATAATATAACTTCCTTATAACTTCTTTATAACCACTCTTGAAATTTCTTAATTTTTTATGAAAATATTTCCGAATAAATAGGTATTTGTAAACTGCGCATTAATCTAGATGTTTGAATTAAAATTTTCTATAAGAATATAAAAAGTGTTTCATACCTCTGTTTTTAAAGTTTATATACCATTTTTATAACTTAATTA
This sequence comes from Dolichopus griseipennis, assembly GCA_963082915.1. Classification (NCBI taxonomy): domain Eukaryota; kingdom Metazoa; phylum Arthropoda; class Insecta; order Diptera; family Dolichopodidae; genus Dolichopus; species Dolichopus griseipennis. The sequence goes on from OY720441.1 coordinate 303,437,623, forward strand.
TTCATTATACCCGTATGACTGTTAGTCAAAAGGGAATACTAAATTTGCCACTACGTTTGTGACGCAGAGAAGCAGGGCAGGTAGATATAACCTCAAGTGTATGGATCAGAACAGAATCGAAAAATAAATCAATTTAGCTATGTATGTCCGTCCGTCCGTCCACACGATAACTCAAAAATTAAAGGAGCTAGGATTTTGTAATTTTCACATATTATTTTCCAGGGGCTCGAGTAGCTGCCATACAACTTCTTTTTTTATATTACGGTCATACGGGTATCCCAGAGTTGACACAGTCTACTCTACTACACTCTTCCTCGTTTTAATTAATTTTAAGATTTAATGTTATAAAAGATTAAAAATTAAGTAGTAATCAGTTACCGTAATAAACTTTCCTTTTTTATTAAAAAAATAGATTAATTTAGTATAAATTCAATTTATATTTAAAAGGAATAAATTTAACTTTTATGACCACATTGACAATACTGCCTATGTTTTTCTTTTGATTTTCAAATCATATTAAAGAAAAGAAATCAAATCAAATTAAAAAAAAAAATAAGATATAAAACAAGAGATTATTTTATATTATTAAATCATTAAAATTTATAAAATTGTTATTAAATATTATTTAACTACTACAAAATTGAGTTAGAAATAACTATAGCTGTATCGAAATAAATATATTATAGAAGTATGTATTTAATTTGCTCCGTTTATTTATTCTTTTCTTAATGAATTTTAATTCTAAACTCAATGGTAATTCACAAACATATTTTTAAGAAAGAAGACTATTTCAAAATGATATGCAGGAACTTATGCATAAAAATAATTATATTATATTTTTTTTTGTATAAAGTACATTGTTATTTCTTTTTAATACCTTCTTAAGAATTAATGTATGTAAAACGATGCGTTTATATTGGAGCTGGTATAAGTGATAAGACCATCGATGAGAGCATAGCGTATAGAAATTTATATTATTATTATTATTTATTGAATATAATTCAAATTATAAACAATACTTATTTAGAAGCACTAGCTGTCAGGGCTATCGGCCTCGTTTGTTATTCTTTTTACATACAAAATTAAAATTAAATTTAAAATTAAAATATATAAATTTATATATTGTTTATATTGTACGCTATAACTCTCTTATGATGCTCTTAGAACTTATCGCAACTCCGATATAAATGCGTCTTTATACAACTTCCATTTGCTATTATTCAACCCAATATTACTTAGAATCATTTAGGTCTTACTACTTGTATAATTAATACAAATTAATTTGAAATTAATGAATTTATATGGATTTTATTATTCAGCCAAAAAGAATAATTAAATTTTTCCATTTACATTGTAACAATAAATTACATTTTTCATTTATCTAGATTAACGTAGAGGTAAATTTTGTTTGAAGAAATAATTAATTTTAAGTTTCTGTTAGTACAATATTTTATATAACAAATTAAAAGAGATTTTCACATTGTTTATAAGCCTCTAAAAAATTATTGTGTGTAAGACCCATAAGGGTTAATGTGGAAATTTGTTTTTCCGTTTCTATGTCTTTGTCCATTTATCTGTCAGTGGGGTAGAGAAATAACTCAGAAACTAAAAAATCTGAAAATTCAATCAAAGTATTTTGAAACCAAACTCCCTATTATTTTTGGTAGAATTCAGAGCATACATTCTAACATATTTATCTTTGCAATTTTTAACGGAAAGAAATTTAGAAATTGAACCGTGCGACTTATATTAAAAACATTTAAAGCCAAAGATTATCTTTTGTTGAATAAAGATTTATTTGTCCTTTTTAAAAAATTGCAAAAAATTAAAATTGTTTGATGTCAATTGTGTTTGTAGCACTTCTATAATATTTACTAGTTTGAGTATAAACTCTTATATTTGTGTTCTAAATCTAAAATATTTTGTAACAATGGATGAATAAATAAAATTCAAAAGCAAATATGGTCTGATAACTTCAATAAATATAAAACCGCAAAATTAAAAAACAAAATTAATTCCATCAACAAAATTACAAAAATCAAAGTAGAATTATACAAACTTAATAAAACTAAACATGTGTAATCTCTGTATTTGTTGAACCTACTCTTTATATAATGAAAGTCCATTTTCATTTTTAACAATTATAAAATTTAATTGTCTTTATAAATTATTTTTATGTTTACTTTTCATATTATTCAAAGTTATAAATCCGTCCTTTAAAATTAGTTAGTTGACCCTTCTTTTAATATCAATTGTATGTTTAAACATTTTATAATATATAATTTTAACTGTATTATAGTTTTTTATCATTAAATACAAAATTGGCTGGAAAAGCACAAAAATTATAAAATCAACCGCCTAAAACGCATTTGAATTGAACAAAGTGAATTTTTAAAAAAATCTGTAAAGAATTAAATAAAAAGATACCTGACATTAAATCAGTGTGGGTGATATTGGTATTCATTTACTTTTGTCTTTGAGTGTGTTTTGTTGTACTTCAAAATAAAATATATTCATTTCATAATTATAAAATCTATAATAAATGAATTTTTTTTTGTACATATATATTTCAATATAGAAAACTTTTGTCATCAACTGAACAAAAGACTTACCATCTATCTAATCTATTCAAATGCATATATGAATTCATAAATTTAGTAGGATATTTGATTCTATAACCCGAATCAGTTTGTGAATAGAATTTTTCCCGTTTTTTCTTTTTGCATTTTGAGAGGATATAAGTTAAATAGTTAAAAAAAATACTCTTGTTTGTTTTATTTTACTTTGAAGGTGTCCTGTAATATTTCCCGTTTAATGAGAAAAACGGCCTGCGGCCTTATTTCTCATGGTAATTGAGATATAAAACCCCGGGGTTTTATTTCAATTTTGAGTTGAACTACGGCTTTTATGAGAAATAAAACCCCGGGGTGTTGTTTTTCTTTCAACTGAATCTCCGACATTTTAAGAATTAAAGCCCCGAGTTATTATTTCTCATTAAATATGTAATAAAATCCATTTTTGTAATATTCAAACCAAAAAAAAAATTTAAAAAAATATTCTTATATAATATAAGTAAAATAAAAGATGTAGAACAATATATATTTATTAATTAATTGTCTATGCGATATTCTATATTAGGAAACATATTTTAGTTGGTTCAAAAATCGAAGTTGACCCTTTGTCCAAGGTATTACTGAACTGAACTAATACCTTGGACAAAGGGTCAACTTCGATTTTTGAACCAACTAAAATATGCAAAACTTTGGCTACACAATCTGGTTTATATGTGTAGTTTGTAGTATAAATGTTGTTTCTATGTAAAATTACTACTTATCTATTTTTTAATTTTCGAAAAAGGCAATACTATTGCTTTTGGTTCCAACTTCAAAATATGTGCTTATTTTTTTTAATATTATAGTTCAAGAAATTCTGTATATATTCTTACTCGTCACTGATGTTATATAATTAAAATTAACTTTTTACTAAAAATGTATGAAACCATTGGGTTTTTTTGCATTTGCAGGTTCAATTTAAATATGAAAAATACCGCAGGGCTTTATTTCTCATAGAAGTCGTAGTTCAACTTAAAAGAGAAATAAAACCCCAGATCTTTATTTCTCATTAAATGGGAAATAACACCCCGCAGGCTTTATTTTGCAGGGCCTTAATTCCAGTAAGGTTTTTTTATTTATTAAATATTTCAAAGTTAGCTTCAAAACGTAATTCTGTTTATTATTATTAAAATTCGCTCTTTCAATTAAAAACGAGGAAGATTATAGTTGCCCTTGTCAACTTTTAGATACCCGTGCGTACACTATTATGTATTAAATAAATAAGAATTTCATATATTGCAATTGAACTATTTGACAGAAAATTCAAAACATTTGTTTTTTTATACTTAATAAAAAAAAAATTAATAAAAAAAAAGATGAATTAGAAAAAAAGATGAAATTAAAAAAAATGTGCTCTGAACGAGATTCGAACCCACACTTTTCAATTAAAAGGCCGACGTCCTAACCACTAAGCCATCGATTTTTTTTTTTTAAATTATTATAGTTGCTATGGTATCATTTGTATTGTTTTGAAAAATTGTTTTGAATTTTGTTATAAAAATATGTAAAAGAAATGAATAGTTTATAATATAAATGAGATTATTCTGTCAAATTTTCTAAAAAATAAAATTTCGCATACATAAAATAAATCGAAAATTTGAATAAATATTAAAAGCAAAATAGAAGAAAATAGATAAAAAAAAATTGATTTAAAAAAAAAAAAAAATTTTGACCCAGGTCGGATTCGAACCGAGACATTTTGACTAGAAGTCGCATGTCCTAACCACGACACCACGAAGCGATTAACAATTTAACTTCATTTTGTTTGTTTTTATATTTGGTTTCTATTTAGTTATTAATTTTGAAAATATTCATATAATTTCAAAAAATTTGTATGGCAGCTACCCGAAGCCTTTGTCCGATTTTAACCAAAAACAATAGGGAACCTACAAATTGTCTAAAAATTACTTTGGGAAAGTTTCAGAACTCTAGCTCTTATAGTTAAGTTATCGTGCTGACGGGAGGACGGACGGACACACATAGCTATATCGATCCACTTTTCGTTGCTGATTCGATACGTACCCTTGACACTATATCTATCTAATTTTCTTTTTGTATTTATAACGTTTGAGTTGAGATGGAAGAGGGATTTTAACAGTAAAATGCATTTCAATAATTTATTTTAAAGGGTTTGTTTTTTATTATTAAAATATTGAGGACCACGAAGGAGAAAAATTATTATAAAATACAAAACTTTCCATTATAATTATTAATAATTTTTTTTTGTGTGTATTTTTATGAACGTTTCTTTTTCCTATTCCAGACTGAAAATAAAACTAAATTTTTTTTGCACTAATTAAATAAAAGAAAAATATTTTTGGATTCTGAATAAAAAAAAAGTAAAAATTGTTTTTAAAAAAATAAATTCGTACCATTGTACAACAAAAGATGAAAAAAAGATTTCCAATGTTATTGTTATTAATCGGACAGAGTTGAGAGTTCTGTTATTCTGAAAATTAAATTCAGTATCGAAAATAAGACTAGTGGCTATTTACATAACTCAGAAAATAAAACTGCAAGTTTCAAGGAATTCGAATTCAATGGAAAATGTATATTTTAATATAGACTCCAGAAACTTTTAGAATTTGTAAATATTATATTATACATATTCATAGTATACATATTTCGTGCAAAGAAAAAAAACACATTAGCTTTAAAAACCAGTTTTTTTTATTGAAAATGTTTTCAATATCGTGCTGCCAATGCATTTAAATCTAAGGGTGCGTTTATGTTGGAGCTGCGATAAGTGATAAGAGCGTCGATAAGAGCATAGCGTAGAAAACTAAATACATAATTTAAATAGAGGTGTTTATGTTGGAGCATCGCTTTGATCATCGATAAGCGATAAGAGCATAGAAAACTCTTTATTCAGTTTTCTACGCTCTTATCGATGATCAAAATTTTTAAATAAATGTTTTGCTCTCGTTTTTGTTATTGTAATTTTTTAAATAAATGTTATTTCCATTTGTTTATTTTTTTTTTAATACAAACTCTCAAGGAGGTGCAAATATACATTTAATAATGTAATAAAATAAAAATTTTTTTTTATTGTTAATAAAATATTTTTTGTTTGATTTTTTTTTGTATAATTTTTTTTTTAATTTTTTATAATTATAAAATAACTTTTTAAAATATATAATTTAATTTTTTTTCAATTTAATATTTTTTTATTATTACTTCCACCTTTCAATAAATAAACAATTATAATTATGCTTTATTATATTTATTATATTTAATTCTTAAAAATTTTTTTAATTTAATTTTTTTATTATTTTTTTTTATTTTAAGAATATTACCAGATAAATTTAAAACAACCATACAAAATATTATTTTTTTAATCTAAAACAACCATAAATAATATTTTTTTATTCTACATCGCTTATATCGAAGCTCCAATATAAACACTGCATAAGAGCATAGCTTTTTCTATGCTCTTATCGATGCTCTTATCGACGCTCTTATCACTTATCGCAGCTCCAACATAAACGCACCCTAAGTTATATGGCGGCGCATTTATAATAAAATTGTTTGTTTAGTATATGTAATTCACTATATGTAATAAAAAATAAGTAATGAAAAATTCGGATAGTTTTGTAAAAAATAACACATTTCTAAAACTAAAAAATCCTAAATATAAGTTTTGGTTAAATAAAAAATTATGCAGTTTTTACACTCCAAATTCAACCTTTTCTCAATCAAATTCAACCTTTTCATAATTAAATTCAACCTTTGTAACTCAAATTCAACCTTTTCATAATCAAATTAAACATCTTACAAATCAAATTCAACATTTAAAAAAAAAAAAAAATAAATTGTTAATATACCTACTTGGAAAAAAAACGTGGTGGAAAAATAAACTTTAAATTAAATGATGACGTATTAAAAAAAATTGAAGACATTGCAACAAAAGGGATGCAGCTCCATTTTTAACAAATTGTGGGAAATTAAAAAAAACTAGTTATAAAAGGTGCAGTAGTACCAAGAGGAAAATGAAAATCACAAATTGAAAGGCTGTATATTTGCACACATTATCTGTGTAGTTTTGTGTTTTTAGCTTTTTAAATACGTCTTTTGTGGCAATTTGAAAACTGGAGCTGCACCTTTTTTGCACCAACATTTAAAAAAATCAATTCCTTTTGCAATTAATTAACGAAAAAGATATAAATTGATTTCACATCTGATAATATTTATTAAAAAAAAATAACAATTAAATAAAATATATTCATTTAGAAACTTATACAAAACAAAAATTAAATAAAATATTATTCATTTCGAAACTTATAGGAACATTATTGATGAACTTTAGAAACTTTCTTACTAAAAATAAATATTAAACCAAAAATTAATAATATTTTTCATAATATTAATAAAACAAAAACAGATTATTCATCAGCTTGATCATCGTCATCAGTAGCTGAGGCCTCGTACGAAATATCTGGCCCAGTCAGCTCGCTTTTAAGCGCTTGGTAAAAGTCCATTTTATTCGGAGGAACATAGTTATTGGCTAGTTGCATAACGTCCTTATATTTTGCCTTTTTTATATGTAACGGAGATTTATATATATGACATTGTGGCTTAACTGAAATGTTAGCCTCGTTGTCTCTCAATATGGAAAAATAGTCAAAAATTGGTATATTAGTCGATATACTAACAGCAATGGCGGTAAGATTATCTTTGTTGTATTCAAATATACGATATTGAGATATCTTGAATCTTTTTCTATCTTCATTTATAAGCACCTTCTTGAAATGGATTTCGTAATGATCTCTAAAGTTAAAAATCATATTTTGGTTAATCATGAAAGTTCTAAAATTTTTAGATGCTTGTTGAATGTATTCAGAATATTCTTCAGGAGTAAAAACGTAATCTTTTTTTTTTTAAATTTTTCTATTACACCAAAGCAGCGATCGCATGGAAGAAAACTATGCCCTGGTTCAGGGAATCTATGTATTATCTTTTGAATAGTAGTGTTTCTCACAAGAATATACAAAAACTCCACCATAGTAGAGTTTTTATTTTGCGCTCCTGCGTTGTCTGAGAATAAATACAGCGTCTTTACTGTTTTCGGCAGCACATTATTAATATAATGATATAAGAATGAACAACCTCATTTGGTGATTTTCGTGCTGTAGTTTCATCATATATGTAAAAATGGGCTTTGCCAGTTTTCCCTGAAAGAACCCTGTCTTTTAGCTTATTATTTAAAATATCGCACTTTTTACACGTGTCTGAACGAGGAGATCCAAATCGGTAATTGAAATTTTGCTTAAAATACCTAAAGTAAAAATCGCGTGAGACTTCAGGCTTGTACTCAGGATTACTAACACTCTCAGGCTCGTTCTGTTGTAAATAAAGTTCGTGCATTCTCTTTAAATTTAAATCGGCAGATAAATAAAATCGTTGGCTTCTATTTCTGCTGTAATGTGATTCACGACGTGGAAAGCTTCGAATATGTAAATCTACTTTTTCTATTATGTCATTTGGAATGCGATTGGGGCGGTTATCATGTTTTCCTCTCTTAGAAGGCAAAGCAGAAATATTATCTTCACGTAATGTTTTCGATATATTATCAACACTTTTTTGCGATATTCCATGTATAGATGCGAAACCACGTCTACAAACTCTGAATTTTTTTCTACCTATTTTAACATTATATTGGTGAAAAACAGTGCGACTTTTTCCCGTACCAGTTGTTTTCCGTGATCTTTTAACATGTTCAGTTCTAATCAAACCCCCTAAGTAGATATTTTGCATGTTTGCATCTCCAATTTTATTAAATTTGTCAAATATTGTTTTTCTATAGTTTTCATTTACTTTTTGAAAACATTTATACTTGCAAAAACAATCTGGTCCAGTTTTTCTTTCTTCTATTTCTTTACCACGCCAATTAATATATTTGGTCCCTGAAGCAATAGACTTTTTTATAATATTGCGCTTCCAATTAGACATATTAACTCTTTTTCTAGTTTGCCGTCGATTTGATGGACCTGGGATACTGTGATCATTTTCTTCAGAACTGCAGTTCGAATCAGATGGTTGGTATAGTTCCGCAGAGCCATCACAAATATTTGAATCTGGTTCACTCATTTTTGCAAACAAAAACCTATAAAAACACAAATTATGTACAAAAAAACACAATATATATTTTTTTCCTTGTTCATTGCTTAAGTTAGATCAATCAGTTTCTAAATCGTTAAATTCATTAAGCCGTTAATAATTCGGTTTTAGCTTAAGAAAACAATATAGTATAAAGAATATTATTATATACCTGCTTGCTCTTAAATTAGCGTTAAATTTATAGTGGAAATCGTACAACGTATTCAAATATATAAAAATAAAATAAATATTTTATAGAAGAAACAATTAAACGCTGTTTTCCTATTTAGAACTTGTTTACAAATAATTTAAAATTTTTTCAAATACAATAATGTACGTACTTACAATACATATACATAAACAAGATCGTTCACGTTCGGCAAATAAACGGAATATTTTGTTATTATTGTTACTCAAAGAATATGTACATTCATATAAAAAATATATACTGATATACATAAAAAATATGCATATTCATTGGTGCAAAATGGATGCAGCTCCATTAGATGCATCCGTTTTGCACCATAGTTTAATGGATGCAAATGAAAAATGTTTAATAATTTTCCCAATTATTCGCATATTAAAACGTCAATAGTACCATTTGAAAGAGAATTTTTTTTACGTCTAATGCATATATAAACATAAAAACGGTCAAAAGTGGAGCTGCATCTTTTTTGCTGCAATGTCGTCAATTGAAGAAATTGTCGAAGAAAACCCTTGTATGACGTTGAAGAACATTTGTAAGGAAATTTTAGAACGTTACAACATAGTATTAAGCATAAATACAATTGCAAATGGGTTGAAACGATTACGCATCACATTAAAAAAAGCTTCCGTACAAGTAGATCGTCGAAATAATACTACAACAATTGAACAAAGAAAAAAGTATTATTTAAACTTTTTAAGAAATGCACCAGAAGCAAGAAAAAACATCATATTTATTGACGAATCAGGTTTCAATTTATATTTACGGCGATCATATGCACGGTCTAGAGTTAATACACCGGCTTGTGTAACCATACCAACAGTTAGAGGACGTAATGTATCGTTAATTGCCGCAATAAATATAAATGGAATAATATTCAAAGAAATCATTTCAAACTCAAATGTTAATTCCAATATATTCTGTGAATTTCTACGAAATTTATTTGTAAAGTTAGAGGAATATGATATTGAAGCTTCGTGATTGATTTTGGACAACGTGATTGATTTTTTTTCAGCCTTCATAAAACTCTCGAGGTTGCCAATCTTGTTGGTGAAACAAGGCATACTCTGGTCTTTTTGCCGACATATTCACCCATGATTAATCCAATTGAGGAAGTTTTCTCAAAAATAAAATTTTGTGCACGAAATATTTTGGCCGATCCTACCAATTCTATGCACTTGAGAGATGTGATTGATCAAGCTGCTTCAACTGTTAACAATACTGACAGCAACAATTACTATATGTATATGCAATTACCAAGAGCTGTTGCAGGAGAACCCTTATAGCGAATATTCGAATTTTCTATATTTATTAATTTTACATTTGTAACAATAGTTATGCGTTTTCTTTTTATTTATTAAAATTAATATTTGATAAAAAATTTAAGATTTATTTTTTTTTTTAAAATGTTGAATTTGATTTGCAAAATGTTTAATTTGATTATGAAAAGGTTGAATTTGAGTTACAAAGGTTTTATTTGATTATGAAAAGGTTGAATTCGATTGAGAAAAGGTTGAATTTGGAGTGTAAAAACTGTATTTATAATGTAAATTATGTTTTGTATTCAATAAAAAACATACAATTTCTAATTTATATCATAATTCAAAATAGTTTTATATCATAATATAAAATATATTTCTCTCCATTTCAAAAGGAAAGGCTCAGTCGCTCTCTTATTACTACCTTTGGCAAAAATATTATGAATTATGATATAAATTAGAAATTGTATATTTATACCTGTGCATACATATGTATATGGATCGGGTATATTAAAATTATTGCTCCGTTTGTAACGCATCGAACTAGACGATATATAGATGTAGTGTCAAGGGTTTTGGATACGTAATTAGCATCGAAAATTGAATCGATCTAGCTAAGTGTGTCTGTCCGTCCGTCCGTCAGCACTCCAAAACTAATAGAGCCAGAGTTCTGAAACTTTCACAAAGTAGTTTTTAGACAATTTGTAGGCTCCCTATTGTTTTTGGTTAAAATCGAACAAAGCCTTCGGGTGGCTGCCATACAAATTATATGAATATTTTCAAAATTAATAACTAAATAGAAACTAAATAGAAAAACAAATAAAATGTTGTTAAATTATTCTTAGCTTCATGGTGTAGTGATTAGGACATGCGACTTGTAGTCAAAACTTCTCGGTTTGAATCCAGGCTGGGGCAAAAATTTTTTTTTTTTTTTAAATTTATTTTTTTTTATCTATTCTCTTTTTAATTAAATATACATATGTATTTATTTTATGTATGAGAAATTTTATTTTATAGAAAACTAGCTAATACCCGGTGCGCATTGGTGCGCTTCTCAATGGAGGTTTAATTGAAGTTGATGTTACTGCAAAAAGTTAACACAAAAATTACACACGGTTTACACATGTAAATTTTAAAATGTATGAAAGCAATCTTTTTAAAACGATTTTTCGAGGCTTATTCTAATAATTTTTGAAACTTTCTGTAATTCAAAGCAGTACAAACTACTTTCCAAAATTTGACGTAATTTACTTCCAAAAAAATTTTTTTGACCAATCGTAGGACCGACTGTTAACAGACTTAATTCCATTTTCAAGTTGCTTCACACATATAAAATTTGAGGTCAACCGGTCAAATCGTTTCTAATTTAGAGTTAAGTAACGCAAAAATCTATTAAAAGCCACTGTGCCCTATTGGGTTAACGGAACTACACTTTCTCTTTGGGCAAAGCGGAATTGCCCAAAGTTGGATGTAATTTGCTTCCAAATTTTTTTTTTGTCAATCGTCGGGCTGGAATGGGTTAACCAATTGTAAGTCTGTTAAAAGAGTTAATTTCATTCTCAAAATAGAACACATATACACAATTTGAAGAAAATCGGTTAAACTGTTTCTAATTTAGAGTAAAGTAAAATTATTTTGACCAATTCTGTTAAAATTAAATCTGTTAATAGTGTCAACACAATTCTCACAGCGGAGCACGTATATAAAATTTGAAGAAAATCGGTCAAACCGTTTTTAATTTAGAATTAAGTATTGAAAAAACCTATAAAAAGCTGTTGGGTCTCAATGGGTTAATGCAACTCAATAAAAATTTTTTGTAGGCTTTCTTTTTAGCCAAAGCAGAATTTCATAAAATCGGACAAAATTTGGACCCAAAATTTTTTTTGACCAACCATCGGCCCGGTATGGGTTAATTCCAAAACTGTTAATAGTGTCAACTCAATTCTCAAGGAGCATCACGTATACAAAATTTGAAGTTAATTGGTCAAACCGTTTCGAATTTAGAGTACAGTATTGAAAAAACCTATAAAAAGCTGTTGGGCCGCAATGAGTTAATGGAACTCAACAAAATTTTTTTATGGGGCTTTCTTTTTAGCCAAAGCAGAATTTCGTAAAATCGTACAAAATTTGGACCTAAAATTTTTTTTGACCACCCGTCGGCCCGACATTGGTTAACAAATTCCAAAACTGTTAGTAGTGTCAACTCAATTCTCAAGGAGCATCACGTATACAAAATTTGAAGTCAATTGGTCAAACCGTTTCGAATTTAGAGTAAAGTATTGAACAAACATATAAAATGCTGTTGGACCGCAATGGGTTAATGGAACTCAACAAAATTTTTTTTGGGGCTTTCTTTTAAGCCAAAGCAGAATTTCGTAAAATCGGATAAAATTTGGACCCAAAATTTTTTTGACCACCCGTCGGCCCGACATGGGTTAACAAATCCCAAAACTGCTAATAGTGTCTACTCAATTCTCAAGGAGCATCACGTATACAAAATTTGAAGTCAATCGGTCAAACCGTTTTCATTTTAGAACAAAGAAGTTCAAATACTTGCACCACAGCCCCAACTTGGCGGTCCGTTAGAGCAAAAGTTTTGGGCCACGATTTCTTTCCGTACCCAAAAACCTCTAAATCCAAATTTTCATGAAAATCGGATGGGCAGTTTAGGAGTCTATTCGCTACATACAAACAAACAAACAAATTAACAAACTTTCGCTTGTATGTATATATAGATTGGACAGAAAACTCTCATTTATATTAAAATTTATTCATTTTTTTTAATATTTTTATAACAAAATTCAAAACAGGTTTTCAAAACAATACAATTGATACCATAGCAACTTTAATAATTTAAAAAAAAAAATAACAAAAAATCGATGGCTTTGTGGTTAGGACGTCGGCCTTTCAATTGAAAAGTGTCGGTTCGAATCTCGTTCAGAGCATATTTTTTTTTTAAATCATCTTTTTTTTTAATTCATTTATTATTTTATTAATTTTTTTTGTAATTAAATATAAAAAAAAAACAAATATTTTGAATTTTCTGTCAAACAGTTCAATTGCAATATATGAAATTCTTATTTATTTAATACATAATAGTGGGTACGCACGGGTATCTAAAAGTTGACAAGGGCAACTATAATCTTCCTCGTTTTTTATTGAATAAAAAAAAATATTTAAACTATAAATTTAATTTTCATTAAAATATGAAGAAAAGGTATTATCATGTTTCAAAATATAATGTTAGAAATTCAATATTAGCGTTTGACATTGGACATATATATACGAAAATTTTAAGTCCTAATTTGACTCTCAAGGATACATTCCAAGACAAAATATTTAGAATAATATCAAAGTATTCAAGAATTAAGATAAGTTCGTACAATTTTTATCGGCAAAAGACAAATTTCCCAATTTTGTATTATTAATAATATTTTATATACGAGAGAAAAATAAAACTCGAGGTGCCTTTTTTGAAAATAGACTAAAATAATGTAGTATAAATCATACTAAATAGCCCCAGGAACTAACAAAGTTATGGAAATGTTCTTATATATACCAATTACTATGCAGCATTGATATTTATTGGCTAGAAACCCCCAAACCCCAAACACTAGACCAATTACTTCTTCTTGATAAGCCAGTCTTTTTGAATTACTTTTGAATTACCTAAATTAAAAAAGTTAATATTTAAGGCTGTTTTGTTTATTGGTTCATATTGCACTTACTTATACTCAAAAAAATTGAAAACTACCTGAACTTGGTTACACTTGGCCGATACTTTTCCCTGAGGAGACTGCAAAAGGAAACTGCAGTGGAAAAGCCAAATTTTTTTTTGAGTTAAATAAAGCTATCAGTTCCATAGTTTTTTGAAGGAACTTGTTAATAAGAGGTGTAATTATTATTTTATTTCTAAATTGTAATTTCGCATTGGAATTTTCATGTTAACCTCATATTGTATTCTGCACTACATTTTACATATTTATTGTATTCTGCAAACCATTTTATTGTATTATTTTATATGAGCTTAATCCTAAAATAATCATCAATAAAGACCTCCAGCAAAAATATTGTCGGTGAAATTTTAAAAATTTTCTTTTTTTTTTTAATGACATACATATGTATGCAATTTTAATTCCTGTCCGAACGTAGTGTAAATAGTATAATAAATTTGTCAATAAGTTCGTGACACTGTAAAGGAATGGATGTACATATATATTCAACTGAATAGATCGGATGTGAATCGAAAATTAAATTGATTTAGATGCAGATAATAAATTTATATATAAAATTTCCAGAAAATTTACTGTGGGTTTTAAAAACTGAAATGAACTAATTCATAAACGTTTAAAATAATTTAATTTCATAAAAAATGTTTTTTTTTTATTTTATTTTTTTTATTTTTTTTTTTTTTTATTAAACACCTGACACGCCTACGTCTAGATCAATGCGTTACAAACGGAGGAGCAATTTTAATATGCCCGATGTCATATATGTAAGTTAACACACGCAATATAGGTCAACACATGCCACATAATTTACCTTTATTTATTATTTCAACATAGGGATCATGTTTCACTTTTAAATATTTTTTATTCAATTGCAACACAGTTCAACGACAACTCAAACAAATACAAAAAACATAATCAGCACTTTATTGGGAAATAAAAATTGGACCGACCATCTTGTGAAAGTGTGAGTAGTGGAATTAAAACTAATTTCACTATAAAATAAAAAATAATATAATAAATATAAAAAAAAAAAAAAATAATAAATAATTTACTTAAAAGATTTATTTCATAAAATAAAAAAAAAAATAAAAAAAAAAAAAAACAAAAACTAAATTAAAATAAAAAAAAGAGTGAACTATAAGTAAAAAAGAAAAAAGACAAACAAAAAAACTAGAAAGAAAATAAAAAATTCTATAAAAAGTGAAAACAAAATACAGTTTTAACCATTACGTGTGGCTGGATCCTGGCTGGAAAAAAAAGAAATTATTAAAAATAAAAAATTTTTTTTTTAAATATTAAATACTTTGGCCAAAGAAAAGAATAATGAAATTATAAATAATAATAAAAAAAGGAAAATTGGTATAAGGTTTTCGTCAATAAGTATCCAGATAAAAGGAGAAAAGAAAATTCTCATACAAATTTATCCAAAAAAAAAATATTGAAATTATAAATAAAAATAAAAAGGGAAAATTGTTATAAGGTTTTCGTCAATAATTATCCTGATAAAAGGAGAAAAGAAAATTCTTATACAAATTTATCCAAAGGAATATTGAAATTATCAAAGAAAAGCACTTAAATAAAAATTAAATAAAAATTGAAACTAGTTTCCGAAATAAAATTTTTTATAAAACAAAAAAAAAAATAAAAGCGCTAATAATAAAAAAAGAAAATAAGATAAAATAAAAAAAATTATTTAGCTATTTCTATTACTAACAAATAATTTTCATTTCACTGAGATACAAGCCTAAATTTCAACTCCTAATGTGAGGCTGCCTTAGGCTCAGTGAGGGTACAAATAAAAGAAAATAGAATTACTAAACCTTACTAATAAATTAATTTTACTAATATTTACTAATATTTACTAATAATTAATACTTCAAAAACTTAAAATTTTATTTTTTAAATTTTATCAATAAAATGAGAAAATAAAAAAAAATCAATTGAAATCTAAATTTTAAATCTTTCATTTGACATTAAGATATTATCAGTAAATAATAAATAAAGAATAAAAAGGAAACAATTTTTTGAATTTTTATTTGTTTCAATATTGTTAATTGTTTAATTGTTATATTGTCAGCTATTAAATAAAAAGAAGGAAAATTAATAAAAGTAATTAGTAATAATTTTAATAAAAAATTAATAAATTTGAATATTTGTTTTTCTTTAATAAAAAGAAAAAAAAAATTTTTTTTTTGTTTATAAAGGAAAAATATTAATAATCTTGCAAAAATCTTAAATCTTAGATATTTAATAGATAAATCTTAATAATTAAAAATTTCAAAATAGAATTAATTTTTATGTTACTATTTTCATTTAGTTTATTAAACAATAAATATTACAAAAATAAAATAAATATTTAAATTTTAATGAATATTAAGTTATAAAAAATAAGAAATTT
The DNA here is from genome assembly GCA_963082915.1 of Dolichopus griseipennis. NCBI lineage: Eukaryota > Metazoa > Arthropoda > Insecta > Diptera > Dolichopodidae > Dolichopus > Dolichopus griseipennis. Next base: position 303,453,924 of record OY720441.1, read on the forward strand.
TTCATCAATATTAGATTTTTTAAATAAAATAATTTTTTTTTGAAAATATAATTATACCGTGAAATAAGCCTTTTCATCGTTACCTAAGGTGAGGCTGCCTTAGGCACGGTACTATAATTTTGATTAAATAGAATAATATTTTTAATAAATAAACCTTATAAATAAAATTTTTAAATAAAAAATATTTGTCTTATTTTAATAGTAATAATATTTTTATCAAATCTAAATATTAAAAAAATAAAAAAGAGAAAATTTTTAAGTAAATAACTATAAGAAAAGAATAGAATAGAAAAAATTGTTTTTGTTTGATTAACCTAAATATAATTTGTTTTTTTATTATTCATCTTAAATATTTTTCGAATCATAATCGAAAATCAATTTTATTTAATTAACACAAAAAAGAAAAAAAAGGAAATTATTATAAATTGTAAATTCAAAATCAAAAATTAAACATAGTAAATAAAATCGGTAATAAAGAGAAAGTTTTTAAGAATATTGTTTTAAAATAAGTTATTTCAAAATTAAATTTTTTAAATAAATAATTATAAGTAAAATTTTTAGATAAATAATTATAAGTAAAATTTTTAAATAAATAATTATAAATAAAATTTTTAAATAAATAATTATAAGTAAATAATTTTAATAATTTTAAGCAAATAATTCTAAATAAGAAAAATTCTTAAATAAGAAATTTTGAAAAAAAAATAAATACTTTTTATATAAATACTTTTTCTACTATTTTAGCTATTGAATATTTTGGGTTTGAATCGAAGGATAGAACAATCAAAGAACTAACTGAATTTTCATGCAGAAAAATCTTTCTGTCTTTGTTTTATTTTCCGTTTATCGCCGAGATTTTATTTTGTTTCTTATTTCGAAAGTTCTTTTTTTAATAAATTATTCTAATATTAAGCGAATTATAAATTTTTAGCAAAATAACAAAATTCTTTAATTTTTCTAATAAATTTAATTATTAATCAATAGAAAATCTTGTTTATCTGATATCTGGTCCTTTGACAAGGAATAAATCATAATCCTTGTTTAATTTCACCTTTTTTTTATCCTTTTATATTAAATAATTTCTAAAGTCTTATAAAGATCGCTATGGATCAACCACGTATAAATTTTGAGAGGTCTCCGCGAGTAATGTCAACACCAGAAAGGCCAGAAGTAGAAAAACCCGATGTTAGTCCAATAGCATCATCACACCATCACCACGACAATTCAGATTTTATTAGAGAAACCTTAAAGGAAATGGTATTCATACTCTTTTCATCATCATACATTACAATTGGGATTTATACTCTTCAGAGGATGAAGTAGACCAGGAGATCGATATAGAAAACGACGTAAATTTGGAAGGCATGATTAAGGTACCCGAGATAGTAAAAGAGATCGAAAAATTTTCGGGAGATGGAAGAGAATATGGTTCCTGGAAGAAGGATGTAGACCGAATTATGAAAACATACCACCACTTACAGGGTACATCGAAATATTATGGGATTTTGAATACTATCAGGAGAAAGATAGTAGGTGAAGCCGACACGGCCTTAAAGTGTTACAATACACCATTAAATTGGCAGAAAATTACAAGATGTCTTGACAGGCACTATGCGGATAAAAGAAACATCCGCACCCTAGTACACCAAATGTCGAGTAAGAGGCAAGGGAGCTCCTCGGTGGAAAACTTCTACAAGGAAATATTTCAACACCTTACCTTGATATTAGAGAGATTATCCTCCATGGATTTGGCTCCAGAAGCACTTAATGCTATGACGAAAATGTATAGAGACACGGTATTGGATACTTTCGTTTTGGGGCTGAACAGACATCTCTCCTCACAGGTAAACATGTTCAACCCAAGGGATTTGCCGCAAGCTCTAGACTTGTGTTTGAGAGCTCAGCACACAAGTCATAATTCAGATTCTAGGCCAAATATGCATACCGGACCAAACCCTAGAGATGGGCACACATTCACACGCAGAAATATGAGATCGCAAAATTCATATAGACCTAGACCCAACTTCCATAATCATCGACGAACTTCATGGGGACCTAACAATAACAACTCCCATAATTTTAACTCGTATTATCAACAACCTAAACTTATTTACCCACATACAATAGAAATTTCAACAATAGACCAACCTATCAAAACTATCACCAACACAATCATGGAAAGAGGTATAACAATAACAATAGACCAACGTATCAAAACAACTACCAGTACAACCAAGGAAGAACATACAACAATGACAACAAGAGAACCACGACTGATGGGCCATACCAGCCTAATAAATCACAAAGGCTTAACTACGCGAGACCTACAACTTTGAATGAACAGGAAGGGGAGAAGGACTCATGTAAAGAATGCTCATCTTGCAAACAAAAGCTATCTAATCCTTTTTTAGATTAAGCTCGTCCTCGATCCCATACATCGAACATCAGACGGGGAACGGGGAAATTCTGAAGTTTCTTATTGGCACAGGGTCTAACAAAAATTATATTCAAAAAAAATACGTAAGAAACCCAATCCATAACGATAACGAGTTTCAAATTAGTTCAGTCGGCGGTAACATAACAATCACTCATCATGCAGAAATAGATTTTTTTAAACAGACCCCAGAAATACCAAAAATAAAATTTTTTATACTTTCGAACCTGACCACTTGCGATGGGATTATAGGAAACGACACACTCGTTAGTTTAAATGCAGTAATTCACACAAAAGAAAACTGTTTAATTCTTCAAGGAAAATTAAGGATCCCGCTTAAACAACTAATTTCCGAATCTGTTAATAAAATAGAATTTAGAACGTCTCACTTAAATTATTTTCAAAAAGAAAAACTAAGTTTACTCGTAAATAATTATCAAAATTTATTCGCGGATCCTAACGAAAGGCTCACCTACACCACCGTAGTAAGAGCGGAGATAAGAACAACAACAAATGAACCTGTCTTTTCTAAAAGTTATCCATATCCCATGGCACTAAAACCTGAAATTGACAAGCAAATCCAAAACCTTCTGGAGGACGAAATTATCAGGTCTTCCAGATCGCCATACAACTCGCCGGTATGGATTGTGCCGAAAAAGGAGGATGCTTCCGGTGAAAAGAAATACAGAATGGTGATTGACTACAGAAAGATCAACAAAATAACAATTGCCGATAAATATCCAATACCAGAAATAGATGAGGTCCTTAAGAATTTAGGTAGCAATAATTTTTTTTCAGTTATCGATCTTAAAAGTGGGTTCCACCAAATTCCGCTTAGGGAGGAAGACATTGAGAAGACCGCTTTCTCTGTTAACAACGGCAAATACGAGTTCTCACGGTTGCCATTCGGGCTAAAAAATGCCCCATCGATATTTCAAAGAACATTGGACGATATCCTTCGAAAATACATAGATGACATCATTATTTTTGGTAAGGACGAAAATGAGCACTTCAGTAATCTTGAAAAAATTTTTAGAACTTTGGAGGAAGCCAACATGAAGATACAGCTTGACAAATTCGAATTTCTGAAAAGTGAGGTTGAGTTTTTAGGTTTCATCATAACACCAGAAGGAGTCAAAGCTAATCCGAAAAAAGTGGAAGCCATATGTGATTTATCAGCACCCAAATCTTTAAAGGAACTGAGATCATTCTTAGGAATGTCAGGTTACTACAGGCGATTTATACTTGATTATGCAAAAGTCGCCAAGCCCCTGACATCCCTTTTGAGGGGAGAAGGAGGACGCGTGTCCAAATTCCAATCCAAAAATACCCCAATAATATTAGACGAGGAGGCTGAGAAATCATTTACAATGCTGAAAAACGTACTCATTATAAAAGAAGTAATATTAGCATACCCAGATTTTAAAAAGGATTTCGAGCTAACAACCGACGCGTCCAACTATGCCATAGGAGCAGTATTAGCACAGGAAAGAAAACCAATATCATTTCTATCCAGAACATTAACCAAAACGGAAGAATCGTATGCAACTAACGAAAAGGAAATGTTGGCAATCGTGTGGGCCTTAACATCTTTAAGAAATTTTCTTTACGGAACGAAAAAAGTCATCATCTATACAGATCACCAACCACTTACCGACTACCGATCACTAACCACAGTTCCGATAGCTCAGCCCACAGTTCCATCCAGTTCGTACACGCTCCTATAAATGTTTTCCGCAATCAAATAGTGCTCGAAGAAAATAAAGATGAAAATTACGAGATGCTCAACCCATTTCCAAAATATTTTAGACACATAATATCACAAAAAGATTTTACCGAAAAAAAACTTCATGAAAATCCTTAAAGAATATCTTAACCCGAATTGCGTAAATGCTATCATATGTAATGAAAATGTAATGGGCAAGATTCAAAAACTTTACTCTATCCACTTCGTAAGTACAAAAATTAGATTTACCAGAATTCTTGTCACAGATGTAATTAACGAAAGCGCGCAAACAGAAATCATAGCGGATACTCATAGACGAGCGCATAGAAACGCAAAAGAAAATAGGACACAAATATTAGAAAAGTATTACTTTCCACAAATGAGTAAGAAAATAAATAACTTTGTAAAAATATGTAGGATTTGCAAGGAAAATAAGTACGATCGGCATCCCACCAATCCAGAGATCAAAAACACGCCGATCCCTAGCTTTTCGGGACATACGGTTCATATCGATATTTTCTCCACCGATTGTTCTATTTTGGAATTCCAGAATTCGTAGTCATGGATAATGAGAAGTCGCTAAATTCCGCCTCCATTAAAGCAATGATGGAAGACGAATTGAAGATCAAGACCTACACAAAACCACCTTATAAAAGTGAGGTCAACGGGCAAGTAGAGAGGTTCCATTCTACTCTCTCAGAAATCATGAGATGCCTTAGAGCTGAAAAACCTGACTATAAATTTGAAGACTTACTCCAGAGGACAGTGAACGAATACAATCATACAATACACACCGTCACTGGAAGAAAACCCATATAATTATTCCTAGGAAGAATTCCCAATATCTCACCTGAGGAGTTCGAAAAGACTAGATTATCAAACATAGAAAAAAATTAAGGAAAACTAAAAAGGGACCTTATAACACACAACAAGAAACGAAAAACTATCAGACAATACGAACCAGGACAAGTAATTTACGTTAAGCTTAATAAGCGTTTAGGATCCAAATTATCAATAAGATACAAAAAGGAAATCGTGAAACAAAATCGGAAGACCACTGTCGTCACCCAAGCAGGCCGAGTTGTCCATAAGTCAAACATAAAATCATAAAGTACTCAATTAACTTACACATTTTTCTTCCTTTAATAAATATTTATCAAACCAAATTTCCTCAAATAACATTCTTTAGTTTTAAATTTTTATTAACAAAATTCTACTTCTCCTTTACACAAAAAGATTTTTTTTTTGTACCTTAATATTAATTTCTTTTAGATTTTTATTGCATGCAGCATTAGGAGATGTGCAGATCTTGGAATATTCTGGATCACATATAGTCGCAATAAATGTAGGAAAAGCAAAAATACAGAAGGCAAATTCAGACTAATTCACGTCAGTGATCTGGGTACCCTATAAAATGCTTTGGAAGAAATTAATAATATCCTGGAAGAAAATGTAACTAAACAACATCCGTTGTATGAAGCAAGACAAATTCAAAATCTCCTAGATGAATTCAAGACACCCAGGAAGAAAAGAGCCATCAACTATCTCGGTTCAACATGGAAATGGATAGCGGGTACGCCAGACCACGAGGATTTTTTAATGATAAAAAGAAAAATAAATAATATATTAGATAATAACAATAGGCAGGTTGTAATAAATAACATTTATAATGATAGGATTAAAAACATTTCTCAGATAACTAACGATATATTAAAAAATATTAGATTAGATCAAAGCTTTAGTAATCAGTCAGCCTCCAAATTACAGTATAAATTAAAACTTCTTAAAGAAGAAGTTATAAATTTGAACTATGCGGCTCACTGGGCCAAAGTAGGTGTAATTAATTCAGTACTACTTTCGAAATCAGAAATAGAAACTCTAACCGAAATATTAGATAAGGAAAATGTTCCATACTTCAATGCCGAAGATGCTTTAGATTTCGCGAATGTAAAAATAATCTCTAACAGTACCTGTTTGTTCTATCTTATCGATATACCTCTTACTGATAATTACATTTATGAAAATCTGTTATTAAAACCAATAAAAAATGAAAATCTTGTAATAGATTTAAAATTTAATAATATATTGTTAAACGATGATATTTATAATGATGAAAAATTGTATGGAATTAATAATAATTGTAAAAAACTTAATGATGTAACTATTTGTAGAAAAGATAATATTGTAAACCTTAAAAGCTCTACATGCATATTTAATTTACTAAAAGGAAGAAACTCTACCTGCAACGTAACAAATAGTAATCATATACCGACAGTGGAGGAAATTACTGAAGGAATACTGTTACTCAACCAGTTCGTAGGAGTAATTATGATCGATGGTGAACAACGTAATCTTTCTGGAACGTTTGTCATAAAATTTCACAACTCATGTATTGGCATTTGGGGAAAAACTTATGTCTCGAAAGAAATTTCTCAAAAAAATGTACTACCAGCGATTCTCCAACCAGAATTCACAAAAGCTGAGCTACAAGAACACCTTTCTCTGGAACTTTTAAAAGACATACATATCAATAACACAAAAGAAATACAACTATTGAAAGAAGACAAGCAAAAAAACCTACTTCTAAGCCTAATCACTTTAGGACCCACCACTTTCAGCATATTTCTCCTGATAATAGCAGCTATATTACTAAATTGCAAAAGAAGAAACAAAATAATCCTCAATCATCATAGTCAGCCCATATCAAACGCATCACAACAAGAGTACAAAAAACCAGATACAATAGTAACAGAAAATGCAACCAAGGAGATCCAAATGCAGCCCGCAGAACGTACAAAACAACCACACAATTTACAGCAAATAAATATAAAAAGAAATCCACAACAATTATCAATTTCCAGGTCCGATCAAGTGAGGACACTTGATTTTAAAGGATGGAGGAGTTAACACACGCAATATAGGTCAACACATGCCACATAATTTACCTTTATTTAATATTTCAACATAGGGATCATGTTTCACTTTTAAATATTTTTTATTCAATTGCAACACAGTTCAACGTCAACTCAAACAAATACAAAAAACATAATCAGCACTTTATTGGGAAATAAAAATTACTATTGTTCCCACGAAATTAGAACTCACGTGGCAACAACAGGTAGAGCTTTTTTGGATAAAATAATGTAAATTTTTGTAAATTACTTATCATTCTGATTTCAATAAAACAAGTTATAAAATTTTATTAAAGGCTTTTAATTTTCAATTTATTTAAATATTTTATTAAATAAAAAAAATATATAGAATTTTAAATAAAAAGCGTATAATTGTAAAGACCAAAAAGTAAGAACTTTAAGTTGTATGCACGGTTTATGCACCAAGGTTTGATTTGATCATACTCTGCACAGAGCAATGCAAATAAAAATTTTTGTGTATCTCTCAAGAGTTTGTTTACAAGATCAGCATCAAAGTATATCTATTGTTAAGAAGTAGTTTCACTTGGTCACGTGATCAAAAATTTTCTTACTAACTTTTACTCTTTCCACACATACATATGCAAAAAATTACTCAAATTGTTCGAAGTAGATAGTAATAAGAATATTCAATGCAAGAAAATGACGGAAAATTAAAAAAAAAAAAATTAAATTGAAACAGTAAATAATAAATAAACTTTAAAATATAATTGTAAATGTTATAATATAAAGTTATGTAAATTTAAATTTTATAAAGACTTCAAAATTTTATTAAAGCTTTACTTTTCTAAAATATTTGATTTTCTGCCTGTATACAAAAGAAAAGCCTTTAAAATGTATTAAAATCGAATTTATTATTATAAATCTGTCACGCTAAAATATTTATGTTTATTATCAAATTGTTTTACATTTTTGTTGAAATTTTTTATTACAAAATATATTCTTATTCTAATGTACATTTTTATAAAACAATTAATATCATATTTATCACAACACTTATAATTGAAATTATTTTTTTAAATGTAATCAAATCGAATCTATTTAAATTTGTCAACCACATATTTCTCCTATAAAAATAAAAACATTATATATACATATATTCACATAATATTAAAAAAATTATTTAAAAAATTTACCTTTCACTAGATTTTGGTAAGTGAAAAAAATTACTTTTAGTTTCATCACTTTTAAAACCGCACCACAAACATTTAAAAGTATGTTTACCCATTTTTCACAAAAACCCATATAAATATGTAAGTATTTTAAATATTTAAAATATTCACTATTGCTAAGATTATTTCGTTTAAAATAATTTAACACCATGTACTCAGCTAAAAAATTTTCAAACGAGCCCGCCACTATATATACACGCGATTTGAATTTCAGTAGTTCCTATACCTGATACATTATACTCATTCATAGACAATTTTCTAAGAGCCCGCATACATACATTTAACTCATGCTTTACTTTTATTTTAATTTTCTGTTATTGCTCTTATGAGCATGAGCTCTTATTTTAAAAATAAATCTCGTGCTCATGCGAGACTTTGAAAAAATGAGCTCAAGAGCGCAAAAAAATCAAACGCTGGTATAAACACATCCAACAAAACATTAATATTTTATTCTTTTATAATTGAAAACATCTAACAAAACACATTTAATTGAATGCGTTTGTTACACCTCATTTCCTGGACAAATATATAATATTAGAAATATTATTCCTAAAAACATTAGAATTTTAAAATTTTAAGAATATTTGATTTGCTTGAAAAATGCAAAGCCGTCGCGATTGTTTTTGTAATAAGCACAAGCTTGAAATTAGAAATTAGAAATAAAATTATATAAAATATTTCTCTATTATTTAGTTAAGAAAATAGTTTTGTTGCAATTGAAATAAAATTTTTTAAAAATAACAAATAATGCCACGTCATTGTGTAGTTCTGGGATGTAAATCAAATTATAAATCAACTTCTCAATTTGGTTCAATACTTAGTTGTTTCCCGAAAGATGTTGAACTTAAACAAAAACGGATTATAGCAATTCATAGGTCAAACTGTCAGCCAACAAGTTGTTTATCTGTTTGTGGATTTCATTTTAGAGAAGATGATTTTTAATTGGGCTTTAAAACTATAATTAAATTCGGGTACAATTCCATCAGTTTTTCCGTAATGCACTCTTTATTTTAAACAGTATTAGAAAAAAAACATTGAAATCCGGTGCGAACAATTTATTACACATTCCGAAAATACATCAGAACAATTTCTTCAAAACTTTATATAAAATTTTAGTGAAACCTATTTAATTTATGATAACACTGATATATTACTATTTATTTTGTTAGAAAGACAGTAATGATTTTGGTAGCAAAATCGCTGTTAGAATATCGGTCAACAGGGTTTTAAATGTTAAAGTATTTGTAAACGAAAGTGATATTTCTTTTAATGAATGATTCTCATTTTAAAAATGGGTTTTACCCCAAAATAAAAAAATACAGCTTTGATCGCAATTACAAAATATATTAAAAAGATATAAATTTGAAAAGAATAATACTGAAAATCGGGAATATTTTTTGAACCGTGAACTGTTTTATTTAGCTAAAGCAAGATATTGTGATAAAGATTTTGAACAGTGTGGTAAATTGGATATTTTAATTGATCAAATAGGTTTAATTAATAAAGTTAAACTTTAAACCGAGATATAATTCAAAAACTATAAGTAATAAAGTCATTTCAGAAGATAACTTTGAAATATATCTTCCAAAATGCATACCAAATTACAATCATTTAAGCAATGACGAGAATTATTTGCATTATGTTTCCAAATCATTAACTAACGAAGAAAAATTTGTGAAACTTTTAATAGACGAAAAGTTTATAAAGTTTACAATTAAAGGTAATAATGTTGTTGAAATGGCGGAGGATAATCCTTCACAAAACACCAAAACCGTTTTAGCATTTATAATAAAATTTATGTCAAGAAATTATTAAGAAATAGCACGGCTACTTCCAGTGTTGTGTATGTCTGGTAAGCATAGCCATTCTGTAACTATGCCAGTAATTAAGTTTGTACAGTTATTAGGTTTTTAAATTATTGTTTTAATAATTGATAATAATAAAGAAAATCTAAATATGTTTCAGTTTTTTTAGTTCGGAAATAAATTTGAAATTTCTGATTATTGAAATAGTTCCTTTTTTTAATGTTGATACGGTTCATTTACTCAAAAATATTATGAATAATTGAATAAATCTTTATACTTTCTATAAAACACTTATTATCCAAATATTTCAACTTAATTTTTCGAAATTCAATTTGCTTCTTTTCAAGATCTCATTCCGGCAAACTTTCATTCAGAATTAGATATTAAAATTAAATTTTTAAAAGATTTTATGTTGAGGTTTGAAATATGGCATAGTGATAAAGGAAGTAGTAACTTTCACTAAGGACTCATACAAAAGTAAGTTCATAAAGTATTCCTTAACGGAATTAAAAATTATATTTATTTTCCCCGGTAAGCTTCACACTGATGATGTGGAAGGTAGATTAAGATTATATCGATCTATGGCAGGATGTAATTATGAAGTTCCCTACAGCGAAGTCATTGAGTGTGAAAAAAAAATGTCTTCACATGAATTATACTTCGTGTCGTAATTTACTTTCGAGAATAGGATTACTTCAATTATATAAAGCATGGTGGTCTGCCTATTCCTAGATTAAGAATGTTATTGTGGTGCATCTAGTTTTGATATTTATTTATATATTTATAATGTTTCGCGAATATATTACTTAATAATTTTATTAAATCGTTAATATTTGGAACATAAAGAATCAATGATTAAAAACTGAAATAATTTTAACCTTAACAAATTTTGATATTTTTAATGTTATTCCTAGTCATGAAGACTGATTTTGTTGTTTTATTTATTTATTTATATGTATAATCGCTTTTGCTAAATTTTCATATATTTATTTTCTTGAATTTAAAAAAAGTTTTTGATATTTATATTAAATACAATTATTTTTATAATGAGTATAAGTTTTATCTAGTTTTAATGAAGTTTTTATTTTTTTTTTCGTATTAAACATTAATATTTTAAAAATGAATATTCCTGCGAACAAATAAATATTTGACAAAAATTAAAAGATGAAACCAGTTAGCATGTGATCTTCCGCATAGATTTCCGAAGAAATAAATAAATTTAAAATTTTTAATTTTTATATGTTTAAAACGTAAATATAAGATTATAAAAATAATTACGGAAAAAGATACCTTTTCTATAGGTACTAGATGATGAAAGGTATTATGTTATTTATGCAACTATAAAAACAAATAAATTACTCCATGATAGTACCTAAATAGCTAAAAACTTTCAAAAGTATTGAAAGTATTCCAAAGTAAAAGTATTCTTATTCATTATATAAAAGATTATATAAATGTTATTATTATTTTTTAATAAAATTGGATTTTCGAAATGAATATTAATTTTAATCCTTTTTCAATCCCTACCAATTGCTTTTTAATTCGGAAGAATGTAGTAGAGTAGACTGTGTCAACTCTGGGATACCCGTATGACCGTAATATAAACATTATATCATCCGGTTAATTATTTTTGGTAAAATTTCAAACATACACTTTTATTTGGTGTAGTCTAATGCTCATATAAAAGAAGAAGTTGTATGGCAGGTGCTCGAACCCATGGACCAAAATGGCTGGATTTAAATAGCGATGACGACTATTGCATTAAAACGAATTTGTGAAAATTTCAAAATCCTAGCTCCTTTATTTTTTGAGTTATCATGCGGACGGACGGATGGACATACGTAGCTAAATCGATTTATTTTTCGATTCTGATCCGATCCATACACTTGAGTCTATAAACGTAATGACAAATTTAGTTTACCCTTTTGACTAATAGTCATACTTCAAATAAATAATTAAATAAAACCGGACTACATAGTGCTATACATGTGGTAGGAAGAAAAATTTGGTATCAGGCTGTAATTTGTTTAATTTCAATTCACACACATAAACATATATATAAATTTAACAGATCTACCGCTAAATTTTATTTATAAAAATGTAAAAATGATTTACAATTCGATTCAGTTTTTTCGAAGCAACAATTATAAAATTACGAATACTTTTTTTAAAAATAGCAAATGTTTATGTGTAAAATATATCTTTTACCTAAATATGTTTTAGCTTAATTTATTTTAACAAAATGTACTTTCATTAAAAAGTTGTCTAAAAAGCAAAGCAAGTAATCTTTGATAAAGAAAAATACCTAAATATTTTACAATTTTTTAAAAAAATGTGTGCTTATATATAAGAACTTGAAAATAATTTTTTTTTTTTTTAATTTACAGGTAAGTACTGTTGAAAGAATTTTAAAAAGTTTCTACTAATAACATATATATGATTGGTAATACAATTGAATACATCAAAATAAATCTTAGACATAATATAAGTAAGTACATACATTTTACCAATTAATATATTAGATTTCATTTATAAGAATTTTTAGTTTTTAATTCAAATATAATTATGAAAGTAATTGGACTGAAATGTTGAGAATATTAATTAACTACAAAATATAGATATTTTAAAACCATTTAAATTAAAATTATGCTTAGTTATTATAGTTGAATTTTCAATAACAAAATATTTTATTTTTTTTGTCGGTCAATTAATATTTTAATATTGGAATTTGTAATCAGTAAATTTTTTAATTTTTTTAAGTATTTTTCTTAACGGTCAGAGTTAATTAAAATGACCAAAGGACTGATGGCATGTAAATGGTTATTAATTATTTATACTATTGAGAACTATAGTCACTAAGATATAAAGCACTAAGGCAAGCGTATTTCCAAAATTTTAAATTTTTTATATTGCAAGGTAGGGAAATAGTTGCCACAGAGTTTCTAGCTCTAATATAAGATGACAACCTTATTTGTATAGTTTTAAAAGTTTTGGTTTCTCATTGCTTTGGAACTAGTTAGACTTAGAGGCTAAAATTAATGGCTTAGTTTCCTATTTTTAGATTTATTAATTTGGGTACCAGAAAGTAGATAATGGTATAGTAACTACTAAATGCCTTAATATTATTTTTAAAAAAATTTATATACCGAATTATTTTAACTTATAAAGTTTTAATTTTAATATTTTAAAATTTTCTAAAATCTGTAAAGCTTCTTGTGTTTGAAAAATCATCATCATCCTGCAACCCCATCTCTGGGGCATAGGGCGGAAGTAAATTATTTCCATCGGCTCCTATCTGCGGCTAACCTCTTCAGTTGTGGCGACGTTCTTTGCTGGGCACTTGCTTCGGCTAAGACATTTGTTCTCCACGTTTTTCTCGGCCTTCCGAAGTGACGTGTACCCTAAGGATTCCATTCGAAACATTGTTTCGCGATGTTGTTGTCTGGTTTCCTCAAAGTATGCCCGATCCAACGCCATTTCCTCTGTCGGATTTCCACTTCTATTTGTGTTTGTTTCGTTTTTTGCCACAGCGTTCTGTTGGAAATGGTTTGTGGCCAACGAATATTTAGGATGCGCCGGAGACATCTATTTATGTACGCTTGGAGTTTTCTGGTGATGTTTACTGAAACTTTCCATGTTTCGCAAGCTTACAGGAGAACAGATTTTACACTAGCGTTGAATATTCTTATTTTTGTGCGCAAATGTTTTGGAAAATATTAAATTTAATTCTAGTTAATCTCATGATAAGTAACGAACAACAAATTTTTATAATTACGACTGATTATTTCAAGATTAATAATAAACTGAGATTGAGGTAGCGTTCTAACAGATAAACACACATAGAGCTAAATTAAATCAACAGAGTCAATATCAGTATATCGTTTTCAATATACAGCGTCATCACAAAATGTTGACATGGAAGAGACTTAAATAGGTACTAAAAAGAGTATCAAAAAATTATACCAAAATATACATAAACGAGAAAGATTACAGTTACCATTTTCAACTTGTAGATACCCTAACTGCTAACAGTCGTCCAAAATTATGTTTTAAATATAATAAACCATTAATTAATTTCCTTATGCTCTTATATTATAAAAAAAAAAATATAAAAAAATAAAATAATAAAAGCAAAGTTTTTTTATGGGTTTGACCCACCCTATCCCGTATTTGAAGAGATAACCAAAACAAAAGCACATAAAAAAAAATTTGGCCAATCCCAAAAGTTAGTCCAAATAGTGTCGAACTTTGTCAAGTAAGCCATGAAAACAAAACAAAATTAAATAAAAAAAAAATTTCTTCTTCTTCTTCATTTAGCGTTACAGCTCGGGGTGAGCTAAAGCCTTCTTCGTAATACTCCTCCAGGTAGATCGATCCTGCGCAGAACTCTGCCAGTTTTCCACGCTCATTTTTCGGCAGTCATTTTCGATGTTATCTTTCCATCTGGTTCTGGGCCTGCCTCTTGCTCTACTGTATAGTGGTCTGGTTTTGAAAATTCTTTGTTGAGGGCGATTTTCATTCATTCTTATTATATGCCCTGTCCATCGTAGCCGCTGTGCCTTTACAAACTTTACAATATCTTCGCCATTAATTATGTTATTGATGTTTTCATTACTTCTTCTTTGATATTCTCCGTTTTCTAATCTTATTGGGCCAAAGATTTTTCGGATAATTTTTCTTTCAAATATACGTAGCTGTTCTTCATCTCTCAGTGTAAGCGTCCAGCATTCACATCCATATGTTACTATTGGCTTTATTATTGTTTTATAAATTACAAGTTTTGTTTGCCTTGTAAGGATTCTTGACTGCAATAGTTTTTTATTAATATAATAGCTTCTGTTGCCTGCGTTTATTCTCTCTTGTATGCACGAGTGCATACTGTTGTCATTTTTTATTAGTACACCAAGATAATTAAAGTTTGCAACACCTTCAAAATTAAAATCGTTGATTGTAATATTTTGCGGGTTTCTCTGATTTGATCTATTGGACATTCTCATATATTTTGTTTTGTTTTCGTTAATTTCCAGACCTACTTCTCTTGTATTTTCTTCTAATGTCACAAATATTTCTACCAATGTCCTATAGTTCTTAGCTACAATTGCAATATCATCAGCGTAGGCTATAATTTGGTAAGATTTTGTGAAAATGTTACCACCCTTCTCAATTTTGCCTACTGCTTGCTCTAAGACCATGTTGAACAGCAGCGCTGACAGTGCGTCGCCTTGCCGAACTCCCGATTTTATCTCGAATTCTACCGAAGCAGTATTTTGTATCAGAACTTTTGCTCGCGATTTGAACATAGTTTCCATTGTCAGATTTACTAATTTGCGGGGCACACCTAATTGAATCAGTGAATATGCTATTTTGTTTCTATTTATGCTATCGAAGGCCTGCTTATAGTCAATAAATAAAATATGTAGATCTTGCCCAAATTCATAGCATTTCTCCATGTTTTGTTTTAGTAAATATATTTGGTCGATAGTAGATCGTTGTCTACGGAATCCGCATTGATATTCACCAAGTATTTCTTCAGCATACGGTTCAATTTTTTCATATAATATATTTGATAGTATTTTGTACGCCGAATTTAGTAACATAATACCCCTATAGTTATTGCAATTCGTTCTATCTCCCTTCTTATGTATTGGCTTCAGTAGACGTGTTCGCCATTTTTTTGGTATTGTTTCATTAAGCCATATTGCACATACTAATCTGTGTATCGTTTTATGTAGATAATCCCCCCCGTTACACAATAATTCAGATGTTATCGAATCTTCCCCCGGTGCTTTGTTATTTTTCAATTTCTTTATGGCATTCTTGACATCATTTAATGTGGGTTCATTTACAAGGAATTCGGCTGTGTATAAGATATTGTTTTCTGTTTGACATTGTTGATGTGTTTTATTTAGCGTTTCTTTATAATATTCGGCCCATCTGTCTATAATTTTTTGCTCTTCATTTAATAAGTTACCTTCTTTATCTTTGCATGATGTTAGTCTTGGTTGGAAGCTCTTAGTTTGTCTATTGATATTGTTATAGAATTTTTTAACGTTACCGCAATTATGTTCCTCCTGTATTTTTAAAATTTTATTTTTGAGGAATACCCTTTTCTTTTGTTTACATATTTTTGTAGCTATTTTTCGTTTTTCTTTATAATTTTCCATGTTTGATCTGGTACATCTTTGTAGCAGTTTTTTATGAGCTTCATTTTTAATGTTAATGGCTTCTCTGCATTCATTATCAAACCATTCGGAGTCTCTTTGTTGTTGTTTCTCACCAATGGTATTTCTTGCACTTGCAGTTATGGCAGTTTCTATTCTTCTCCACTCATCGTCTATGTTTATATCTTCAATCCTACTATCATTTTCAGGTATACAACTTCTTATCTCATTTTGAAACTGTTCAATTATCTCATCATTTCTTAATTTATCACTACCCCACTTAATTCTACGTAATCCTCTACTTTTCGGAACGTTCGATATTCTTTGACGTAGTACGGCTTTGACTAGATAGTGATCACTGTCACAGTTTGGCCCTCTGTAGCTTCTTGTGTCAATTATTGATGATGACCACCTTGATGAAATTAGGACATGGTCTATCTGGTTTGTCCTATTCGAACCTGGAATTTTCCATGTACCTTTATATATATTTTTCCTCTCAAATGATGTACTTTTGATTTTTAAGGCGTTTTCATTTGCGAATTGTAGAAGGAGATGTCAAAAAAAAAATTTGACCCACCCTAAAAGTTGGTTCCAGTAATGTTCAACTTTGCCAAGTAACTTGTCTAATTACTTTACATTCCCAGTTTGAATTTTAACATCGTATCTTCATCAGATTCCCAGTTATCGAATTGACAACTTTGTATGGCAGCTCCTCGAAAATGAAGCTTAAACATTATGAAACTTTAAAAAAAGTTGTATGGCAGTTGCACGAAAATGAAACCGTGACATTTTGAAACTTCTTATAGGTGCTTGCCCTATTATATAATCAACTATGTGTAAATTTTTTGATTCAAAAAAATTTTACAGCAACTCCCTTGGTCCGATTTTAACCAAAAACAATAGGGAACCTACTAATTGTCTAAAAATTACTTTGTGAAAGTTTCGGAACTCCAGCTATTATAGTTTTTGAGTTATCGTGCTGACGGACGGAAACACATAGCTATATCGATTCACTTTTCGATGCTGATCTGATACATACCTTTAACACTATATCTAGCATGTTTAGATCAATGCGTTACAAACGGAGGAGAAATTTCAACATACCCGTGGGCTAGTATACTTGGGTATAAAAAAAAAATAACAAGAATAATACATGCAACTGGTTTTATTTTCATATTATTAAAATATATTTCTATATAATAAATAACATAATCATATATAAATAGAAATTCAATATATTGCAGAAGTTTAGTGTGATAATAGTATAAATTTTTTCAATTAATCCAAATCACAGCCAGTACCAGCCAAATCACAGCCAGTACGTCTAATTTACTTTGAAGTTTAGGTTTACTTAAAGTAAGTGAGGAAAATTTCCTTTCACTTTTGCGGAAGAATGTGAAATCGTTAGAATACCTTTAGCAAATTTTGAAATATTAGAAAACTTGGTTCTTTCATTTGTTTAATTTCGTTGAGTTCCAACAAGAAATTCTTGATTAATCTCTCCAGCTCTGTCTAGTTTTTTGTTTTTGGGAAATAAATCTTTTAAAATAAGTAACGTTTAATTTTTATTTCCTGAAGTTGATGAAAATTTGGGAAAAATATTTAGAACATTATTTTCTTAGAAATACTATATACTACGTAGAGATGGTAAGTGAGTAAAACTCTTAAAAATTTTATTAATAGGTAGCAAACGCTCAAAATTCTTAATTTTTTCTATTTAAAACTACAAAAAAGTTTAATTTTTTTAAAAATCGTATTATGGTACCGCAGTCAGTTAAAAAGTGCGAAATTTTGTACTAAAGCACATTCATGCCAATTGCCAACTACTTATTGTGTGGTTAAATTTAATAACCGTATAATCCAAGAAAAAATTCATAATCAAAAAAAAATACTTAACAACGAAAAGCAATTTAAATTTTGTTGACATATTCACGAATCACGAATTCTTTAAAAATAAATCTTTTCTTATACAAGTTATGGGAGGGTCACCATTCTATTATTTATTTCCATTCATTCTAACAAATTACCAAAAATAAAGAATATAAATTTTTTTTTATAATAAATGTATATTTATTTTGCAACGTATAAGTTTACATATAAATAAATAAAGAAATAAAACAAAAATATAAAGAATTTGGTTTGAGACTTGATCCTAATTTGAAAACATATATACAAGTATTTATAGAGAAAATTTGTAATACAAATTCTAGTTATTTCAGAACTTCCAAATTTTACTTGCACCAATATAAATTTTATGTAGGATATACATAGTATAATTTTTGTATTGACATTTTTATGTATATTTACTTTGTTCTATTTAAGATAAGGGGGTCCTTACTTAATTTAATATTAAATTTATGCAATATCACATTGAAATATTTCAAGTTAAAAATTTCATTTTCTATAGTATGTATAGTTTTTACAAATGTTTTAAATGGTTGCCTTATAGGTAAAGTGTTTCGGAAAAAAAAAATATTTAATTTTAAAGACTTCTTGAATCTCTTTTAGAAATATAATTTAAATACAATTAATTTTGATGATTTTAGAATTTCTCGCTTCAATTGTTTAAATAATTCAACTTAATTAACTTTTCATCGCTTAAGACGCTTCAGTGTTTAGTGATTAAATTTCATTTTAATATTCCATACTGAAAGCAACTTTTATTAATCTTAGGGCCAGTTTCACCGCTGTCTGATAAACTTCTAGATAGCTATCTTCTAGATTAACTATCTGGTAGATAAAAGTATTAGATAATATTGTTTCTGTTTCACAGTCAAACTTAATAATAAATTATCTGGCTGATAACTTTATCTCTTGGATAACGTAATCGTTATAAAATTGTATATTTTTAGGATGAATTTGTACTAAAAACGATACAAAAATTTTTTTCAATATTATAAAAAATATACAAAATATAAATAAAAAAATAAAAAATTTCAAACATCAATTTTTAAAAATATAAAAAATATAAATACGAAACTTAACAAACAAAAATTTAATTTCATAATGGAGAAGTCAAAAAAAAGTGATAGGGCTGTAAATTTCAGTCAAGAGGAGACGGAAGAGCTCCTGAAACAGGTGGAGCTAAAGAAATATATCGTTGAAAATAAGAAAAGCGATTCCGTAACATAGCAGGAAAAAAAAAGCGCCTGGAAAGCAATTGAATGAGCTTTTAATAATTCGATTGGAGGCCAAATTCTCGATTTATAGGTCTCTGTTTTATAAAGGAATTATTAAAAATTGTTTGATCATGACATGAACCAGGCCACCTAGCAACAATGTCGGAAAATTTCAATTTCGCGTCTACTACAGCTTGAACATTAAAAGAAAAATTGTGTTTTCTGTCCCTGTAGTATTCTGCATTTTCTCCTCCTGCGAAAACCCTTATTAATTTAAGTGAATTTATTTATACATTTATTCTAAATCCTACCTGGTGATTTGATCACAATGTGCGTACAATCTATGGTACCTATAACTCTAGGAAAATTGGCAATGTCGTAAAATTCTTTCATAACATTTTGTAGATTTGGCGAAAATTTTACAAGGGAAGGTCTTAATTTAGCTATTGCTTTAGATACTTGGTCTACTATTCTTGAAGCAGATGCTTTGCTGACACCATTGAAATCACCTGCCACAATCAAAAAGCACCCTGTTGCAAAATAACGTAAAGCTAATAGTAATCTATTTCTTGGTGATATTGCAGAGTTACAGAAATAAGTATAAACATATTAATTTTTTCTTTTCTTGAAGAATTTAAGTTATACTTTACAAATTTGTTGGCGTTTTTATTTAATTTTGTATTAAAGACAATATATAACTAACTGCCGGTTTAGTTAATCTGAATCTTGATCTAAAATCAACATCATCAAGTAGTTCATAATAATCTGACCGTATTCTAATTATGCGTGATCTACGTAAATGTGAAATATTATTAAAATATTCATCAAATTCATCTTCTATGTACTCAAATAAATCCATTTTGTTTTAATTACAAAAATTCAAAAAAAAAAAAAATTTTGTTTTATTCAAAAATAAAAGTTTTATCTACCAGATAAAATTTTATTCACAGCATAAGGTGGCCGATAAATTATCAGAAACTTTATCTATTAGATAGGGATATCAGACAGTTGTGAAACAGAAATTTATGATTTATCTATAAGATAAGTTCTGAATAGTCTATCAGCCAGTTTATCTATAAGCGGTGAAACTGGCCCTTAAACTTTTTAATTTTGGTAACATGATTTAAAATAATTAAATTCTTTACTAATAAAAATTTGCGCCTAAACGTATGCAAGACATATTATTTTATAGATGGGAATTTTTTTTTTAGCACATTTTCAAAAAATTTTATCTATGTTCATTTTTAGTAACCATACTTTGCAATAATCATTGGTAAGATTAAACTGTTTCTGAACATTTCTTGTTATTTCTGCGACGTTATTACCAGCCGCATAAATAATCAAATCATCAGCAAAAGCTATTGAATTATTAGAGCCCTTCATGTTTGTATGTAGCTCTAATAGTTCTGTTATGTATAAAGAGAAAAGAATTGGTGAATTAACAGTACCTTGTTGTAAGCCACTATTAATCACAAATTCATTTTCTATATTTGAGTTATTGGCTATTGTAAATTTATATTCTTTTTAGGAATACTGTCGATAAAACCAGCAGTAATATTAAAAAATTTTGGAAAAAACTTCCAAATAAAAGCTTCAAACTCCACATCAATTGGCAGAAAAAAATCAGTCAAATACTTAGGTGTAGTTTTGAATCAACATTTAAATTTCATTGACAATACTAAAAGAATTATAGAAAAAGGAACAAAAGCATTTTTGGCATCCAAAAAACTTTTCTATAACAAAATTATCGATGAAAGAGTAAAAATTTTAGCTTACCAAGCTCTCATTAGATCTGTTATATCATATGCTGGACCCATTTGCTTCAACATAAGTGCAAGTCTAATGGAGAAATTAAGAAAATTTGAACGCAAATGCATAAGAGCCTGCGTAAATCTACATAGGAAACCTGAAACGGATTACAAACATTTTTATTCCAATAAATGCTTGTACCGTAAAGCTAATATTGTAAGATTCGATAATTTTTTGATAAAATTAATTCGTAATCACTTTGAAAGATCTTTCAATACAAAAGAAAATGGCCTTATATCACATATATATTACCATAAAGATGAGTATATTAAAAATACCTTAAAAACGGGATATATAGCACCCGAACATTTTATTTATTTGGATTCAAAAGGTTATATTCAAAACCACGAACATGTCCCCCTATTATATCACTATAATAGACGGGCTACATGTAAGTGTATCGAATATAATCCTCATAACATAGAGGCAAATACATTTAAATATGACATGTTTATCCCCGAAAGGGATAAAAAAATTCAAAATAGTCACATTTGGTGGCTAAATAATCAAGAATACTAAAAAGATATTAAATCTAACATTAGCATAGGTTTTAGGGTAAGTTTTAGGTTTAGTTTTAAGGCTAGGTTAAGTTAGTTCTAAGTTTTTAACAAAATAAAAAATAAGTAATTTTAGGTTTTTTTAAATTTTTCCTTAAATATAATAAAATTAAATTAATTTTCCATATGAAAAAAAGAAAAACAAATAATGTATAAAAATAATCAAGAAGATTTTTAAACTAAAAAAATGAACCACAGGTTTAAGATTTAGTTGTAAGATACTTTAATTTAAAATTAGTTTTGTAAGGCTTTTTTCTAATGTAAAATAAAATGAAATAAAATAATGCTTTTAACAAATGGATATGTTATATATAATAAAATATCGAATACATTTGCAACAAGAATTGGAATGGATAAAAAATCAATTATAGATCATTTCATTACTGATTTAATTAAAATCAAGTATTTATTTTTTACTCTTGACAATTCTCTTTCGGACCACCAAATGTTATTACTCAGCCTAGATAGAAAACCTGTAATAGATAGTCTGAAACAATTTAAAACTGTATTAAATTATGATAATATAACAAGTAATGGAATATGGTCTAACATAAACTCATACAATTCTTTTAATAGGCTAACTGAAGATTTAACTTCTTTAATCAAAACTAATACAGTCAAACTACCATTAAAAACTATAAAAAAAAAACAAATGTGGATGAATGACAATATATTAAAAACAATTAAAATCCGGGATTCATTTTTTAATTTTAAAAAAAAATATCCTGAAGACTCCAAGGTAAAAAAACTTTATGATGAATACAAACAAAAAATAAAAAAACTAGTTGCTGAAGCTAAAACTCAGTTTTATTCTCATCAAATATCAATAGACCCCGGTAATAGTAAAAGAGTATGGAATGTTTACAAGAAAGTAATGTTTAATAAAAACTCAAATGATTCTGAAGACGGTATAAAAATATTAGAGCATAACAACAACACAATAACTTCAAAAGCACATATTGCCCAAATTATGAATGAGTATTTTGTGAATATTACAAAGGAACTTAATACTGGTAACAATTCTATTGACGAATCCTATTTAAATCAATTTTCCAGAAATATTTTTACTTGTTTTGAACTCTATCCAACTAATTATAGGGAAGTTGACAATGTTATAAAACAGTTAAAAACTGGTGCAGCCACTGGACATGATAATATATCCACAAAATTTATAAAAAAATTTTCTGAGCAGTTAATTACAATACTAGTCAAATTTATAAACCTATCTTTTGAAACTAACAGTTTCCCGGATTCATTGAAAAAAGCCATTGTAACACCCATATTTAAGAATGGTAGCTCAGCTTGTAAATCAAACTATAGACCAATATCAATTTTAAATGCTTTCTCGAAGATTTTCGAACTAGTTATCAAGAATCGACTACATTCCTTCATGTTACAAAATAAAATATTAAGTGACAATCAATTTGGATTCGAAAAAATGTCGAACACAACTGCGGCCTGTCTTTCCCTTAATGATTTCATTACAAAAAGAATAGTAAATTAGTTGCACGTTTAATTTTAGTTTATGATTTTTTTGGATCTTCTTTAAATATATGTATTAATTCCACAATTTCGATTTTTCCTTTAATTATGGTTTTATAATTTAGTTAATTTAGTTTTTATTTAAATTTAGATTTTCAATTCGTTTTAAATTTTTAATTTAAATAGTTTATAATTTTTGTTAAATTATAATTTTTAATTTATGTCAGATACTTTAGCTAGATTAATTATACCCGTGCATACATATATGACATCGGGTATATTAGATTTGCTCCTCCGTTTGTAACGCATCGATCTAGGCGAGCTAGATATAGGGTCAAGGGTAGGTATCGGCTCAGAATCGAAAAATGAGTCGATCTAGCTATGTGTGTCTGTCCGTCCGTCTGTGTGTCAGCACGATAACTCAAAAACTAAAAGACCTACAGTTTTGAAATTTCACAAAATATTTTTCAATCAATTTCTAGGTTCCCTATTTTTTTTTGGTTAAGATCGGACCAAAACTTCGGGTAGTTCTCGAACAACTAACTTTTTTAACTCCAATATTTTCATACAAAAATTTGAAATTTTGCTATGAAATTATATGAATTTTGTTTTTTTGTTTTTTTGTTTTTTATGTAGATAACGATTTCGAGTTAGAATTTCATATGATTTAAATGATGCGTAGTTTATTTAAGATAAGCAAAAAAGAAGACAAAGATTTTTTTTAAGTAAATGGCTTATTGATATTGATAGATTGATAGATTATGAATATGATGATTATTATCTTTCATGATGATTATTATATGAATATGATCATATGAAGTTGATTTTGCTTAAGTTTAATATATTCGTGAATTAAAAATTAATTATAAGAGATAGAATTGAAAAATTAGAGCAAGATTTTGAAATTCACACAAAACATTTTTTGGACATTTTTGAGGTTCCCTATTCTTTTTGGTTAAGACCAGATCAAGGTTTTGGGGAGCTGCCACACAACTTCTTTGCACCAATATGAATTTCTTAGAAACTGATTATACTACGAGGATGAAAATTGCACACTGTTAGTTATATAATGGATCGAGCACTTATATGAAGTTTCAAAATGTTACGGCCCCATTTTCGGGGGGCTGCTATACAACTTCTTTGCACCAATATGAATTTCTTGGAAACTGATTATACTACGAGGATAAAAATTCCACATTGTTAGTTATATAATGAATCGAGCACTTATATGAAGTTTCAAAATGTTACGGACCCGTTTTCGGGCAGCTGCCATACAAAGTAATCAATTCGATAACTGTGAATCTAATGAAGCTACGAGGTTAAAATCAAAACTGGGCAGATAAAGTAATAGGACAAGTTAGTTGGCAAAGTTGGACATCACTCGCACCAACTTTTAGGGTGGGCTATTTTTTTTTTTTTTTACGGGATAATAAGTTAATCAAAAATTATGGGATACCTAATAAGTTAAATTTTTTTTTAACTATTTTACTTTCTTATATTTTTTTTGTAATATTTATAATAGCATAGGGGAAATAAATAACGGTTAGTGGGTATGCACGGGTATCTAAAAGTTGACAAGGGCAACTATAATCTTCCTCGTTTTTATTTAAATTTAATTTTTTAAATATTTTATTTATTATATTAAATTTGTTTTATATGTTATTTATAATGGTGTACAATTTTTTGTTAAATTGCCTTAAATCAACGTTAAAGCATTGATTTTGCCGTTGGTCTACTCGTGGTACGTTGTTCACTCACAAGAATATTCAATTGTATATGTTATGGAAAAAAAGTTTTTCTTATTTTTTTCAGTTTGTATTAATTTTTATTAATACTTTTTGTATAGTTACTCTTTTATAGTTAATTAAATCTCACTTTAATT
Source organism: Dolichopus griseipennis (assembly GCA_963082915.1). Lineage (NCBI taxonomy): Eukaryota > Metazoa > Arthropoda > Insecta > Diptera > Dolichopodidae > Dolichopus > Dolichopus griseipennis. The sequence goes on from OY720441.1 coordinate 303,479,001, forward strand.
ATTCCAAAAGGTAACTTTAGTGATTTTAATTTTTTCTATATTAAAATTCACTTTAATGTTAATTTAGTTAACCAAAATTTTTGAACACTTCACTTTAACAATTTTTTTATTTTTAATATTTAGCTTGGGCGCCAGTTACAAATACAGTAGTATTTAAAATAAGAAAAAAACAATTTTAGTTGACTGATTTGTTCTTGTTCTCACATTAGACTGAATTTTACAATTTAATTACAGTTATGTTTTGCTGATTTTGATTACGTTGAAATTTTGGTTGTTTTTGTTGGGAAATAAATATTGACAAGATTCACGCGGTTAGTAGAAGTATGATCGGTGATAACTTATATTTTATGACGACTATTGTACGTATTTTATTTTATACAAGATTTAATTTTATATTTATATTTTTTTTCGTTTTACACTTGCCCCCATAACAAAAATCTTTTTAAAGATTTTCCTACTGAGTTTTCTAAAACTTCATTGTATTCTCACATAAATATTAAAGTATTTTGTACATATATATAGAGAAATAAAATGAACTCAACAACTACCAACGCTGCTTTGAATATTATACTATATTGATGTAAATTGTATGATAGTGTAAGAAATATTTTGAATCCAGTGGATATAAAGAAAAAAATATATGAATCCTTTTAATCTTTGAAGCATATGTGTAGTATTAAATTTTGGAAATTTTTTTTTTTAATTATACTCTTGAAAAATAACACAGGACAAAAATTAAAATTTATAGAAAAGATTTATTATTTTTAATACTGATTTACTTAAGTCTTGGTGTTCTCAGGGTTTTGAGTTATTAAATTCAAAAGGAACCACAAATACATTATAGAAAATATTAAAATTATATATTTTGCAGCACATTTACTTGACGTTAAAGTCCTTCTTACATGCCTGAAATTAAGCAACTGTCATAAAAACATATGAATATGGATGGTTCAAAATGAAGAATTTGGAAAGCATATGCATTTAGAAAATTGGACCCTAAGGTTTCTGCATAATTACTCCGGTTTGCAGAAACTCAGAAAACCTGTTATTTTTCCGACTGTCTGTGCATAGGGTACATCCTGAATGGCTGATTTTGATGTTAGTATCTTGATTTGATAAGATTCGGGAGAAAATCGGGTATACTCAAGAGGAATTTTTTATTTTTTTTCCTTTCACTCCGCGAGGGAGCATAGGGCTTCCATTTGACATCTCCATCTCAACCGGTTTCCTGCTGCTGTTTTTGCATTCTCCCAAGTGAGGTTGCACTGATTGACCTCGCTTATTATGTTGCGCCTCCAAGTGTTTTTTGGACACCCGCGTCTTCTGCTTCCCTGGGGGTTCCACTCCAAGCCCATACGGCTTATGTTGTTCTGATTTTTTCTTAGCGTGTGGCCTATCCACCTCCATTTTTTCTTTCGTAATTGCCTCAGTATGGGTTCCCCTCCTACAAGTCTCCATAGGTCTTCGTTGGTTATTGTGCTAGGCCAGAATATTCTGCAGATTATGCACAGACAGTGGTTAGTGAAATCAATTCCATACATTAGTACAGTCTTTACTCAAGCATTGAAGATCGTTACTTTTCTTGGAGATTTGGGTGTTCTTCCATACTGGGTACAATCGTTCGAATGATGCCCTTGCTTTGCTAAGTTTGTTGTTCACATTTGCCTCCGCACCACCGACAGTAGTCATTATGACTACCGAGATAGTTGAACTGGTTAACATATTCGACTGGTTGCGTTTTCAGCATGCTGTTGATTTTCATCGCCTTAGTTTTGCTGGTGTTAATTTCAAAGCCTGCGTTAATAGCTAGTCTTTCCAATTGTTTGGACTGCATATCGCTGACTTTGTGTACTAGAAGTACTATGTCATCTGCATAGTCTAGATCCTCTAAGTGACGAGTGAAGCTCCATGTAATGCCTCTCTTTTGCTTACAGACTTCGGACATTATACTATCTAGGACGATTGTGAATAGCAATGGTGATAGTGGACATCCCTGTTTTACGTCAATGTTAGTTTGGAATGGCTCACTGATGTTACCGTTGTGAGTTACCGCTGGATCGGAGTTTTCGTACAGCTTTCTTATGATCCAAATTATCTTCCATGGTACACCTTCCTCTATTAATGCTCTCCATATGGCAACTCTTTTCCTAGTGTCGAAGGCTTCTTAAAGTCCACGAATAGCAGGTAGAGGGGAGTCCGCCATTCGATCGATTGCTCGATGTCATCATTCTTATTGTGTTTGTTTGGTGTACACAGCTCCTGTGGGGGCGGAAGCCTGCTTGCTCGTCGCGTAACTCTGGTTCGATTTTTTCTTGGATTCTGCCTTGTATTATAGTTGCTTTGATTTTGTACAATGTGTTGAGAAGAGTGATACCACGCCAGTTGTTGCAATCTTTGAGGTCGCCTTTCTTCTGTAGCTTGACTATTGTACCCTTTTTCCAAGATGGAGGTAGCTCTTCGTTTTCCCATGCCTTTATGATGTGGGATCTCAGAAGTTCAGCTGAGGTATTTTGGCAGGCTTGTAGAATTTCTGCCGGATGGATTCTTTGATCTCAGTCAAAGTTGGTGTGGAAGTGCTAATGCGCAGATTGTTTGTATTGTTTTCCGCTAGTGATATATCTTCTGTTTCGTTTATTTCACTGTTGCTTATTTCTTGGAAATGTTCTCTCCATCTTTACGATTGTTCTCGGCCGTTAGTAATTTTTGTGCCATTTTTATATTTAATCGGAATTGATGCTGTGCTCGTTTTGTTTGTGAGCTTGTTCACAATTTGATGGAGTTTCCTTGCATCATTTTCTCCAGCAGCTGTTTCTGCATCTGAGGCTAGCTTCTCAAGGAATTTTCTATTGTCTCTTCTAGAGGCTCGTTTTACTCTTTTAACTGTTGTTTCCTGTCATGGCTCTTTTTGATGCACTTCAATTTCAATCTGCTGTCGCTTATGATTAGTTCGTGGTCGCAATCTATGTCGGCTCCCCTTTTATTTCGCATATCTATCATTGATCTTCTCCATCTACTGCTTATACATATGTGGTCTATTTGGTTATGTATTTTCCCATTCGGTGAGGTCCACGTATACTTTTGAATTTCCTTTTGGGGGAAGATGGTGCCGCCAATGGTCAGTTGAAATGCTTAATAGGTCTCAATAAGCCTTTCTCCGTTTTTGTTCTTTGTTCCGCATCCATGTTTTCCCATAATGTTCTCTAATACAGTATTTGGATTTCCCCATTAGAATCAAGATATCTTCTTTCCGGATAGTGTTGAGGGTATGAGAGGGCTGTTCGTAGAACTCGTCTTTTGCTATATCTTCCGCATTTTCTGTTGGTGAATAACATTGTATTAGGGAGATATTTTTAATTTTACATCAGAAACAGGCAGGAAGTAATCCTATCTGATACGGTCTTCCACCTACGCAGGGAGTTACGCAGCTTTATAGATATTATTATTCCCACACTGTTTGTTCCACCTATTTCTTTACCGCTATACAACAGAGTATTTGCATTAGCCGTGATGATTTTGCCATTCCCGTTCCATCTAATTTCACTTAAACCCATATTTTGAACTCTATAATCTACAATTTGTTTTTCTATTTGGGGCAAGCCTTAATATTTCTCGCATTGTTCGGACATTCCATTGTGCAATTCTAGTCAATGTTCGAGCCGTGTTATCTTGCCTATTGTATCCGATTTGTCTAATTTCAGTTTCTTTAATCCGTTTAGTTTTTCTAAGCAGGAGATTAATCTACTGTAAAAGTTGCCTATTTTGTTTTTTCCTACATAACGCCTAATAGGGGGACGATGTTATTTGTTCTTATCTCTGACATTGAAGATTCCACGCATATGCAAATGTCAATGGTGTCATTTTGACATGTGCATATATTAATGTAGATAATGTTATTATTTATTTTAATATTAAGCTATAGGTTATTTCAGGAACACGATTATTGGTAATATTTTTTAGACTACTAGTTATTTAATTATAAGTTATAAGTTATTTACTATACTAATTTTACTAATTATTGAGTTTACCCAGCCAGGGATTGAACCCGGAGCCTTTCGCATGAAGGGCGGCGCCTCAACCACTGCGCCATCGGCTGGATCAAGAGGCACTTATCAACGGTTTTTTTTAAACATTTTTAGGTTTACGAAACATCGCAAAAAGAACCTTAAAATAACCGTTGACAAGAGGGCACTTATCAACGGTTATTTTAACGTTTTTTGCGATGTTTCGTAAACCCAAAAAAATATAACAAAACTGACTGTGTAGAAGTGTTTCAGCTACAATGTTTCATTAGAATGTTTTTTGATACGACGAACTCTAGTCTTTAGTGACTCATTAATTAAATTTAAAATACATTTGTAAAGTTTTATCTAAGTTCAAATTTAATATGTAGATATTTGCAAGAATAAATATTTTTTTCATAGATATCTATGTGTTGGTATCTGTCAAAAATTGTATTGGTATCTTGTCGAAAATTGTTAACACAATAAGGAAATGCTGTATCTTAATTATTTATTTAATAGCATTAGATAAAGTTAGGATTCAAAAAATATATATTATTATGAAACGTTAATTGCTTTGATAAAAATTGTTACGTATGTAATAGTAAAAAACATTTGAAAGATCTTTCACGTTATGACTTTCCTGTAGGAGCGGTTTGAAATATGGTGGACACAGCATTTTTTCTTAATGTTTTTGTTTCATAATTTAATTTTCATGTTTCAGTATATATATATGCTAGGCGTCCCTGTTAATGTGTTGTCAATTAGAAGTAATGACATCATGCAACCAATGAAGAAAAATAATTAGAGGAGAAACCGGAATCATGTGTGAAGGAGTGTGTCGCAAGATTTATTACAGCTAAATTAGATGTTGTGGACTTGATGAATTTATTATTAGCATCCTTTCCAAAAATCAACAAATTAGATTTATGTGTGATGTGTGTGCCGAATATATTCAAACATTGGACGTGGTGCTGAATAGTATCAGTGATAAGGTTGAAAAAAAATAGATTGCAGCTAGAGCAATACATGAGCAATAAATAAATTTGATGAGTCATTAAAAAAAAGTGAATTCGAAATAAAAAACTTACTTGAAGCTGTAGAAGCCGCTATGTTGAAAGACTATTGACTTTAAAAAATTCGCAAGATTTGCCGCAAAAAAGTGTAGCTGAGCTTAGTAAAATAAGTAAAATGACGGAAGACTGCAAAATACAAGGTGAGAAGATTTTTAATGAATTGAATTTAAACAATATTAGTAAGTGATTGGAAATGTGTAAATTGTGTGAGAGCAAATAATAAATATAAATTGGGTCTTGATCTAAATCATAGTGTAATTGATAAAAAATGTCCAACATTAAACAGAAAAATATTTATTGAAAAAAAGAAGATTTTATTATAAATGACAAAAAAAAAGGAGAATGAATTAGTAAGTATAATGATGAATATCCAAGGACTTAAGGAAATTTTGCTGTATTAGAAGAAATAATTACAAAAAACAAATATGATTTTATTATATTAACTGAAACCCACATTACAGAAGAAATAGAAAACAGTGAAATCAGCTTGACCGGGTACAGCATGTATCAAACTTATTCCAATTCAAGACACACAGGAGGAGTTACAGTTTATATCAATAAAAAAATTGAATCCAATCAGATTAAGTGTCTTTCAAATGATAATCAAATGTGGATTTTAATGTGTCAAATAAAACTGTTAGATACAAAGTGGAATATTATTGCTTTGTATAGATCACCAAAAATGCCAGTGAATGAATTTGTTACAAATTTGAAGAAAATTTTATAATATGTGGGGATTTCAACATAGCCTACAAAGCTATAAGTAATGAGAAACTTAAAATTGATGAAGTGATTGAAGATTTTGGGGTTAAAACAATCTGTAAAAGAACATACTAGAGTCATAATAGATACTAAAACAATTATAGATTATGTACTGATTGATTATTTCACTGACGCCACTATTTACATATATTAATAAAAATTGTAAAATATCCGACCATGAAACCATAGATATTAGAGATCTGCACAAATATATTCCTTTATTAAAATTATCGAATGTATTCAAATACTGTATTCTAATTCTATACATTCGTTCTAAAAGTTCTAAATATGGTGTATACTCAAACTACAACTTAACTATATTTATTCTATTCGTTTTATTTCAAATAAGAAATTGAAAAGCTTTTTTTCATAAATACTTTGATGTCTTGAAAATCAAATTTGAATCTTTTAAAATACACCAAGTATACCGAGTACTCTAAATATAATGAAAAAAAAAAAGAAAAAAACGTCTTGATGATTGAGTGGTATATTATGGGGAGTAGGTGCTGGTGGATTCAGTAGATTGTGAATTGAGGAGTCTCCAGCCAGCATTTCCGAAAAGTACTCTGACCATCTTTGAAGAATACCATCTTGCTGTGTGATAAGATTTCCCTGTTTATCCTTGCAAGCACTGATCCTGGGCTTAAAACCTTGAGTTTGAGATTTTACCCTCATAAAGAATTTTTAGATATCATTCTTTCCTTTGAGTTCTTCTAATAGTTTTGCCTGATTGTTTTCATAAGTTCTTCGTTTCTGCTTCTTCAGCTTAACTTTTTCTCGCCTTATCTGCTTATATTCTTCGTAAGTGGTTCGTGTTTTCTTTGGTTATATTTAGAGTATCCCAGAATTTCTAACGCGGTACATTTTAAGATACCCGCGCGTTGTTGCTATTATTCATCAGCTGATGCTAACTCGTTTACAGGATGTTCTTGTAGCTTACGTGAGATGGTGTTTGCGAATACTGTGGCAGTATCATGAGATTTCAGCGCTTCAACGTTTATTTTTCGTGTTGGCGTTGTATATTGTTTTTTCTGCATGGAGATTCGTGCTCGAACTTTCGCCATAACTAAAAAATGGTCCGGGTCCATATTAGCCCTTCTGCGAGTACATACATCCATAACATTTGTAGCGTGACGATTATCAATCAAGACATGATCAATTTGTGTAAATGTTCTATGATCAGGATGGCGCCATGTGAACTTATGAATATCGCGGTGCGGGAATTTGGTGCTACTAACTACTAAATTTTTCATTGCACACCAATTTGCTAGACGTAACCCATTCTCATTTGTTGTGTTATGGGCGCTGTGTTTTCCAATCGTTTTCCCATATATATTTATATTTACCAATTTGAGCGTTAAAATCTCCGATGATAATTTTGACATCATGCTGAGGGCATTTGTCGTAAACTTTGTCCAAGGTGTCATAAAACATTTCTTTTGCAGTATCATCATCCTCATTGGTAGGAGCGTGACAACAGATAATACTTATGTTCAAAAACTTTACCAGCAGTCGGATGGTACATAGGCGCTCGTTGACAGGGTTCCAGCCTATAACTTTTCTCTTTAATTTTGGTCTTACCACAAAGCCGCATCCGAGTCTTCGTGTTTTCTGTTGGCCGCTGTAGTATATACACCATTCTTTTCTGTGGTATTCTTTCATTCCAGATCCTGTCCAGTTCAATTCTTGGATTGCGGTTATATCTGCTCTATATTCGCTTAGGGTGTTTATCAGCTCATAAGATGCACCTGGGGCAGATAGTGATTGTAGATTCCAAGTGCAAATTCTAAGATCTTTGTCCTTTTTTCGTTTGCCGTGTTCGTTATCGTAAATTCCTCCTGTTCTTTTATCTTTAGTTTTTCTAATAATCTTGTTTTACGGTCAGGTTATTAGCCTGAGATCAACCTCCGTTTACAGGCTGCGCGGGTGTCGGTAGCTTCCCATTTTTTAAGTGACGGAATTGTTCTATCGTCGCCACTGGTTTAGTTGCATCAGAGTATCGTGTGGTCCGCCAAAGTGCTCCTAACTATGTTACGAGTTTGACTGCACTTCAGAATTTCCTACTTCCTGAGACGCCGATGTTGTTGACCATTCAGGTTGCAACTAATCATCCCTCCTCCTTTCTCAACCGGACGAGAAATTTTTTCTATATTTGTAGAAAAAATACTAAATGCAAAATCAGCAGAAAATTTTAGGCCAATAAATATGTTACCACTATATGAAAAAATATTAGAAAAAGTGGCTAGCTTACAACTAGAAGACTATTTAATGAAAAATAATATTATAAATGAAATGAAATCTGGCTTTAAGAAAGGATATTCAACAGAAACGCACTAAATTGGATATTGCAGGAATGGAAAAGACATACAGATAATGGAAAAAAAATTGTAGCAACATTTCTAGATTTCAAAAGAGCATTCGAAACGCTTAATAGGAATATACTCTTAGCTAAATTAGAAAAATACGGGATCAGAAATGTGGAGCTGAAATGGTTCAGAAGTTTTTTAACAGGTAGAATGCAGTGTACAAAAATAAATGACACTATTTCAAAGGCTAGACTGGTTGATTTAGGTGTTCCACAAGGCTCTATTCTAGGTGTATTGTTATTTCTTATATATATTAATGATGTTAACACAACATTAAAGTTTTGTAAAGTTTCACTATTTGTAGACGATACTTTAGTGTACATAATTAGCGATGATTTAGTTGAATGTGAAACAAAAATGAATGAAGATTTAAAAAACCTATATATATGGCATAATATGAATACACTCAAACTTAATATAATGAAAACAAAATGTTTAACAATAGGAACATTACAAAAACCAAAAATAGAAATTAATGGAGAAAAAATTGAAAATGCCGATGAAATAAAATATTTAGGAGTAATTATGGATGATAAGCTAAATTTCAAAATGCACTGTAAATATATAAGTAAAAAGATGGCAAAAAAAATAGCTTTTTTAGGTAGAATAAGGTCAAAAATATCCAGAAGCTGTGCAATAAATATATATAATACGCTTATACTGCCACATTTAAACTATTGTTCTTCAATTTTATTTTTAAGTAACGAAACTCAAATAAACAGATATTAAACTGGTGTTCCAAACGTAAGCAATTTTGCAATATATAGTGCGAAGCTGAATCTTACTAAATTATAATTAGGGTTTAGAAGCAATGTGGCCTAACTCACATTTTTTTTTTTTGCTTAAATCGTATTAGAATTAGATGTAGAATAACCTTCATTGAAAAAGTTTTTATTTTATATCCATTTTTTTTATTTTTAGTGCCAAAGTGGCGCGATCCTCATTGCGTGGTTTAGGGCACTCTGGCTTTTATTATGGTGGGTTAAGAATTTGCTATCTTATAATTTTTTCAATTAAAAACTATTTTTTGGGTTTTATTATAAAATTATTTTAATTCAAGCAAAGTGCAACTGTGTACCATTTTGTAATTAAAGGGTAATAAATTGATGGTAGTTAAAATTTTGACTCTTTGAAAAAGCTCAAATTAGATATGAAAAGGAATTTAAAATTAGGTATACAAAATTATAAACATTTTTATATTATTTCAAAAATAAAACTAAAACTACTACATTTTGAAAATTTGCATATGCATAAGCATTTTATCAAAATCTTACATACATTTTATATTTTTTATTTAAAATTATTTGACGCACATTTGGCGATAATTTGAAATTTCATAGTTCAAATAAAAAGAAATGTTTTTATAAATTTAATTTTTTTTATTTATCTTTTACAGTTAAATTTAATTTATTTATTTTTAATTTCATATATTCAAGAATGTTATAAATAAATTATAAGAATAAAATTATTATATTTTATTTACATTGAAAAAGTATTCCAAAAAATTATAATTGAACAAAACTATAATTGAGATCAAATTAAACTATGATTAATATTAAGTCTCTTGCTTCTCGAAATTTCTTATATAATTCCAAAGATAAGTATGCACGTAAACATCTATCTATATATACAAACATTAATCATTTCTTATATATGTTAAAATTCCTTATATAATTAGAGTGGAATCATATTTTTAGGACTACGGATTTCAAATTGTCTGAATGGACAATAACCTATAAAATATCGAAACAAACTTAATATTAATTGCTCTAATCCAACTTTTTTAAATATGTTTTAAATCCAACTTTTTTAACGAAGTCACAATCATAATTGATATGCATATAATGAAAATATTATGTGGCTTAGACCAATTTACTTATGGGTTTCTCAATTTTAAATATATAAACTTTTAATTAAACAAAATAGAACAACTTTCATAAATACTTATAAAAGAACCTGAGAAACTAAAGCTTACAAAATTTCCTATTGACGAATTTAATAATTTTGTATTGCATTGATAAATCTTAGTAGAACTTAATGTACACCTTCCGTTTTGTAAATTTGAAGACGATTCTTTTTATTCCAAATTCTTTTATATTTATTATTTATTCTTATTAAAGCGCAAATAAATTCAATTAATTTTGGTTAGAAATAAAGTTTTTATGATTTGTTTTGAATTGCAATTAGGAGGAAGTAAAATATTTTGTAAGATGTACATTACATCCTGCCTAATCTATGTGGGGTTGTTAATTATTAGAGAATTTTATTTTTAACTTTAATTAAAAAATAAAATTCAATTCATTCGTCCAAAACTGTTAATAGTGTCTACTCAATTCTCAAAAAGCATCACGTATACAAAATTTGAAGTCAATCAGTCAAACCGTTTTCATTTTAGAACAAAGAAGTTTAAATACTTGCACCACAGCCCCAACTTGGCGGTCCGTTAGAACAAAATTTTTGGGCCACGATTTCTTTCCGTAGCCAAAAACCTGTATATACAAATTTTCATGAAAATCGGATGGGCAGTTTAGGAGTCTATTCGCTACATACAAACAAACAAACAAACTTTCGCTTTTATATATATAGATAATTTGCAATTGATTTAAATTTTATCATTTATTTTAAATTAATAAAATTTTAACTTTGAATTGAAAAAATTCGCGAAATATAAATTTAAAAATTAAAAAATAAGGTTATGTAATTTTTTTTTGTCAAAACATATAAACAAATTTTAATATAAATTTAATCATTTTGCTCTTTCTCTGTTATTGAGAGTATACTATATACCTCTCTTTCTAAAGTTAAGTATACTGGGCAAAATTTTCTCATGAAAACCTGCTTTTAAGGCTAATTTTCATTACAACAAATTACCTAGGCAAAATACAAAAATACTATTTGTGCGACAAAGAAAAAACGATAAATTACTGGGAGAGTCATCCATAATCCTTGGAGAGTCATCCATAATCCTTAGACAAGTATTGAGAGAGTTACCATAATCCTTGGCAAAAAGATGTTCTCTAAAGTCTTTTTCCTATAAAGTTGCTACTACATACAAAAAAAAAGTGTATTCTACACAAAAATTTTTTGCATACTAATACATATTTTTATGGATACATGACATTTGAATTTTGAAAACAAACAAGAAAATATAAACAAAGAAAAAATAAATTTTATATTATGGTTTGATGAACGAATTTTTATTTAAAATTATTTGCAATTGATTAAAATTTTATCATTTATTTTAAATTAATAAAATTTTAACTTTGAATTGAAAAATTTTCGAGATATAAATTTAAAAATTAAAAAATAAGGTTAAGTAATTTCTTTTTGTCAAAACCATAGAATTACTAGTACTAGAATGGCAATAGAGAAAAAATTTTCAGACAAATTTCAAAATTTGGTACGTGTACCGTTTGTATGTATTTACTAGTTTCTCCGCGATTTATTTCATTTTGAAAGTGAATTATAAAAGAAACTTTTAAGTACGATTTAAGTAAGATTTCACAGTTAAAAGTAAATGAAAAATTTATATTCAAAAAATTTGTGTGTTGTTGTGCTTTTTGAAGTTTTTTAATAAACATTAAATTAAATAAAGGATTATTAAGATGGGAAGAAAGTGTTGCTTAAAGATTTTTTTTTATTTCTTGAGGTTTTACAAATATCAGCCGATTTTTTTAAAATTATTTTAAAAGTATTTTCCTTTTGGTTTTTGCTTTCCATTTTTCATTATTATTAAATGACCGTTCTGTAAATTTACCAAAACATAGTATATTTTCGAATAGAATCAATTTGAAAATCATATTGTAATGCTAAATTTTTTTAATAATAAGTAAAATTTTGATTGAACAAAAAAAGGGTAAAGAAAAAACCGTTTAATTTTTTATTCGGAAACGTTAAGTTATTTGAAACAGAAATCAAAACTCTCCTTACGGTTAACATAAATGTAGATTTCATATTTGCAAAAGGTTCGTTCATATCTAAAAATGTTTATATATTCATAAGATTATAAATACTTTTTGTTTTGTTCAAAAAATTATGATTTGTTTTTGATTTACTTATTTTCATTTCCACGATGAATAAATACCTTAAGATAAATCAAAATAGATATGTAAGTTAATTAAAATTAACCTAAAAATATACTTATAGAGATTCCATTATTTTTAAAAATAATTTACTGCAATTTCTTCTAATATTATTAAAATTTTTTTCTTGATGTTTTGTTCAATTATATATTCAATATTAAAAAGTAAATATTTAAAATAAAAGTAAATTAAATTAAATAGTTAAAATCTTTATTCGAAATAACTTACAATATACAAACTGCCCAATCCTAATGAGAAACTGCCTAATAAACATTCTCATTTACTCAAATTTAAGCAATGACAGATGAAGTAGCCGTACCATTTGTATACGCATACGAAATTGCATATGTATTTTTTTGTCTGAATACCTCAGGATAGGAAATCACATTAGAAGAAAAGAGTCGGGAACATTCTTTTGCCATTCTAGAACTAGTAATTCTATGGTCAAAACATATAAAAAATTTTAATATAAATTTAATAATTTTGCTCTTTCTCTGTTATTGAGAGTATACTATATACCTCTCTTTCTAAAGTTAAGAATACTGGGCAAAATTTTCTCATGAAAACCTGCCTTTAAAGAAAAAAGCAATATTCATAGTTCAGTTCAGCGTTTGATTATTGTAATGTGCTGAAAAGCCAAAGCTTTTGTTTTTTTTTAAATAATAGCTATCGGTTTTATTTGTTTCTATAGGATTTTAGCAGCATAGCATACCACCGTTTTATTTATTAAATTGAAATGTAGTGACTGTTCAGCAAAAGCACTTATTTCATTCTTTTTGTTTTAAATAAAGTATTTCAAACCCTGTCTTGAACTTTTATTTTCAGATAGATGGCAATTTATAAGTAAATTAACAATTATATAAATAAAGTAAAGCAAAATTTAATAATATTCACTATTATTTTAAACAAGATAAGAAAATAACCTTTCAGAATGTCGAACTTTTATCTTTTATTCAGGAAATTTCATTCATTATACAACAAGTAAAATTTTTTCTTTTCAATTTAAAAATTTTTTTGAAAAGCATTTCGAAACAATTTCCCATAAGGATTCTCAAAATATAATTTTTCAATATTTCTATATGCATGTTTATATATATACACGAAATATATATATATATATGAATTTAGCTAAAATTATAAAGTTGGAAATAAAAGTTATAATCATTTTACAAACTTTTAACCCCATGTTTATTTAAGACCGGAAAACTTAATACAGAATGATAAATGAACTCATACTTTTTATTTTAGTTTTATTATGTTAGAACACAATGCAATTCTATATATGCTACTACTTAATTTATATTTATATATTCTGAAATTTGGATTCTAGAACGTTGCATTAGTTACTTATTATCTTGATTGCATTCATCCAAACAAATTTTAAAAATCATGATATTAGGTTTTGATATAATCATGTTTGCAATATCCGTTACATAAATATAAAAAAAAAAGAATCTTGAAATTTTATATTGAAAATATTAAATTTACGTAACAGTTTTTGAAATTTAAAACTTAATTAATTGGATAAAAAATTTTCGTGATATTAAAAATGCTATCATTTGCTTACTCTTTCGGGATTTTGAAAAAAGTTTGTTCAAAAATAGCTATTAATAAAATTTAATTAAATTGAATCTAAAATTTTCCTATAATAGTGCTCTTTATATTTTGTATATATAGGACGGACACACAGCTAGATCGATTTACTTTTCGATGCTGATCCAAAACGTACCTTTGAGACTATATCTAGCTCGTCTAGACCGATGCTTTACAAACGGAGGAGCAATTTCAATATACCCCTGGCCCTTATTTATATACAAAGGTTTGAGTTTTCTTCCGCTCTTCACTTTGTACATATCTTGAATATTTTTATGTATTTAAAAAAATTACATTTGAAAAAAAATACGAGTATTGTGTATTAGCAAAATTTTATATTACTCCTCAAAATGTTTAATTTAAAATAGTTCTTATTGTTTATATGTATCTTTTCTATATGAATAGTTTTATAACTTTTGATTTTGCACAAGATTTGGGGAAAATAAAATCCGTTAGTTTTTACGAATTTTAATTTCTTACCTTCTTTGTATGGATCATGTTTTCTTTTAGTTTTACACTTAAACTCTTCCGAATGATTAAATAAAATACTTTATAATCATATTTAATTTTAATAACATTGACACTTGACACCATTACTATTTATATACTTTTTATACTCTACTTCTATGAATTAGGAAAAGGATATATTAACTTTGATATGGTGTTTGTTACCACCTAAAGGAAGTGAGCTATATCCATGTCCGTCCGTCTATCCGTAGGCACGATAACTCAAAAATGAATGGAGCTATCTTGATGAAATTTTAACTGTAGGTTACTAGGACTTAAAGTACGGTGGGGATTGCATATGGGTGAAATCGGAGCATGGGTTCGGATTCTGGATCTTTTAATTGTGTTAAGGGCTAACGGACATATAAAAAAAATCAGCATAACTCAACAACTAATAGCGCTACCTTCATGAAATTTGTGGTGTAGGTTACTCGTAGGAACTGCGTACGGTCGAGATCGGACTTTGGGTTCGGATCCTAGAACTTTTTGATCGAATTTAGGCCAAACAAGCATAATTCCAAAACCAGTGAAGATAGAACCTCCAAATTTGGTATCAGAGTGCCTCTTTCTATATCCTTAGGGTCCTTGGACCAATTCGAGTTGTGGAATGGGGACCATCCATACAGTTGCGAAGACCTTAAAGCATCGAAAATAATAAAGATAGTAACTTCAAACAAATGTAGAAGCATCAAATTTGGTACCAGGGTGTTCTTTAATATTTCCTCCTTGTTCCCCTAATTTATGACCTGCGAAGACATCCCAAGGTGTAAAAGCTTATCATCGAAATTAATAAAAATAGCTTCTTAAAATTAAGATAGATTGTTGCAATTGTGTACAAGGGTTAACTAGTATTGAAAGTATGGCGGGGACTGCATATGGACGAGATCGGACAATGATTTCGGGTTCTGGAATCTTTGAAAATTGAGCTAACGAACATATATCCAAAAAACTAATGACGCTATGTTGATGAAATTTAAACTCTAGATTACTAGTAACAACAGTACCGCGGGGATTGCTTATGGTCGAGATCGAAAAATGGGTTCGGGTTCTAGAAGTTTTTGATCGAATTGAGGCCAAACGAGTATAACGGTGTTTTTTTCTATTTCCTTTGTGTCCGCGAAATTTAGACTTAATTTTAGTGATAGTTCAGGTGCCCCCTACGAAATTTTAAAATTTTTAAAAAAAAGCTTATCTTCGAAATTCACGAAGATAGAAACTTTAAATTTGATATACGAGGATTCTTTCCTATTTCCGTTCTTATTTAACACATTTATATTTGAGGCGTTGAGAAGAAAAGTGGGCAAATCCCAAAAAGAATATTTCGAGTAAAATTGATTTGAATTTTTCAGTAAAAAGTAATAGAAAATTTTGAGGACAGTTTTATGTAAAAACGCTTGATATTATGCAAAAGTGAGTAAATATAAAACCTTCACTTCTTTGTGTATCAAAAATTGGGTTTTGTGAATAAAGAAAAAAAAATGTGGATTAGGCCATTTTTCCAACATGGAATTTTCAAAAATTCTGTAAATAAACTGTTGAATAGACCTTTAAGAAAAATATTTTAATTATTCTTTTCAAATATTATTTATTCAAAACTTCAAAAATAATAAAATTCATAACAATTATTCATAAAAATTAATTATTACAAACAAAAGGGAAAACAAATCAACAAAAATATTACTTCATTTAAAAAACTTAAAAAATTAATAAAAAATAATAAAATAGTAAAATTAATAATTTTATTATTGTACTATCATCATCATCTAAGAGACCGAAATCTTTTGTTCGATCAGATGATATAATCATGTTTTTGTAAAAATCATGGTGAATCGGTGGTATGTAAGGCAATAAAGTGATAAGATCTTCAAATTTTGGTTTATCAATATCTCAGCCAAAAGGATAAAGTTGGTTCAACGGTTTTTCGGTCTTTTAACTCTAAACTTTTTCTATTAGCTAAATTTACTTCAAAAAAATAAGTATGTTCATTATTTGAATATTTGTAATTCATTATGTCTTTATGAATTTTGACACTTTGATCCATTGAATTTAAAACAATTCAACTTTGGATTTCTCAGCGTTCATTTTACGATTTGTAATTCGTTTTTATAATCCTTTGAACGAGTGAAAATCTTCTTTTTTCATTTGAACTGTTAAAAACGGATGTTTTTTTCTTGCTGTTTGAATTACAACCAACCAGTCATCCGGCTTAAAAGTTTTATAATGATACTTTTTCTGCGTTTCTATCAAGCCAAAATCTTCATCACATGACAAATAAGAATGGCCCGATACTAAAAATGTATGGTCAATTTGATTTACTGTTAAATTTTTTGAGGAAACAATGTAGTTGCAGTAGCGAACATTTTTATATTGCGGTTTTAAATTGCCTCCACATTGATCGCTATACATTATAAGTGAACCGGTTTCAACGTAATTTTTATATAATGTATAGGACAGAATGCAATTTCCTGTGATCCTCTTGATGCAATTGTCTTATACCACACATACATGTGCGCTTTGTTTGATGAAAGATTTCGAATGCCAAAGCATTATGTCACCAATTGTCGTTTGTAATAGCTAATACCTGTTAATAGTACTGGTGTAGCAAGAGTTTTCATTAGGTCAAATGCTATAACGGTTACATCATTGACAACGTTTTTTCCGTTTTCAGCATCTTGTTTCATACCATTTCTTGTTACTTCAGTTTTTCTATGGTGCAGTTTTCAAATATAAGTTTTTCCCGTTTTTCAATATATTTTACGTGTTTAATTTATAAAATAAACTTATTTTCCAAATAATAACCTTCTGAATCAAACATGTTGTTATAAAATTTGCTTAAATTATTAAAACAAAACACTAAAATAAATTTTTAAATACGATGTGTAAGTTCTTCACTTAAAATGTAAATTTTACAATAGATCAAAAAAAAATACTTAATAAAATCCCGATACAATAAGCACAAAATAAATTCAGAGACTTTCAAATTCAAAACTACAATTTTTACCGGACAATATTAAACATGATTAAAAAAGTCTAAAGCCGCGTAGAGTGATAATTTTATACTTCAATGTTAAGACGTGCATGTAAATGTAATTACAAAAACATATGACGATTTATATGAAAAAAAAAGTTGTTAATAAATTTCAATTGTAGGTAATTAAATATTGCTGGATATTTTAAGTTATCGTCAAATTTGAAGTTTTAGGAATAAAAAACTAAAAAGATCAAACATCAAAAAATTTAGAATATAGTTAATGAAAAAATGGTATAAAACCAAAATTGTTTCTTAGACTATTTTTGCTTTTACCAAATAGTTTTTAGGAGTTAAGGAACAGTGAATATTTTATTTATGTGCTTGTTATTATTAAAAGAAATGTTAAAATACTAATATTTTCGGTTAATTTATAGTTTTTCTCAGTCTTTTATGCAATAATATCAAAATCAGAAATTTGTGGATTAGACCAGTTTATTTCTTATCGCCTCATTTTTGAAAGGCTGAGAATTTTACCATAAAACATATTATGTTCTATTTTTATAAATATTTAACATTAATTTCAAGTTTTTTTGTTTTTAAATATTTTTAGATAGATAAATTAGTAAGAATTTTTAATATTTTTGAATTGATAAAATAATTAGAAAATGTTATTAATATTATAAAGTTAATTTCGTTAGCTATGTCTTACGATGAAACTAATAAAAGCTTTTATTGTTTTAAAATGACTTATGGACTTCCCATTAAATTTGAACCAAATAGGTTGTAAATAAACTGGCTGTTTCTTTACTTGTTTAGAATTATTCTAGCAATTGTTCAACAAATTTATCAAATTTCACTTGAAACTTTTCATAATTATTAAATACTCACTGTTGGCCCGTCACAGAATGACGAAATGTCAATTGAAAGAAAAACTTTTTCTAATTAGAATTATTTCTAATTTCATTATATACATGTACAAATATTGTATATCAATACTATTTTCTTAAATAAAGTCGAAACTGTTACATTTTGTAATAATTAGATTATATTTCGATTCTAGTAATTGATACACAAAAACAAAATGACACAGAAAATCTTCTGTGATTTTTAAAACTGAAATCAATTTTTACATAAACTAATAAATAAATTTAAGTTCATAAAAAATTTTTTTTTTTTATTAAAAATTAATAAAATATTTTTTGGCCTGTTTACGATAATTTATGATTTTTTATTTTCTAAAATAAAACACATTCAACAAAACATTAATATTTTATTTTTTAATAATTGAACACATCCAATAAAACACATTTAATTGGATGCGTTTGTTACACCTCATTCTAGACAAATATATTAATAAAATAATAATAATTAATAAATATAAAAATTTTAATTCAGTTAAAATTATTCGCCAGAAACCCACCATCCTCAACTCTATCGTCAAGGACCGCCAAATTGTCAAGAAGCACCACGTATAGAAAAATTAGAGAAAATCGTTCAAACTGTTTTGCAAATTATTTCTTAAAGTTTGTGTTTCGCAATCGGTTAAAAGAACACGACAAAACATTTTTTTAAACATTCCCCTAATTCAAAAAAATTTTACGTACTTTCAAAAATTGGACATAGTTGTATAAAGTTGGTTGTAATGAATTAACCCATTTCGGCCAAGCGGACTTCCAAAAAATTTTGTGTTTCCGATTTTTTTCCGATATTTTACAGGGTGGTTTTGCAGTCAAAAAGAGAGGCTGACACAAATTTTTGTTGAGTTCGGTTAACCCGTTTGGGCACGAGGGCACAATGAAGCTTTTTCAATGTTTTTGATGTCGAGCCGAAACAGTTTGACCGATTGAATTAAAATTTCCCACAAATGTTTCTCTTAGCAACCGGAATTAGTTGTATAAAGTTGGTTGAAATATATTAACACATTCAGACCCGGCGGGTTCCCAAGAAATTTTTTTTTCCGATTTGATGTCGAGCCGAAACAGTTTGACCGATTGAATTGAAATTTCCCACAAATGTTTCTCTTAGCAACCGGAATTAGTTGTATAAAGTTGGTTGAAAAATATTAACACATTCAGACCCGGCGGGTTCCCAAGAAATTTTTTTTTTCCGATTTGTGTCCAATTTTACAGGTTGATTTTGCAGTCTAAAAGGGAGACTGCAAAATATTTTAGTTGAGTTCGATTAACCCGTTTGCCAAGACAATGCCATGAAGTTTTCTATAAATTTAATTTCTTTAAACGGTTAAATGAACTTAAATAAAAATTTTGCACCAGGATTGATTTTAATTATTGAAGCCCACCGGGGTAGTTTGGTTTTGACATGTTTACGCATTTTTCACAAATTATCGAATTTTTGGTATTAACGCAAGTTAACCTAATTTTTAGCACATTTTCAAAAAATTTTGTAAAAATGTGCCTATATAGCTTCACTCTGTCCGTCCGTCCGTCCGTATGTTTACAAAAACTTTTACACCGTTTGAAATAGAGTAAAAAAATTTTAACCATGGGTAGTTTTTGCAAAAAAAAATTATTTCGTAGAAGAATTTTTTTCTGTAGCCCCACCTGTTACGGGGCTACAGCCCCCCAAAGTTGGAAAAAGCCCTATATTTAAATGGTTATTACAAGAGTTCTGTTAAATATATTTTCAATCTGAAAACGGCAAACGATAGCTGGTTTCATAAACTTTTAATAATGTTTTTAATTTTTAATAGGCAAATGTTTAGGGTTGCCATATGGTACTAAAATTTAACATTACACAAAACTCAATATTTGCAAAATTTTTGACCACACATATCTTCTGAACGGTTCAAGCTAGGGTCTTGAAATTTTAGGATGGTTAGATAATCAGAAATTAGTAGGAGTCGGTTAACAAAATTTTTTTGTCAAGCCCCCTATTTAGGAGCTAGAAGGGCTCGAAAATTGAAATTTTGCTATTTTTAAACACCTGTAACTTGAATACCTGTACAAATTTTTTTTTAGTGATATACAAAATTCAAAGCTCTATAATTATATTTCAATATGTGTCAAAGGTTTTTTTTAATTTTGAAGGGTTACGAATATACAGCCCCTGCAAATTCCTAAAAAGCCCTATATTTAAAATGATATAACATGAGTTCTGTTAGGTTTATTTTCAATCGAAAAAGGCTATAAGAGAGCTTCTCTTATAGACTTAACAAAAATACGTCGACCAAATTTTATAGGGTTGCCATACGGTACTAAAATTTAGCATTATATAAAACTCAATTTTTGCAAGATTTTTGGTCCCACATATATCTTAAACGGTTTCAGATAGGGAAAGAAAAAAATATTATTATACTTATTTAAAATAATAAACAAGTGATGTTTTTTTTTTACGAGAGAATGGAACGCTCGAAAGCCACATTGAAACTGTGCGGTGTTCCTTTAGGTAGTGTGCGACTTTAATGCACCAAAACCACACCATTTATGAACAAAACTTTAGGAAGGAACCTGTGATACAAACCTGTGTACAGTTTGGTTGCAGGGGTGGGAATATGGAAGGATTGTGGGGAGGTTATTTAGGAATTTAGGATTATATACGAATTACCAACTTTAGAAAACACATTGGACGAAATATGGATGTAGAATTTCCGTAAACCGTGTTACGCCATCTTAATAATTCGACGCAGTAGTGATGAGCATCCGTTGCACTCCTTGTTTCTCGTTGGAAAACTTTGAGTGGAGGCATTAATTGTTTTATTTCATTAGCACAGGTGTTCGTCCCCACTTATAAATTTATAAAAAAGGGTAAGTGACCAGACTTTGTACCGATGTCTAAGGGGAGTGAGCGTTGAGGTAACACTTTTGTATTACAGCGATACAAAAACCCAAACATCTAGCTGCATCTTTAGCTATACCAAAAATGTGATTTGACAAGTCATTTGAACTCCATGTCAAAAATGTTTAAATCCGTTGGGTGCTGCAAAGTTTCTCCCGGAAAAATTAGACAGAATTGGGTTTTCTTTGTGTTGAATTAAACACAATTATTTTCAACACATTTATGAATTTTTGCTAAATCATTATTTAGCTTAGTGACACTGAAATTTTTTGCTGTTGTATTAACCTGATGATGTTACAGCGGCTTTGAAATTCATAGGAAGAAACAATCGTGCTAATATTGAGCTTCACACAAAGGTAAGTCATGAGATCACGACGGGCTCTGAATCCGTTTTGTCAATCATGAAGTAAATCTTTAAGATCCAGGTATTTCAATAAGTTTTTGTTTACGATTTTTTCCATTACTTTAGAAAGGACCGAATTTATAGCTATAGGGCTGTAGTTTGAGGATCGCTTTTATTACCTTTTTCTGGAATGGGGAAAACGTCATCACTGTTCGTGTCCTAAAGTAGATTCTACCAAAGGAGCAGCCAACTTTTGGAAAATTTGGTGTTCTTTGAGTTGACTGTTGCAATGTTGAGTTGAAGGAAAATTGTTTGCTAAACAAGTTCGCCTTCTCTCTTGAATCGCATACAATTGTGTTGTTTTATCAATAAGCGGAGGGAAAGAAGACCCACTACTGTCCTTTTTTAGATTTTTTGCAAACGTCAAAAACAATTTGTTATTTTTTGGCATGTGCAAGAGTTTTACTTTCAATCATCGGTTGAATAAGAATTTTTGCATGCATCTGTTTCGAACCACAATATAGTTGGCCCTGTGAGACTCCAACCCGCTGTTCTGGTATTGATTAAAAGCCTCCTCTTGTTTACGAATGGCTTCTTTGCAAGTACGATTAAACCATGCTTTGGAATTTCGTTTAATACTTTTCATGGAGTGAGGAATATTCAACCTCATTCCAAGTAAAATGGTTTCACTAATTGCACTTGCAGCGAAGTTGGCATTTTTACCGCGGAAGCACAATGACCAGTCAAAAGCTTTGAAGAAATTGTTCAAGACTTCCCAGTTAGCACGACAGTAGTGCTTACCGGGAAGCTAGTGCTCACCAGACAGTGGTCAGAGCCCCCCAAAGGACAACAAACTGAACCACATATTTTTAGGGTGAGTGGTTAAAAACAAAACCAGGAGGTGACTCTCTTCATTAGCTCGGTCGGCGATCATAGTGGGATTTTGGACAAGTTGAGAAAGATGAAGAAGTGAGGAGAATAATTCAAACTGTTTCCCAATTCAGTTCTGGCTCAAAGAAGAGTTACTTGAAAAATGAAGCCAGTACTTGTTGTGTACGTTGAAGTCCCCCGTCAGAACAATTTAGGTTCCAAAATTTCACTGATCTGGTTTGAAAGATTTTCAATTTCCACAGCAGTTTCCTGTTCACTTTAGTTGGGAGATCTGTATAGAAAACAGAAGTATAATACATGCTTTTCAACGAGAATTTTGACCCAAATATAGTAGAAGGTTGGGCTAGAAGTTTTGTATTTATGAAGGGTATTGAAAGCAATATCATTTTTAATGTAGATCGGAAAGAAATGAACTGAAAATTTCAGAACTTCCCTTTCTTTTATGCATAAAAAAATGAGTAAATTTAACGTATACCATCAAATTTAAAAAAAAATACAAATTAGAATAACGGTGAATTTGTATTGATGGTATTAATTAATGAGTGATTTTTATAATAAGAATATTATAATCCGGGGGAGAGAGAATGAGATGGATATATCTTATTTGATTTATTTAGAACAACTAGTGGATGTTAAATGAAGAGTAATCTTCAATTGAAAAAAATCAGAATTAAATTTAACGTAAACAAAACAAATCAAGTGCCGGCATGAAATTAAATGTAAAATATATCAGAAAAAAAAATAAAAATTTTAGAATTAAAAATTAAAAAAAAAATTGATTTAATATAATATTTTTAACACCAACTAAAAAGAGCATAAGAAAGTGAAATTTAGAATATAAAATTAGAATTAATGCTGTGAAATAAAAATAAAAATTTAAGTAAATGTACGAAATTCAATTGTTAAAAATAAATAAATTATATTAAGAAATATATAAGACAAAGATACTTAACTTGCCGCCATTTGAGATGCAGCCATGTTGTTCCAGCTCTACTTTTTATCAAAAATTTTCTAAAATTTTAGGTTTAAAGTATTTTGTTGTTGGAAATTAATTCGTAATATATTAGTTTTCTGCAGACATGAAAATAATTGCATTTATTGGCTAAAGTTAAAGATTTGAACCCCCATTGGAAAATAGGATTATCTAAGTTATTTTGATATTTTTTAATTTAAAAATTAGATAGAGATCATCGACATATAATTTTAAGTCGGTAAAATAATTTTGAAAAGTTTATTGAATGCAATTAGAAATAGAGTTACAAACATTAGAGAACTTTGAGTTTGAATTTATGATATATTATTATAATACTTGGAGGGTAAGAAGCTGTGATTATTTTGAAAGTGGGATTTGAATGAATTTCTGTAATTATTGTTTTTGTGCAATTGAATAAAAATTTGTGGTGGTTTGTTTTTTTTTATCAGAAGACCCACACCATGTTTAGAAATTGTTTTACTTGGAGAATTTGTAAAGTAGCCTTTGGACATTTTAGGTAACAAAATTTTTTTGTTTAAAGGAATATGTGTTTCGTGTAGTAATATTATGTCAGGCTGATAATTAATAATTAGAATTTGAAGATGATTGCAATTGTTTAAAAATCCATTTATATTCCATTGTGAAATTTTTAAAATCATACCTAAAAAATATAATAAAAACGAGGAAGATTATAGTTGCCCTTGTCAACTTTTAGATACCCGTGCATACCCACTATGGTGTATTAAATAAACCGTAATTTACTTCCCTTATACATTTAACTCATTATCCCATAGTTTTGGCTTAAAAAAAAACCAAAAAAAAAAACCATAAAAAAAAACAAAACAAAAAAAAATTTTTAATTCATTGTCCCATAATTTTAAATAAATGTCCCATAAAACAACCATAAAAAAAAAAAAAAAAAATTTAATTTATTATCCCATAAGTTTTGCTTAAACCAAAAAAAACAAAAAAAAAAAAAATTTTGAAACTTCATATCAGTGCTCGATTCATTATATAACTAACCGTGTGTAATTTTCACCCTCGTAGTATAATTAGTTTTGATGAAATTCATATTGGTACAAAGAAGTTGTATGGCAGCCCCCCGAAAATGGGGCCCTAACATTTTGAAACTTCATATAAGTGCTTGATTCATTATATAACTAACCGTGTGTAATTTTCATTCTCATAGTATAATTAGTTTTGAAGAAATTCATATTGGTGTAAAAAAGTTGTATGGCAGCCCCCCGAAGCCTTGGTCCGATTTTAACCAAAAACAATAGGGAACCTAGAAATTGTCTAAAAATGATTTTGTGTGAATTTCAAGACTTTAGCCCTTTTAGTTTTTGAGTAATCGTGCTGACACTGAGATGCTGAGAAAATTTGAAAAAGAAATAAATGTCTAACTGTAATTAATTAAAACGAGGAAGATTATAGTTGCCCTTGTCAAATTTTAGATACCCGTGCATACCCACTATGGTGTATAAAATAAACCGTAATTTACTTCCCTTGTACATTTAACTCATTATCCCATAATTTTGGCTTAAACAAAAACAAAAAAAAACCATAAAAAAAAAAAAAAAACAAAGCAAAAAAAATTTTTTTAAATCATTGTTCTACAATTTTAGCTTAAAAAAAAAAAAAAAAAAAACAACCAAAAAAAGAAAAAAAAATTGGCCAACTCTAAAAGTCCTGTGGTCCGAGTTATGCCCAACATTGCCGAGTAACTTGCCCTATCACTTCACCTGCCCAATTTTAATTTTAGCCTCGTAACTTCATTAGATTCACAGTTATTGAATCAAAAACTTTGTATGGCAGCCCCCGAAAATGGGGCCGTAACATTTTGAAACTTCATATAAGTCCTCGATTCATTATATAACGAACCGTGTGTAATTTTCATCCTCGTAGTATAATTAGTTTTGAAGAAATTCATATTGGTGCAAATAAGTTGTATGGCAGCCCTCTGAAAATGGGGCCCTAACATTTTGAAACTTCACATAAGTGCTCGATTCATTATATAACTAACTGTGTGTAATTTTCATCCTCGTAGTATAATTAGTTTTGAAGAAATTCATATTGGTGCAAAGAAGTTGTATGGCAGCCCCCTGAAAATGGGGCCCTAACATTTTGAAACTTCACATAAGTGCTCGATTCATTATATAACTAACTGTGTGTAATGTTCATCCTCGTAGTATAATTAGTTTTGAAGAAATTCATATTGGTGCAAAGAAGTTGTATGGCAGCCCCCCGAAAATGGGACCCTAACATTTTGAAACTTCATATAAGTGCTTGATTCATTATAAAACTAAATTTGTGTAACTTTCATCCCCGTAGTGTAATTAGTTTTGAAGAAATTCATATTGGTGCAAAAAAGTTGTATGGCAGCTCCCCGAAGCCTTGGTCCCATTTTAACCAAAAACAATAGGGAACCTAGAAATTGTCTAAAAATGACTTTGTGTGAATTTCAAGACTCTAGCCCTTTTAGTTTTTGAGTTATCGTGCTGAAACACGGACGGACGGACAGACACACATATAGCTAGATCGACTAATTTTTCGATTCTGAGCCGATACGTACCCTTGACACTATATCTAGCTCGTCTAGATCGATGCGTTGCAAAAGGAGGAGCAATTTTAATATACCCGATGTCATATATGTATGCACGGGTATAAAGAAGAAAAGTAATATGACAGAGAAATAAGATGTAAATAAACCAGTGTTTGATTTTATTGCTCGAACGAGCGCTCTCGAGCTCATTTTTTGAAAGTCTCGCATGAGCACGAGCTTTATTTTTAAAATAAGAGCTCCTGCTCATAAGAGCAAAAACAAAAAATTAAAATAAAAGTAAAGCATGAGCTGATTGTATAAATAATCTTATCAAATCTCACAGATCTGTGAATCTAATTTACAAACAAATACTCTTGCTCATAGTATTTGAGCATAAAAATTATTTTTTACTTTTCTGTTTTTACTTCAATAAAAAAAATGTTTGTATACTCACTCTTTTAGAGCGTAACATTTAAATTTAAGTAAAAGTTCACGAGAGCAGAAGAAATAGTTTTATATGAAGTAATTTACATAAGTAAAATAGAGCAAATTATTTTAAAGCAATGCTCATTGAAAATGAGTATACCTAAATTATAAATTTATACAGCTCTGATATAGATAATGCTTTTTATATTTTTTAGTGTCGTAAATATTTATTATGAATGTATGTATTTGTTTTTTTATACTATATAATGTATAGTGAATTATACTACAACAATACATAATACAATTACTTTATTATTTAAAAGTATTATACCTACGAACACATAGCAAGCTCATAGGCATTTAAAATATAAACTTTTGTTTAGGATTTGGTTGAAATTAGAGACAAAAGAATTAACAAGTGATGACAAAAACCAAGGGTTTTTAAAAAAGCACATTTTCAAAATTACATAAGGGTTCTTACTGAGTATTTTATGATATATTTTTATAAAAATATACATAAAAATAAATTATAATACGAGTAAAAATTCGAGTATTATAATTTAGTTATTTCATCAATTTATTAATAATTATGAATAGTGAAATCAATACTTAGAATATAATTTAATGCACTCAAGAAAACCTGTTAACAAGTACGGAATATAATGTTGGAGTAAGCATTTAATTTTGAAATTATGTACACTGGTAAATAAGTTACTGATTTATAAAAACATGAAACTTTTAATTCTTTAGTCCTAATAGCCCTTCAATGGGGAAGCTTCTCAAATTTTGATAAGCAAACTTATGAAGGTTCTCGAGGCTGACTATCTCCCCATCTACCCCCACTTTTCCATTTTGTTATGTTCCAGGAATTAAATTGTGAATTCCACTAAAATTTTGAATTTTACTTAAAATTTAATTATCTAAGCAAAAATGGTTAAAACTAAGAGACACTATCTTCAATTTAACGAACCCATTTTAATTTTAAGAAAAACGTTTAAGATATGTTGAAATGTAATGATGTAGATTTAAATTTTGTATATTACATAAAAATTTAGACAGGTATTCAAGTTATAGGTGTTTAAAATTAGCAAAATTTCAATTCTTAAAATATTAAAAATAGGAAAAAAATGGTTAAATGATTCAACGAAACACAAAAATTAAATTCGACTAGCTACTTATTTCATTTTAAAATAAAGTGTTTAAATTTTTTCTTTTAGCTTTTACAGACCATAGTTTTGGAAGATAGCAGAATTTGTTTTTTAGAATTGGTTTGAAATGAAATGAAATGGACCTAATTAATTATAGCCAAAGATAACTAATTAGGTAGTAAACTAAACTTTATCTTTTTCGCATCCTTATTATTTGAAATTAAATATTAAAAGGTTCTTTGCATACGATTTAAAACGCATAACATACTTACAAAGGAATTGATTGCAAATTGACAACCAATATAAAAAAAAGCAATTTAATTAGTACTAAATATAATAATATTACTAAATTTTTTTTAACAAATTATAATCTATATTTAAAAAAAAAATTAAATCATACGCACACGCCGAGCGATAATAATTCTTAAACCAAAAAGTTGTCACAAAGAAAAAAATTCTTATTTCTTTTTCGACAATAACAAACAAAAATATTGAATATTAAACCTATATAGCGAGCACTTAAAAAAATTTTTTTGAAAGGCTCACAAAGTACAGAGCATAAAAATAAAAAAAAATGGCTCGCTCTTCGTGAGCAACATAAAGAACAACAAGATATGAGCTCTTAATTTGGTAAGCAACATAAAAAAAAAAAGAAATGAGCTCTGCGAGCAAGAGCAAATAAAATTTTTTTTTTGTATATACCAAAGTATTATAAGAAATTTTTTATTGCGTCTCGCTCTTAGAGAGCAGAACATAAAAAAAAAAAGAATAATAAAACTTTACAAGAGCTGTTTATGATGATTTTGTAAACAAACTCTTGAGAGATACACAAAAATTTTTATTTGTATTGCTCGATACGAGCAGTCTTTTGAAATATTTTGTTATTAAATTGTATATACCGAGCACTGTATGAGAGCTCATGAGCGATAAAATCAAACCTTGAAATAAACTATTAAAATTACAATATATTATACCAGAAATTATATATACATAGATTGTTCACATAGAACAAAAATTGTAAATAAATTTCTTATATTTTTTTTTTATCTCCACGACCCCGTATAATACTTTTTAGTTTTTAGTAAAAGTTTTTACTAATTCTTATCAAAGACATTAAATATATTTATTGTCTCTGCTGTTATACTCAATATTCTTCCTATAATATATATATTTCTGTTCGAATTTTGCTTAAGTGTATATAAAAAAATAATACATAATACATTCATAACATCCATTTAAATCTATATGCTTTCATAGGAAAGATAAAAAAAACCATGTATTTTTTTTCATTATTTTTTATGTAAGTATGCGATCTTTATAATACTTTACTTGCATACTTTAAAAAATAGAAAAGGTTTTTTTTTGGTTCAAATTGATTTTTTTTTAGCTAGGTCAGGCAAACTTTATGTATATTGTGTATCGTTTTATAATTTTAGAATTAGTCTTATCTTCTATACAAATTTATGGTTCTTAAAGATTTGTGCTCGTTATTTTAATTGCCGAAAATTTTTGAGTGGAATGAACATGAAAAGTTATCTTTATTCTATAATATAATAAAATGTTCAATATAAGTAAAGACTATATTTTCTGATCTGAAAAACCCCACAAAAAATTATATGATTAAGTCATATGAAACATTTGAAAAATGAGATTTCATTTGGATAATAATTACATGTATATGGGGAATTCCATGTTAGTCATTGGGATATTTAAAAAAAATTAGAAATTTTCTTTTATCAATTTAGCCTAGGTATCATTACCTCTATTCTATAAATGTTTGCATATTTAAAACAACTTTATAAAGCAATAACTTTCTGACCTTACTATGCTGTGCTAGGGAAAGAGTTTACTTATGTACACATGTAGGTACATATATTAAAAATACAAACAAATATTTTTAAATTCATAATATTGTATTTTTTATTTTTCTTTTACTTTTTACCAAATTTTTTTTTTTGAAAGGGAAAAAGCCGTATTGAAGCTATTTATTATATGAAGCAATTAGGTATAATTGGTATAACTAAATATTTAACTTCAATGCGGCGTAAAAAACCCATTTGTTTTAAATAAAAATATTGCAAATGAATTTGAATATATAACAATACCAAATAGGAATAAAATTTTTAAAACAATTAAAATCAAAATAAAATTTAACAAAAAAAAATTTGTAGTTCAGACTTCAGTAATCCAGTATATTCAGGGAATGTTGATCACATGAACAAATATAATAACATTAATATATATACATAATAATTCAACAAAAAAAATAATTGTGGTTCAGACTTCAGTAATCCAGTATGCTCAAGGAGTGTTGATCACATGGAAAAAAAAAATTAACATTAATATAGAATAATAATATGAGTATTTATGTAAATAAAATGTATTAAAAAACAAATGGTAACAAATTATATTGAAAAACAAATTAAAAAAGAATTTATGTATTAAAAAACACTTAAAATTAAAAAAATAAAAAAAAAATTAATATATTAAAAAAGATAAACTATATTAATGTTTAATAACATTACAAAGAAATTAAATAAAATATTATTGCATATAGTCCGTGCCAAATTTATTTACCCAAATTATTTATTTGAATTTAATTATTTTTTTATTTACATATTTACATTTATTTACTTCATCATAGAAACTTCAGAAAATTTAATAAATATTTATATACAGCAACTACTAGTATTTAATTCTTTATTTACATTATTAGTTAAAATATTTACAGATAGTTTTAGTATTATAATTTAAGTATTTAACAAATATCGTATTTAACTTTTAATAATATTTATTTTTTTTTTATTAGGATTATTTTTATCATAAGATGTTTTATTTCCAAACGAAATATTTTTTTTGTATTTCCTTTTTTTTGCAATTTCTTTTTCTTGTATTTCCTTTTTTTGTTTTTCAGTGTTAAGTAGTTTTTCGCATAACCATTTTGCTTCCTTTTTTAATAAAAGTGTTATTAATAGTTCCAAAAATTTTATTTTATGATTATAGCATTGATCATTTTCATTAAACCATGTATTAAATTTTATAGAGTTTCTTGTGGCTTCCAAGCATATCGTCAGGTTATTTTTAAGTAAATTTTTGTGATGGCAATTTTGAGCAAAATAATTATCAAATATTCTTATGTGAAATTGAGTTATTTCAAATATTATTTCTGTAGGAGCTTTCAAGTAAAATATTTCCGAATCATTCTTATAATTTTTCTCAAAAATAAATTGTTCTGAATCAAGCGATAAAATATCATCAGATGTTTTCAAAAATAAAATATTACATGTATTGCAGGAAATCTTTTTCATTAATTTAAAAATAATGTAGCCACATATATATCTTTCGGCATTACATGAAATAATATTTGTTCTTTCTGCCATATAATTAGCATTTACTTCATTACATTCTTTAATAAAATTCGTTATTTGATTATCTGTTTCATCAAATGTATCATCAAAATTAGATTCGGAATTGATTTCTTTTATTTCATAATCTTTTAACTCATCACAAATAAATTCTGCGTCATCTTCTTCGCAGTTGGAATTTTCAAACTTATGATTTATTAATTTTATTGACATGATTTTTGCTAAAATATTACTGAATTCTGCCACTGATGGGTTATTGTTGCAGCCATTTCTGTAGCGAACCAAGGCAAACAAATTTTCCAATGCATCTTGATTAAGTCTCGATAATAATAAATAAAAGCATTCAGCTTGATCGTAAGAGGTAAACATGTCTTCACCTAATTGTATAATGCCGGTAAGGCTTTGTACCATGCCATCAATGCAATAAATTCTCTTTGTTGTTTTGGGTTTTATTTCTTTAAAGTATTGTATCATTTCTTTTAAATATTTTCCAATGACATTATTTTTTTGCAAAGCCGAACGATTTGGATTTTTATCGTATAGTTTTTTGCTGTTAAGGCAATCAAACAATTTGTTAATTTTGAATATAAATTCAGCAGTGCATGAAGCACAGTTTTTTCTAGCAACAAATTTGTTTATGGATATTAGGGTTTTTATGGCAGCAGCAACTGAATTGCTAAAAATTTGGCTTGCCAACTTAACATTCATTTTTTCAAAAGAATTAGGAAATATGTGCTTTTTTGTTAATTTCGGACACATTTTTGTAGTATTTTTGTTTTCGTACAAATACAATGAATGGATAATTTTAAATGACACCTCACCATCTTTGGTATTAAGGTCATATTTTAATAGTGTGTTCCGAAGAGACTTAATTAGATGTATTGGATCAAACAGTGCAAAAATTTTTTTTTCTTTTTCTTCAAAATTATATAAAAAAAAAGGGCTATCTCTTATAGCTCCTAATTTTGTAAAGCAGTTTCTGTTTGTAGTACCTTGGTCACATATTACAGCACGCACATTAAGATTTAACTTAAACGCTGAGTGTAAATTAGCAAGTAATAGAGTTTGAAGATCTGTACCATTAATTGGTTTATCTGTTGTGAAATAACTAAGCACATATTTCCAATTGCTTATAAGGCCTCTTACCAAAAAAACACATATATATTTTGCGACATCTTGTGTTCTTTTAAACCCATAATCTAAGAATCCAATAATTTCATCTAGTGCGCTATTGTAACTTAAATTTTTTCTTATAGCAATTTCATCAAAAATTATTATGGCTTCTTTTGATAGCTCATCCATTTCAGAAAAAATTTTGTTCATTTCATTAAAATTTTTTTCATGCACACCTATATTTAAATACTTGATGGGAATCCATCTATTTATTGAGCTAAAATGTGGCAAATTAAGTTTTATTGAATTTCTTAAAAATTTATATCCCTTAGGAGAATTAAAATGCATATTCAGGGCAATATTTTTTTCATTCTCTGTCCAAGTTGTGGTAGTTTTACAATTCATTTTTAGAAAAGTTTTTGCACTATCTGGTAAATTTAATTTGCCATCAATTAAATTTAATAAAGAATCATTTTTTTTTTTGTTTAATTTTTTCTTTAATATTTTATTTTGATATTTTAAATATGTATTTTTTTTTTTTAAATTTATATTTTTCCTTTTGATATTATTTATTGTTCTGCTGGAAATAAAATTTTTCTTCTGGTAATAAGCCTCATTTTGTTGAAATTTAATACAGTTCTTACAAAAACTGTCATTAGATTCTGTAAATTCTTGTGCTCGGCTTTTTTCAATAGTTGGGGATAAATAAGTTGCATTATCATTTCTTTCGTAAGTTTTCAAAGCCTCATTATTTTTTGTCTTTTTATTTAAAAAATCTTCCAAAAATTCAAAAACATTTAAGTCTTGCGTTTGACGCTTTTCTTCGATACTTTGTTCAGTATCTGGTAAAAATAAAGTAGGAATTGCACCTTTCTTAAGCCTTTTTCCTAAAAATTTTTTTTCAAAATGGTTTTCACAAATCAGCAAAAACTTACCTTCCTTATCAATACTTACCTTGCACTTTGATAGCCAAACATCAAATAGACTTTTATCTTTAGGAAAATTGTAAAATCTTCCTTTAAAAGATCTTCGACTATTTGGGCAAGCAATGCACTTTATTCCTGATTTTCGTTGATCGGAATTTATATCCTTAAACATTCTTCTATACATAATTAATAGATAAATAATATGAAAATGAAATGTTATAAAAGAATAATAGAAAAGTACATTAAAAAGCAAATAAAATGAATAATATATGTATGTAATGTACATAGATACTTATGAAAAAATTTAATTAATAATTATTGCTAATTTAATTAATTAATAATTTTTTATTTAATTAATATTGAGAAATACTGATTCAATTAATATTAAGAATACCGTTATAATCAAAGACGAGAATTATATGCATTTGCATATTTTGAATTTATTAGCATAAAATATGCAATTTGCATATATTTACATATATTACATATATTAGCATTTAAATGCATATTTCACCGATTTTTGAAAACATTTTGGTTTAAAATTCTGAATAAACTAAAAACAAATTATTTTTATTTGTCATTGGTCCATTTTTAAGAATAACGTTTAATTTTTAAATATAAACCACATACCTACAAAAAACAAAAATTAAATGTCAAAATTATCTTCTTCTTTTAACTACAAATATTATTACAAATAAGTGCTTAAAATTCCTGTCTTTGGTTATAATGGGGATGGGTTTACATCCATAGGTGAATACCTTTATTATGGTGTTTCACGATTAGATGTAAAACTAGATGTAGTGTATTCAGTGTATTATTACATTTTGAATATACGTAAGAATACACTGAATCTACACATCTAAGTAGTACATCTAGTTTTACATCTAATCGTGAATTCCCATTTTATTTTAAAATGCATTTGCATTACTTATATACAACAAATTAAAAATGAAAATGAAAATTTAAAGAAAAATTTTTTAAAATTAACTTTGAACCAACGAAAACTAACTTACTTAAATACTAACTTACTTACTATAAATTGATAAATAATTTTTTAACTTACATTTTAAATGTAACCGTTTTCCGTTGATTTATAAATTTAATTATTATTTTTTATTATCATTAAACAAATTAATGATAAGATTTTTCTTTTATTTCACTTCTTACTTCACTTTAGGAATTAAATAATAAAATATGTATCATAACAACATATGATCATTTATAAATCGTTTCTATTTTTTAAAGTATGCAAGTAAAGTATTATAAAGATCGCATACTTACATAAAAAATAATGAAAAAAAATACATGGTTTTTTTTATCTTTCCTATGAAAGCATATAGATTTAAATGGATGTTATGAATGTATTATGTATTATTTTTTTATATACACTTAAGCAAAATTCGAACAGAAATATATATATTATAGGAAGAATATTGAGTATAACAGCAGAGACAATAAATATATTTAATGTCTTTGATAAGAATTAGTAAAAACTTTTACTAAAAACTAAAAAGTATTATACGGGGTCGTGGAGATAAAAAAAAAATATAAGAAATTTATTTACAATTTTTGTTCTATGTGAACAATCTATTATGTATATATAATTTCTGGTAATATGTAAAAAGATTTTTATATAACATAAAATTGAATTTGTTAATTAACAACTCCTTTTCAAAATCAGAATTAGAAATAAATATTAAATTGTGTTGTGTTGTTGTTGTAGTTGTAGTTGTATCAATGGCTTGTAGATTTTGCCTTCGAACTTTTAGAGAATTTTTATTTAATAGGCTATTTCCTGTTAAGAAATAAGATATAATTATTAGGAATTTCTCTAATTACATTATTTGAATCCGTGGTTGTATTAGTGTTTTGATTTTAGCTGTTGGATGTTGTGTTAATTGTTTTTATTTGGGTGCGAGTGAATCTTTTGTAATTAAAGGGAAGGATAATATCGACTGTGTATTTATTAATTTGCAATTTAGGTTTAAAGGGTTGAGTTGTTTAAATATTTTTCACGCATCAATAATTGTATATTTATTTTGGGTTTTGATCTTTAGGTTTTCTTTTTGCTTGAGGTATTTTGATCAGTTCTTGAGAAGCTGGATGCTGTACATTTTGCATTTATCCGAATTGTGAGGTGGTAGGTTGCAGTTTTCCGAGGACGGGTTGTCTCTACAATTTTGTACGGTGTGACTTAACATTCTCAGTTCTTACATCGCATTGAATTTGGATAGTATTCTTGGTCTCCGAATAAATATTTTGTAACTTTAATTTTTTGTGAAATTTTGTAAAGATCGAAAGTTAGCTACAATAAACCCGTATACTGTTGTTGACCGTCCTAGTTTTTAATTTCTGTTACGCTTTGGTCTTAAGTTCATCAATAATTTCATTTTTAAATTATTAATCAAATTTTCAAAAAACGAGGAAGATTATAGTTGCCCTTGTCAACTTTTAGATACGCGATGTAGGTGTCGAACTTTGCTAACTAACTTGCCCTATAACTTTACCTGCCCAATTTTAATTTTAACCTCGTAGCTTCATTAGATTCACAGTTATTGAATTAAAAACTTTGTATATAACTAACCGTGTGTAATTTTCATCCTCCTAGTATAGTAAGTTTTGAAGAAATTCATATTGGTGCAAAGAAGTTGTATGGCAGCCCCTCGAATATGGGGCCGTAACATTTAGAAAGTTCATATAAGTGCTCGATTCGTTATATAACAAACCGTGTCTAATTTTCATTCTTCTAGTGTTGTTAGTTTTGAAGAAATTCATATTGGTGCAAAGAAGTTGTATGGCACCTCCCCGAAGCCTTGGTCAGATTTCAACCAAAAATAATAGGGAACCTAGAAATTGTCTAAAAATTACTTTGTGTGAATTTCAAAACTCTAGTCCTTTTATTTTTTGAGTTATCGTGCTGACACACGGACGGATAGACACACATAGCTAGATCGATTTACTTTGAAAAATTTTATTACTTGGGGCAAACCATAATCTGAGCGACGATATACTCAACAGTTTTACAAAGTTATGAAAGTTCATGATGATTTAAAATCACACTCATTTTTCTCTTGAAACACACTGTATTTATTGTACTTTTTGTAGCATACTTCGAGACAGCTTTGCAATTAGTATCCTATAAATTCTTAGGACTTTAACTCTTTTTCTCCATAAATATTTGCATAAGTTCATGTCAAGATAATTTTTTCTAATCCCTATTTGGACTTTTGTCGATATAAAATTATAGGTACTGTTTTATAATTTAATTTAATTTTTATTTTTAATAAGCTAGTTTTAGAAAAATAAAGAAACACATTTTTATTAAATATATCGTTATTTAATTTTTATTTTTGGAAAAAAAAAAACTTAAACGATTTATTTATCTTACATTACTTTGTAAAAGGCATAACATTTTTTTCTTCATAAATACTTATATCTTCCAAACGGTTTGATATAGACTTTAAGTGTATGTGTGTATACATATTATTGAAGAACATAAGCGCTGTCAAAGGATGTAAAAATATTCAGGAGTTTTAAGGCTAAATTTTGAAAAATTTTACTTTTAGAGAAAGATGCTAAACATTTATCTTCAAAACTGTAGCTCTTGTCAAAATGAGGTAAACGTTAAAATATTCTTGAAACCATTACCTATATAACCAATAGCACAATTGAATATATATATATACCTAACAGATTGTCAAATAAAACAGTTAATATACAAAAAGACCAAAACAACAAAGATACTTTTAAATGTATAACCTAGCAACTCCGCCTATCTTTCAGATATAGTCATGTTGTCATACGCCGGTACAACAAATGCATCAGAATCTTCAAATTTTCTTCATCAACCTTTATTTGCAAATTGTATGTAATATAATAATACAATGTAAATTCTCTTATTATATACTTTTATATGAACTTGCCTGTGTCTATGGGTTTATTTTTCGTTCTGTCAGTTGATACATTTATATTTGAAATTTTTTTTTTTTAAATTCAACAGAAATAATAAGAAAAATTACAAATAAAAATAATTTATTTGGATAGTTTCTTTAAAAATTTGTAACTTTAAAAACTAAAATACTTCTTTTTGGTAATATCAAAAATTATACATATATAGATAAAGCAAGTAGAACAAAACAAAAAAAAAAAAAAAAATATAAAAAAAAACTATAATTGCGATTTTTATAATTTTTTATAACTTACTTTTTTCTGTAAATACTTAAATAATTAAATAATAGTGAACCATAATGTCTAAAATTTGTCCAGTTTGTAACAAAAATATTACCGGCAATTCCAGAGCAATACAATGCTCTGCTGTGTGTCTCAGTTTCTTCCATGTTAACTGCGTTAAGGTAACTAAGGCGATCTTCAACGCTGTTAAACAGGGGAAAACTTTCTGGAAATGTGACAGTTGCCCATCAACCCTCCCCCCCCCCCCCCCTCTTTCTCTGCGTTACAAACGTAATGGCAAATTTATTATACCCTTGGACTATGTAGTCACACGGGTATAAAAATAATGATGTGGATATGTTTCCTAATCTTAGTGCGGCTGATAAATTACTAGAATTTGATTTCACAAATAAGTGCACAATGGAAAATGTGGCTAAGTACTTAAAAACATTAGGATCAGTTCTCAATAACTTTATTAGTGAAATTCATCAGTCGTTAAGTTTTTTTAGTTCTAAGATAGATGATTTTGGAATTCAAAATAAAAAACTCTTAGAAGAAAACCAACATATTAAAAACCGACTTCATACTGAAGAAAATAAATCATCATATCTATATATCGATATATCATATCATATCGATAAAAATCGCAAATA
This sequence comes from Dolichopus griseipennis, assembly GCA_963082915.1. Classification (NCBI taxonomy): domain Eukaryota; kingdom Metazoa; phylum Arthropoda; class Insecta; order Diptera; family Dolichopodidae; genus Dolichopus; species Dolichopus griseipennis. The sequence goes on from OY720441.1 coordinate 303,516,701, forward strand.
AAATTGGCGCAACTATTGTTGCAGATGACATCAAAAACATAAGAAAGATTACTCAAAAAAAAAATGTTAGTGAAGAAAAAAAAGGAGTAAGTGATACGCTGTATATTGTGGAACTAGTTTCTATCACGATGAAAAATGATTTGCTAACGAAGAAAAAAACGTATCCTCATCTTTATATTGAAGAATGGAATTTGCAATCAGAAAAGGGAAAACTAATTTTCCTTAGACATCATTTCACCCCATTGCAGTCAAAACTCTATAATGAGGCAAAGCAAATTAAGGCTTCACTTAATTTTGAATTTTTTTGGGTTAAAAATAATCAAATTTTTCTTCGACGGAACAAGATTAGCAAAGTGTATAAGTTATCTTAATATTCATAATCATTTTAAAATTCAATTTTTATTCAGTAAACAAACAATTAGCTTTTTTGCTTTCATATTAATAAATATAATCTCAAACAAATATTTATACTTTTTACAAAAATTACATATATACATTTTATATATTATTTTTTTCTATATTGCTTTAAATTATATTTGCACTTATATTGAAATTATTATATCTACATTTTACATAACCTCAAATATATATTTAATAACTTTATTACATTCAACTTCAATTCAATATTTTTTTACTTCAATATTTTTCTATAAATTTAAAAAATTTTATATGGTAGAACTAATTATATATTTTTTACAAAAACTATACATATATCTTTTGCAAATATATTTCAACAAATATACTATTCTATTAGCACCTATAATAATTCTTATTACAAATCTACAAACAATTAAATATATTATCATATTATCACCTGCAACTTTAAAATTTTTTTTATGACTTATTTACATATTATCAAACATAATCTCAAACAAATATTTATTAACATTCTTACAATTCATCTCGAAATTTTTGTTCAGTATTTTAAAATTATATCATATAACAGAATTACTTATATACTTTTTGCAAAAAATACATATATACAACTTATATACAAATTTAATTATTTTTTCTACTTTGTTTTAAATTATATTTGTACTTACTTTGAAGTTTTTATATTTATATTTAATACTATTATAAATAATATACTATATATTATTTTGCTTTAAGCTATATATATACTTATATGGAATTTTTAATATTCACATTTAACATAACCTCAAATATATATTTCATAACTTTATTACATTATTATTCAACTTTAATATTTTTCTATAAATTTTTAAATCTTAATTATTTTGTACAACTAATTATATATTTCTTTCAAAAACTATACCTTTATTTTTTACAAACATATTTAAAAATAAATTACGACAAATATATTATTCTACTAGCACTTATATTAATTCTTCTTACAAATTTAAACTTAAAGTTCTATTGCAAAAACCAATTATTTAAATATTTTTCTTTCTTTTCTTATTTATTTTTAAATACAATTAACAAATATAATTTTTTTTATAAAATTTATTTCTTAAAATACTACTGCACATCTTACACCTATTATTTTTATTATATACTGCTTATCTCAATTTGCAAATTAATTTTTACTTATTTACCAAATAATGATATCAGCTGATAATGTAAATATTGCGGATAATCTAAAAGTGGATTATTTTTCAGAGGTAGGCAATCATTCAATTAATATGACATATAAAAGTAATTTAAATATTTTATATTTATTCATATTATCTTAACAGAAATATGGATAAGTCATTCTGAGAATAAATTTTTTAATTTACCTGGATATATACCTTACTTTTCAAATGGACGTGAATCATATGGGGGCGTAGCAATCTATGTGAATGAAAAAATATCTAGTTCTGTAGTCGTAGAAGAAGAATTCCAGAAATCAAATATATTAGTAGTTAAATTATTTAAACAAAATATGAATATTATTGGTATATACAGGTCTCATGAAACAAAAGTAAACGATTTTCTCTTGAAAGTAGATGAAATAATTTCAAAATACACAAATACGATTATATTAGGAGATATCAATCTAAATATATTAAATGTAAATAACCAAGATATTATAAGTTATAAAAATATTTTATTTAGCAATGGTTTTGCTATCTATAATAAAATTTCGGAAGACTACAAGAATAGGAAAAACATTTAAATCTATCATTGATCATCTTGTAACAGATATGATAAAATTTGAGTATTTCTTCTATGTTGTTAGTATCACACTCTCAGATCATCAAAGATTTTTTATAAGTATTAATCAAAAGCCAATAAAAGAAAATATGTCCCACTTTAAAACCATCATTGATTATGAGAATATTCAAAAGAGTAGCCCCTGGATAAGACTTAATTCTATAGACAATTTCGATAATTTTGTTCAAGAACTTACTATAATAATTAATGAAAATACCTACACTATACCATTTAAAAAAACTAGGCGCAAAAATGAATGGATGACGAATGAAATTATCCAAAAAATAAAGTTACGTGAATTTTATTATAAACACAAGAAAAAATATCCTCTTGATTCTCATATCGTAAACTTGTATGAGAATTGTAAGAAAGAAATAAGAAACCTTATTGTTCAAGCTAAAAAGTTATATTACTCGAATGAAGATCCAACTAACAGTAAAATGCTATGGAACTTATACAAAAAAGCTATGTTTAATACAAATTCTACAAACAATGTTTCAATTAAAGTACTCGAAAATGATAACTTTAAATTAACGAATGAACAAGAAATAGCTGAATTAATGAATAATTTTTTTACAAATGTTACAGAGGAATTAAATGTACCTTCTGATCCGATTGACTACACGTACTTGAGTTTCCATAGTTTAAACCTAATGCAAACTAACTGTGAAGAGGTAACTGCAGCTATTAATAAGTTAAAATCGTCTGCAGCTACAGGATATGATGGTATATCTACTAAATTCATAAAAAAACTTTCCTTACATCTAAGTCCAATATTAGTAAAATTTATAAATAAATCCTTTCAAAATTCAATTTTTCCAGAGTCCTTAAAGATGGCTATTATTGTTCCAGTCTTCAAAAGTGGTTCTGCAACAGACAAATCCAATTACCTTCCTATATCAATCTTAAGTGCTCTATCAAAAATCTTTGAAATAATAATAAAAAATAGATTAGATTCTTTCCTCCAAACAAATCCAATTTTGCATAAAGAGCAATTTGGATTCGAAAAACACTCTAACACTACTGCTGCCTGTTTAGAACTCACTAATTTTATTACCACCAATATAGATCGAAAAAAATATGTTGCCTGTGTTTTCCTGGACCTCCAGAAAGCTTTCGATTGTGTTGATCACCAAGTGCTTCTACATAATCTTATAATGATCAAATTTAATGAAGATCAGATTAATTTCTTCAAGTCGTATTTAGAGAACAGGAAACAGAGTGTTCGAATAAAAAATTATATCAGTACCGCTACAATAGTAAAAAAATGAGTTCCGCAAGGATCCATCTTAGGCCCGGATTTATTTAAATTATATGTTGATGATATATCTCGGTTATTATTAATAAGGACTGTTCAACTCTATGCTGATGATGCAGTAATCAAATATGCTGCAGATAGTGAGGAATCCTTAAAAAGTTCAATTAGTCATGATCTATGTATCGTTGAGGAATGGCTTAATAAGAATAAACACTTGTTAAATATTAAGAAAACAAAAATCCTAATTTTTGAGAATAAAATTTTAAGAAATTTTAATATATCTTACAGAAATTATAATTTGGAGGTAACTAAAACGTTCAACTATTTGGGATTAATTTTAGATAGCAAAAATAATTGGGTAAAGCACGTTGAACACGTTAATATGAAAATTAGCCCTTACATTTTCATCCTACGACGGCTTAGGAATTTACTCTCTAAGGAAGTTCTTTATATTATATATTCTTCGTATATTTTATCACATACCTCAATCCAATCTGGAGTAGATGCACTCAATTTGCGTTAAATAAGCTAGATATCCTACATAAAAGAGCTGTAAAAATAATCCACTTTTGTCCTACAAGATTTCCAACAAGAATATTGTATACAGAGCAATATTTTAGCTTCTCAAATATTTGTAAAAAAGAACTATATATAGTGGCGTGCAAAATCATTAATAATGTAATAAAACATAATTTTATATTAAATAGGAATATTGATATACATAGTCCCAACACTAATAAGGAAAATTTTTATTTACAACTTTTCAAAAGTAATAAGCAAAAAAGTAATTGTTTGTACAATATTGTCTAAAATCTTTTAATAAATTACCTAACGAATTAAAAATAATTGAAAATCTTACAATTTTTAAAAAAAAAATAAAAACTTTCATTTTAGTATCACAAGAATGTGAGAACAATAATTAAAATTTAGTGCAAAATAAAGATAATTGAATATATTTATATATTTTTTTTTTTTTTTAACTTTAATTATTTTAATTTTAATTATTTGATTTTAATCTCTAAACCTATAAAATACATAATGTTTCGTTTATTGATATTGTCTGACGTTTGAACCTAATTTTAAAAAATTACGAGATCAAAAAGCTAAGGCTAGGGTCATTAAAAAAAACAATATTTTTTTTTAGTATATGTTATTTAAATATTACTATTACCATGGGAATTGGTTGTGGTCGAGTTTAGTTTCGAAGCCAAAGAATATATTTCCTATTTCCTATGTGTCCCCGAAATTTAGACTTAATTGTAGTGGTTCAGTGTTCAAATATGGCTCTATGTTCAAAGGTTACTTGCTGCATTTATGTAAAATTTATTTTTATATTTAAATGAATTATATGAAAAGGTCTAAATTTGTAATTGTATTTTAGAAATACATTTATTGCATATTTTGCGTTTATAAGCTTTTCTATTAGGTATATAAACTAACCATTTAAAATAATTGCAATTGTGAAAAATTTGGATTATTAAATATATTATGCTTTGATTATCTTTTTATCACAAAATTTTATAATTAGAATTTTTTCATTTTGTAATTGAATTGGAATAAATATATTTTCATTTATTTCAAGTTTTTTTGTTTTTTAATATTTTTAAATAGATAAATTAGTAAGAATTTGTAATATTTTTTAAGAAATAGTGAAATTAGAAAATGTTTTTAGTATTATAAAGCTGATTTGGTAAGCTATGTCTTACGATCAAATTAATAACAGCTTTTATGGTGTTAAAATGACTTATGGATATGTTATTAAATTTGAACCAAATAGGTGTAGGGTATTTCTAAGTCGGATGCACCGACTGACTATTTCTTTACTTGTTTCTATATAAACTTGTATTTTGCCATTAAAGTTTAATAATCGTATTATTTTTATATTTGATACATATTCCACATATTTTGTGATACCCAGAAAAACTATAAAGGCAAACTCTATGAATAGTGGAAGAAAGCATTAGTGAGAAAGAGATAGCATATGGGGCAATGGTTTTAAGAACAAATTAAGAGAATTTTTATTGACATTTTTTGTTCTACTTGCTTTATCTACATATGTATAATTTTTGGTACTACCATAAAGTAACATATAATATAGAGTATTCACGTAGAGTAAAATTTTTTTACCAATTTTTTTAAAAAATATTTTTTGTTTTTACTAAGTACTCAAAAATTATTCTCATAACAATTATTTTTACTTAAAAATTGAGAAAAATTTTTTTTTAAACTCATAAATAAAAAAAAATTCTTCTCAATTTCTTTTTTGAGTATTTATTAATATACCTTTAAAAAACTATTTGAAGGGTATATACATACATACGTACATATCTATTTTTATACATTATTCTTCTTATTCCATATAAAGTATGAAAAGCTAAATCTATACTGCATGCATAGTGTATAGGTATATTATCACATATAAAATATTCAAGGTCTTTTTACTTTTTTTTCGTTACTTTGACTTGAAATAAAAAAAACTAAATAGAGATTTTACATCTTTTATTGATGTATGTGTGTATATGAAATTAAAACAGCTAAGTTTATTTTTCGTTCTTCTTGTAAATCAAAATAGAAAAATTTATTTTCATATTTATTATTTGTAACTTTTGATATTAATGTTGAATGAATGTCCGACAGACAAGCTTATTATTAAAAGTTGTATGGCTTGTAAAATCATAAATAATCTTATCATTTTAATAAGTATGTATAAGAATTTTACGTTTAGGAAGAATTTAGTTCGTTATTTTGATTGACTTAAATTATTTATTTAAATGGACATGAAAAGTAAAAATATAAAATTTAATAAAATTTCAATATTTTTTTAAATAATTCTGTTTTATTATTAATTCTTAAGTTAGTTAATAAGGGAAAAAGCCAAATGGAATAAGTATTGCATTACATTATTGAAAAATATATAAAAAAAGCTTTAATATTTTATATTCCATTTGGCATAAAAAACCCTTATAGCAAAAAAAAATATAATATAAAATATGTACATAGGTATAAACAAAACAAAACAATTCATTGACTAAAAAAATTATCGAAACAAACAAAAATATTCATTAACTTGAATTTAGTTATTTACATTCCATATTTACAAAATTATATTATGATTAGGTACTTCAATCGTGTTCATCCAATTTTCTCGTTCATGAAAAGACAATAATATAGGTATCAAGTAAATTATTCAAAAAATAAAAATTATTTTACATAATAAATAAGTATTACAAATTACATACAAAAATTTATTTGCTAAATCTATAATGAGAAAATTTTAGATTGAAATCCCTCTAAATAATTATTAACTAAATTAGTTAAATCGTCATCAATTTGATCATTTGAATCCGAATCATCTTGTTCTAATTGATAATCCTGTAAAGTAAATCGTCTATATTTAAAAATTCAGCGTCATCTTCTTCACAGTTAGAGCTTTCAAATTTATAATTAATTAACTTAACCGACATTAATTTTGCTAAAATATTACTAAATTCATGGACGGAAGGATTATTGTTACATCCATTTCTATACCGAATCAAAGAAAATAAATTTTCTAAAACATCCTGATTTAAATGAGCTAACAGTAAATAATAACATTCGTGTGATTACTATTTCTAATGTAACATCTTGAATGATAAGTTATAAGAAAAATGCAATGAAATTTAGATAAAAGCTATAGTAAAGGCAATAAGCTATGATGTGACAAGTTATACCTCGTAATTACACGAAATTTTGGGGGATATGAAAAAAATTTTTTAACTGGAAATTCAAATTTTATAAAAAAAAAAATTTCGTAAAAATATGTAATTACTTTAATAGTGATAACTTGTCATGTAGCGAATGTTATTTTTCTTTTTTAATTTCTTTTGTCTAAAATATAATACTTATTCTAATAGAAAATTTATAAATTAATACTTACATGTAAATTTTGTTCCTCAATTTTTTTAATTTAAATTTTAATACTCAATAATATGTTCATAACAAAATAAACACTTGTAACAAAATAAACACATGACACTTTTAAAAATGCGCGAGTTATATATGTTGCACATACATATACTTACCTTAACACATGCCGAGGTCAACCGAAAGTTCAACAACTTACCTTTATTAATGAGAATAGTTGCAAAACACTTTTCCCATCAAAATTAATTAATAAACAGTTTACTTAAATATTGTACATTTTTTATTCTAATTATATCAAATTTCACAATTGTAAAAATAGCTTAATTAACATAAATTTTATTATTTAAACTTGGAACAAATTAAATCAATTAATCATTATATTATAAACTTTTAAATAAAGAACTTACTTTTAATATTAACATAAATTGTTTTTTTATGTTAAAATTGTGTAAAACACGTAATTGGCGCAGTCGGTAGGATCAGGTGACGATCCTCGTGGTATATTAGTGAAAAAGTAAATTTCGACGGTTTATCGAAAACAAAATTTTTTCATGTGTAATATTAATTCGAAGGATTATCGAAATATTTAAAATTAAAGAATAAAACATAACAAAATATTTTTAAAATTAAAATAATAATAAAAAAAAAAACCATTAAGTTCATAAAAGAAAATTCGACGGTTAATCGAATTTAAAAACAATTTTTTAAAAAATATAAAATTAACTAAAAACATTCGAAGGATAATTGAATGAAAATAAGTGTTAAAAAAAAAAATTTTACAAATTAACTTTTTAAGAGAAAATACATAAATTAAACTATAAACTTAAGAGAATTAAAAGATTAAAAAATAAATACAGTGCTAAAATTTGGAAGTTGCTTGTGTTTGAAGAACCCTGAAGTTAGAACAGACAAAAGGAATTACCACTGGATCGGAAAATTTTAATTTTTTGCACCTGATAGATACAATGTTGAAGATTTTCCTGCTAATAATCATCACAAAGTAAGTCAAATTTTTTATTATTTTATTGTATAGTGTTTTCAATGCATAGACAAAATCCTTACCCAAAATTCTCAAAAATAAAAAACCTTATAAGAAATAGTAGATATCTAAACAATTTAGAAAATATTGAAGATAATAATCCTTTAGATAATTTACAAATTGATATCTCGCGAAATAATATTGAAGATAACAATATTTTTGAAAGTAATTCTGATCTTTCACCCGAACATATTTGTCCAATAGACATTAATACATCCTTTTCATTAAATCATAATTTAAATATGGCTCCACCAAATGTTGTAAATACAACAGACATTTTCAATTCTCTCCGTATACCTGATGCCATCAAAGACCTACCCCACTTTGATGGAAACCCTAGATTACTATTTGACTTCTTAGCTAACGCAGACGAAGTCCTTGAATTAATATCAGTGACAAGTGGTACTAGTTACGGACAGCTTCTTTTACGGGCTATACGTAATAAGATAGTAGGACCCGCGAATGAAGTTCTTAACATGTACGGAACTCCATTAGTGTGGGATAATATTAAAGAAAATTTAATCCTACATTACGCAGACAAACGTAACGAAACGTCTTTAATCCGTGACTTGCATAAATTAAAACAAAATAATGCAACGGTTGAAAAATTCTACAGTGACGTAGTAGAAATATTTTCTAGCATGATTAACCATATAAAAATCCATGAAACAGTTAATCACGTGGTCAATGCAAAAAAGACTCTTTATGCAGAAATTAGTCTTAATTCATTTTTGACAGGTTTAAGAGAACCACTAGGCTCCACAATCAGAGCAATGAAGCCAAGCACTTTAGCTGGCTTCATTGCTTTAACTTTGCATTAAAGAACAAAATATATTTTATGCGAAATCTGATTTAGTTAGACCCTCTTCAAATGTTAATCAAAATAGACCTGCACCAAGACCACCTATATAAAGCCAATTCGGAAATAATTTCCAAATAAATAGACCCACTTTTCAAAGACCTCCTTTTCAAACAAACAGACCACCTTTCCAAAATAATAGACCGCCTTTTCAAATAACAGACCCGGTTATCAAAATAACAGGGGTCCTTTTCAAAATAATAGATCCTTTTTTCAACCCAGACCGCCTTTTCAACAAAACCAATTCCGACAACAAAACGAACCAATGGATGTTGCGACGGGTGGAACAATTCAAATAAGAAATAAAGAATTATTCCACATTACTGAAAAAGACGAACAAAATCCGATTAATATCGGAAATGATTATCAAAGTTCTCAAAACTGTGAATCGTTGAACAATAACAACAACGAAATATACGATTCACAAAATAAATATCAAAATTTGGATGAATATTATGACTATGATTCTAATAATTATAATGACTATAATAACTACGAAATGTATGACGAACAAAACTATAATAACGACTTAAATTTTTTCACAAAAGCCTCTATGAACCCATCGGATACATAGATCTTAACAAACACGGAGAATCGCTTCCATATATTTTAATAGCATCTCCGTTTGGTCGCCCGTTAAGATTCCTAATCGATACAGGCGCAACCGCTTCATTCATTAATCCTGAATTTACAAAACTTTCAAAAATTAAAGAAATAACACCCATAACAATTTCAACAGCTTTCAATCACCATAAACTAAATCAAACAGTAGAACTTCCGACTTTTAATGAATTTAACCAAACAGGATCAATTCAATTTTTAATCTTCCGTTTCCACGCTTATTTTGATGGATTGATTGGCTTTGATACTCTTCAAAAATTAAAAGCTAAAATCGATCTAAGTAACCATATCCTTTTAACCGAAAATTCAAAAATACCGCTTCACTTCAAACCTAATTTAATATCAGAAAAATATATCATACCAGCTAAATCCAAAACCAGAATAAAATTACCAGTTGATAAAAAATATGGGAATATTTTTATCAAACGAATATTTTTAAACCCCCATTTAATAATTTCCGAAGGAATATATTTCGCTAAAAATTGGTTTAGTTATATAGAAATATCGAATAGAAGTAATAATGATCAAACTATTTATATGGAACAACCTATAAAAGTTGAAAATTATTCTTCTTCCGACTTCATAGAAGTAAATAACTTTAACATACGAACGGAAAATTACGAACCCATTAACGATATTGCAGAACTTATAAGAACGAACCACTTAAATAACGAGGAAAAAAAAGAATTGATCAAAGTATGCAAAGAATATGACGACATATTCTTTAGAGACGGACAAAATTTATCCTTCACGAATGAAATTAAACATAGAATTATAACAAAAGACGATATTCCTATATATACAAAATCGTATAGGTACCCATTCGTGCATAAGCAAGAAGTAAAAAGGCAGATAAACGAAATGCTTGTACAAGGTATCATAAGGCCCAGTTATTCTCCCTGGAGCTCACCAGTTTGGGTAGTTCCAAAGAAAGCCGTTGCAAGTGGCAAGAAAAAATGGAGACTTGTAATCGATTATCGTAAGCTGAATGAGAAAACTGTGAGCGATAGGTACCCTATCCCAAATATCACGGAAATCCTTGATAAATTAGGAAAGTGTATGTACTTTTCTACCTTAGATCTCGCGAGTGGATTCCACCAAATAGAAATGGATCCTCGTGATGTCTCAAAAACAGCATTTACGGTTGAAGGTGGGCATTTTGAATATGTTCGCATGCCTTTTGGTTTAAAAAACGCACCTAGCACATTCCAACGTGTCATGGATAATGTCCTTAAAGAATTGCAGGGTACAATATGTCTCGTTTACTTAGACGATATCATAGTGTACTCAACATCCTTACAGGAACATATGGAGAATCTGAAAAAGGTATTTAGTGCTTTGAAAAGAGCAAATTTAAAAGTACAAATGGACAAATTGGAATTTTTGCATAAAGAAATCGAATTTCTTGGGCATGTCGTAACAACTGAAGGCATAAAACCTAATCCCTTGAAAATAGAAGCAATCAAAAAATTTCCCTTACCTAAGACCCAAAAGGACATAAAAGGCTTTTTAGGACTTTTAGGTTACTACAGGAAATTTATTAAAGATTTTTCGAAACTAACAAAACCATTGACGGAATGTCTTAAAAAGAACAAAAATGTAGTCCACAATGGAAATTTCTTAAGAACGTTTGAACTTTGTAAACAATTGTTAATAAATGATCCAATTTTACAATATCCGGATTTTGAAAGACCGTTTATACTAACAACAGACGCCAGCAATTTTGAATTAGGTGCAATTTTATCCCAAGGAACGGTTGGCAATGACAAACCAATTTGTTATGCAAGCCGTACTCTTACCGAGTCGGAAATAAATTACTCAACAATAGAAAAAGAACTTCTAGCCATAGTTTGGGCTACGAAATATTTCCGTCCTTACCTTTTTGGAAGGAAATTCCAAATCGTGACAGACCATAAACCATTAACTTGGATTATGAGCCTAAAGGATCCTAACTCAAGATTAGTGCGTTGGCGCCTTAAGTTGGAAGAATATGACTATGAAATTGTTTACAAAAAAGGAACTCTGAATTCTAATGCTGATGCTTTGAGTCGAATTAGGACCGAAATTAATATCAATGAAACTGGTCCAAGCTCTTGCGGAGCTACGGTACACTCAGCCTTGGGTGATGGTATACCTATATCAGAGAGACCATTAAACGAATTCTCATTACAAGTAATAATCGAAAAATCAGACACTAACCACTCCTCACTAAAAATGCTTTTTTAAAATAAGCAAAGAAGAATCATTAAACTCAATATCCCAAATGAATCAACCATAACTGACATTTTAAAAAAGTTTTTAGCACCCAATAAACTAAATGCTATTTATACTGATGACGACACATTTAAAATTGTCCAATCTTGTTTTTCTAAATATTTTTCCCAATCAAAAATTTTCAAAATAAGAAGATGCATGGAAATTTTGGAAGACGTACTGAACGAAGATGAACAAGACCACATTATAAACCAATACCACTCTAACAATAATCACCGCGGAATAACAGAAACATTACTTCACTTAAAAAGAAAATATTTTTTTCCATTAATGAAAAATAAAATTATGAAAATTATAAATAATTGTGAGATTTGTCAAACCATGAAATATGATCGTAACCCACCGATTATTAAACATATGGTTCCCGAAACTCCAAACAAACCATTAGATATTGTTCATATGGATATTTATGCCATAAACAATAAACAAATACTCACCCTTATTGATAAATTTTCTAAATTTGCAGCCGCATACACCATTGAAAGTAGAAATAGCCTAATAATTATAAAACATGTCAAACATTTTATAAGCCTACACGGCATACCAAAAAAGCTGGTTACTGACTCTGCTCTAGAATTCACTTCCACAATATTCAAAGATTTTTGTAACCAATATTCAATAGAACTTCATCATACGTCTATACAACAGAGCAGTAGCAATTCACCCGTAGAAAGACTACACTCTACTCTAACAAAAATATTCAGAGTCATAAACGATAAACTAAAAAATAGAAACCATGATGAAATTCTTTCAGAAACATTAATATAATAAGATGCATGGAAATTTTGGAAGACGTACTGAACAAATAGAAATGATCCTCCTGACTTTGAAGAAGGTGATACAATTTTTAGAAAAGAAAACCGTAGGAATAAATTAAAACCCAGATTTTCAAAAAATAGAGTTAGATCAAATAATTATATTACCCTTATTACCCGCAAATACCAAAAATTTCACAAAAGTAAAATAAAAAATAAACGTAAATTTCAGAATAACAATAGAACAGAAATTAGAGATACAGGACCTAATACAGAATAATGGCATACTACCGATGAAACTCGGGACCGCAAAACTTATACAAGGACATACTAACTTTCTTCACGTAATAAGACTCGAACAATATAAAAACAGTCTAGCCCAAATTGAGGAATCCTTACGAATCTTTTCCGCCACAACAGTTATAGAACATTCAATTAATATTACAAAACTTAGATTGAACGAACTAAAAATTAAATACGAATCACTTGAACCCAAATTTAGGATAAAAAGAGGACTAATTAACGGACTTGGAACTGTAATTAAGACTATCACAGGTAATATGGACGCCAATGACGCAATTAAAATAAATCACCAAATTGAAAACTTACTTTATAATGAACATATCTTGAAAGACCAAGCAAACTATCAGACCTCAATAAACAATCAGATGATAGAAAGATTTGAAAATGTAACTGATCACATTAATAAACAACAACAAACTATTGCAGAAAATATAAACGACTTACAAGACAGAATACAAAATAGTATCAGACGCGAAGAATATATTTTCAAAAAAATACAATATCTGAACGAAATTAACTATCATATTGACTTATTAAACAATCATCTGAGTAATATTGCCGAAGCCATCATCCTAGCAAAACTTAATATTATACCCAAACAAATCCTAAACCCAATAGAGCTCTCAGAAATACTTTCAAATTTTATCGAACAAAATTTTACTATAACATCTGCAGAACATCTTTACGAATTATTAAATCTTCAGGCTTATTATAATAATACAAATATAATTTTCAATGTTCAGATACCTATTATTTCAAAAATATCCTATTCCTTATACCACATAATAACCCTTCCAATTAACAATACCAAACAAATAATTACAAAACCATATCTTTTAACAAATGGTAACACTATGCAATATTTTAATGAAAAATGTCAAAAAATCGAAGGCACATACTTGTGTGATGAACAGTTACATGTAGAATCAACTTATGGACTAAATTGCATTGGAAATTTAATAAAAAACCGATCAGCAAACTGTGAAACACAAGAAATCGAAAATTCTGTGGAAATCTACCAACCAAAGCCAAATTTCATTATACTTGTAAACATCCCGCACACCACCATAACAACAACTTGCGAACCAAATATTCAAAAAATAAAGGGCACCAAGCTGATACACTTCGAAAATTGTAAAATTGAAATAAACGGTATAACATATTCAACTTTAACAAAACAATATTGGGACGAAATTAATATACATCCAATAGCTTTTAATGAGATCAATATCACATTTATACATAATAGCACAAAATTAAAGCAACTTGACAACTTTCAATTTGGCACTCGTAAAATAACATACTTACGTCAGCTAAATACTCTGGAAAACAACATTTACATTATAATAACGGTCGTATTAGTACTTTTTATCACACTACTGGGATTTCTTCAAATTTATATAAACAAAACATTCATGAAACGAAACTCATACAACACCAGAAGTCAAAACTCAGCAATAATTACACAACCACAATTTATTTGGCCGTAACCTGAAACTAATGGGGGAGGAGTTATATATGTTGCACATACATATACTTACCTTAACACATGCCGAGGTCAACCGAAAGTTCAACAACTTACCTTTATTAATGAGAATAGTTGCAAAACACTTTTCCCATCAAAATTAATTAATAAACAGTTTACTTAAATATTGTACATTTTTTATTCTAATTATATCAAATTTCACAATTGTAAAAATAGCTTAATTAACATAAATTTTATTATTTAAACTTGGAACAAATTAAATCAATTAATCATTATATTATAAACTTTTAAATAAAGAACTTACTTTTAATATTAACATAAATTGTTTTTTTATGTTAAAATTGTGTAAAACACGTAATTCGCGCCTTTATTAAATTGATTATAATTCTTAATATCAAAATAAGAATACATAAAAAATACATCAAAAAAAAAAATAGAGAAAATCACATAAAAAAAGTTACATTTACAAAAAAATACGTACCCACATACATTTTTCTTAACATTCATAAAAAAATGCTTAAAAATGTAAATATGTGAATATGTACATACATTAATATATATACTCTTCATATAATATCATAATATTCAAATTATGAAGAATTTTTTTTTTTTTCTAGAGCTTAAAAAAAATTCTTCTCAATCTCTATATATATGTATTTATGTTACTTTTTTAATAAAAGTATGTATATACATATATTGAAAAAAAATTTTTTTTTATTTTTTTTTTCCTTTAATTCGTGTCTTGGATAAGATTAAGAAATTCAAAATATTAAAAAATTCACTATTTAAGTATTTTTTTTTAAGGGAAATTTCTTTTAATTAATATTGGTTGCAGTTTATGATAAAATAAAAATTTACCATGGTATACTTAACAAATTTCATATCGTTTCGGTTTGTGACATTGATGTAATAAATTTTTATCGTAATTGTATCAATAATTCCCATTATTACCGTATCTATTTAAACTAAAACCATAAAATAATTATATACATAGAGTATTCACGTAGAACAAAAAACTTAGACAAGTTTTTTTATTTTATTTTTTTTTTATTTTAATTTTTAGTTTTTTTTATTTTTTTATTTGTATGTCAATCAATGTGTGTACATTTGAATATATTTCTTCCTTTTTTTATACCCGTGCATACATATATGACATCGGGTATATTAGATTTGCTCCTCCGTTTGTAACGCATCGATCTAAACGAGCTAGATATAGTGTCAAGGGTACGTATCGGCTCAGAATCGAAAAATTAGTCGATCTAGCTATGTGTGTCTGTCCGTCCGTCCGTCCGTCCATCCGTCCGTCCGTGTGTCAGCACGATAACTCAAAAACTAAAAGGGCTAGAGTCTTGAAATGCACACAAAGTGATTTTTAGACAATTTCTAGGTTCCCTATTGTTTTTGGTTAAAATCGGACCAAGTCTTCGGGGAGCTGCCATACAACTTCTTTGCACCAATATGAATTTCTTCAAAACTAATTATACTACGAGGCTGAAAATTACACACGGTTAGTTATATAATGAATCGAGCACTTATATGAAGTTTCAAAATGTTAGGGCCCCATTTTCGGGGAGCTGCCATACAACTTTTTTGCACCAATATGAATTTCTTCAAAACTATTTATACTACGGGGATGAAAATTACACACGGTTAGTTTTATAATGACTCCGGCACTTATATGAAGTTTCAAAATGTTAGGGCTCCATTTTCGGGGGACTGCCATACAACTTCCTTGCACCAATATGAATTTCTTCAAAACTATTTATACTACGTGGATGAAAATTACACACGGTTAGTTATATAATGAATCGAGCACTTATATGAAGTTTCAAAATGTTAGGGCCCCATTTTCGGGGGGCTGCCATACAACTTCTTTGCACCAATATGAATTTCTTCAAAACTAATTATACTACGAGGCTGAAAATTACACACGGTTAGTTATATAATGAATCGAGCACTTATATGAAGTTTCAAAATTTTAGGGCCCCATTTTCGGGGGGCTGCCATACAAAGTTTTCGATTCAATAACTTTGAATCTAATGAAGCTACAAGGTTAAAATTAAAATTTGGCAGATAAATTAATAGGGCAAGTTACTTGGCAAAGTTGGACATCACTCGGACCTTCGGACTTTTAGGGTGGGCCAATTTTTTTTTTTTTTGTTTTTTTTTTTTTTTATTTTTTTTTTTTTTTTTTTTAAGCTAAAGTTATGGGACAATGAATGAAAATTTTGTTTATTTTTTTTGTGATTATTTTTTTTTTGTTAATTTTTTTTTTTTTTTTTTTAAGCTAAAGTTATGGGACAATGAATGAAAATTTTGTTTTTTGTTTTGTGATTTTTTTTTTTTTTTGT
The DNA here is from genome assembly GCA_963082915.1 of Dolichopus griseipennis. Classification (NCBI taxonomy): domain Eukaryota; kingdom Metazoa; phylum Arthropoda; class Insecta; order Diptera; family Dolichopodidae; genus Dolichopus; species Dolichopus griseipennis. The sequence goes on from OY720441.1 coordinate 303,533,707, forward strand.
TAATTTTTTTTTTTTTTTTTTACGTCAAAATTATGGGGTAATGAGTTAAATGTATAAGGGAAGTAAATTACGGTTTATTTTATACACCATAGTGGGTATGCACGGGTATCTAAAAGTTGACAAGGGCAACTATAATCTTCCTCGTTTTATACATATATGACATCGGGTATATTAAAATTGCTCCTCCGTTTGTAACGCATCGATCTAGACGATCTAGGTATAGTGTCAAGGGTACGTATCGGCTCAGAATCGAAAAATTAGTCGATCTAGCTATGTTTGTCTGTCCGTCCGTCCGTCCGTGTGTCAGCACGATAACTCAAAAAATAAGAGGGCTAGAGTCTTGAAATTCACACAAAGTCATTTTTAGACAATTTCTAGATTCCCTATTGTTTTTGGTTAAAATTGGACCAAGGCTTCGGGGAGCTGCCATACAACTTTTTTGCACCAATATGAATTTCTTCAAAAGTAACAACACTAGAAGGATGAAAATTACACACGGTTTGTTATATAATGAATCGAGCACTTATATGAAGTTTCAAAATGTTACGACCCCATTTTCGGGGGCTGCCATACAAAGTTTTCGATTCAATAATTGTGAATGTAATGAAGCTACGAGGTTAAAATTAAAATTGGGCAAGTTACTCGGCAAAGTTGGACATCAGTCGGACCACCGGACTTTAAGGATGGGCCAATTTTTTGTTTTTTTTTTTTTTGGTTATTTTTTTTTTTTGGTTATTTTTTTTTATTTTTTTTTTTAAGCAAAACTTATGGGATAATAAATTTAATTTTTTTTTTTTTTTTGTGTTTGCCTTTTTTGTTTTTTTTTTTTTTGTTTTTTAAGCTAAAATTATGGGACAATGAATTAAAAATTTGTTTTTGTTTTGTTTTTTTTTTTTTGTATGGTTTTTGTTTTTTTTTTTAAACCAAAATTATGGGCTAATGAGTTAAATCTATAAGGGAAGTAAATTACGGTTTATTTTATACACCATAGCGGGTATGCACGGGTATCTAAAAGTTGACAAGGGCAACAATAATCTTCCTCGTTTTTTTGTATTATATCATATCAATCGCTGTATCATATATGTACGCAGAATGTGTACATTTTGATTATAAAATAAAAAAATATTGATAAAAAAAGAAAAATGAAATTTCTTTTTTTTTTTGCTTTAAATTTTTTTACTTGCATTATTCCAAATCTTTCAAATCGTTAGGAAATAATTCCATAAATTGTCTTGTAATGTACCTATGTAGTTTAAATCTTCGTTAGTTTAAAATAGGTATGTAAATTTTTTTTTATAATATTTAGGTTTTTAACTACTAAAAAAATATAATTAAAAATTTTTGTTTATCTTATTGAAAATTTGGTTTGGTATTTAATTTACAATTAAATCTAAAAGGCAAAAAGCTAGGTAAAATATATAATAAAAGTATATAAATAAGCTTTCAAAATTCATATTCCATTCGGTATAAAAAAACCCTTAAAGTATGTAAATACAATTATAAAATATACATATGTATGTATTTATTTTGCGATGTCTTTTGTTCTGCCGGAACCATAATCAGAAAAACCACAATTTCATCTAGTGCACTATTATAGTATAGCTATTCTTCTAATGGCTATTTCATCGAATACCAATACAGCCAATACAGTTTGGCTTCGTTACGCAATTGAAACTGCCTATTAATAATGTTAGATAAAGATAAATTCTGTTTTTCGTTTTTAAATTTTTGCTTAACTTTTTATTTTGATTTTTTAAGTAAATAATGTTTATACCAGTGCATACTGTATGACAACGGTTATATTAAAATTGCTCCTCCTTTTGTAACGCATCGATCTAGACGAGCTAGATATAGTGCCGAGGGTACGTATCGGATCAGCATCGAAAAGTAAATCGATCTAGCTATGTGTGTCTGTCCGTCCGTGTGTCAGCGCGATAACTCAAAAACTAAAAGGGCTAGAGTTTTGAAATTCACACAAAGTAATTTTTAGACAATTTTTAGGTTCCCTATTGTTTTTGGTTAAAATCGGACCAAGGCTTCGGGGGGCTGCCATACAACTTCTTTGCATCAATATGAATTTCTTCAAAACTAATTATACTACGAGGATGAAAATTACATCCGGTTAGTTATATAATGAATCGAGCACTTATATGAAGTTTCAAATTGTTACGGCCCCATTTTCTGGCAGCTGCCACACAAAGTTTTCAATTCAATAACTATGAATCTAATGAAGCTACGAGGTTTAAAATTAAAATTAGTCAGGTAAAGTAATAGGGCAAATTACTTGACAAAGTTGGACATCACTCGGACCAACTTTTAGGGTGGGCGAACTTTTTTTTTTTTTGTTTTTAATGATTTGTTTTAATTTTTTTTTTCTAAGCAAAAATTATGGGATGATGAGTTAAATTTTTTTTAACTATTTTACTATTTTAAATTTTTTTGTAATATATATAATAGCTTAAGGAAAATAAATAACGGTTTATTTTATTGTATACATCATAGTGGGTATGCACGGGTATCCAAAAGTTGACAAGGGCAACTATAATCTTACTCGTTTAAATCAAAATCTGTACTCTTCTAAAATTTCAAACAATGTCTGCAAAAACAACCTTTTTTCATCTGACGAGACAGTTTTAAAATTTTCAAAAAGTACATTCAAATTTCTTACATTTTTGTTAGAATAGCATTTAGTGCTTGAATAATTATTATTTATTTTCAAAGGTTCTCTGTATTTTAAAAAAAAAAATTCGTCCAAATTGTATAAAGAAATATACGAGTACAAAATACACAAATGTAGACACATACATCGATTTACATACAAATAAAAAAAACAACAATAAAAATATTAAATAAAATTTTTTAAAAAGAAATCATCCAACTTGATAAGGAAATATAAACAATTGTACATACATCGATTGACAAACAAACAAAATAAAAAGAAAAATAAAAATAAAGCAAAGAAATAATCTCAATTTGATTTTATTATGTCAAAGATAATGAATACAATAAGTTGTATTCATTATCTTTGATTATGTATACCAAAAAAACGGTCATCTTTTTACGATAATGGGGTGATTTCAAATCAACAAAATTGACTAACTTTTTTTGTTCTAGATGAATACTCTATGTATATGATTTGTTTATGGCTAGATTTAGTGACAATATCACCAAAATGGCAAACCTGTGGTATACACATTTTAATTATTTTTAAAGAGAATACGTTTGAATAAAAGAATAATATTGATTGCCATATCATGTGATTGTGATATTTTTTATTTAGAAACTAAAGTTTTAAATTTTTTTAAGTATTTATTTAAATGTATATTTAATCAGTTGAATTTGAAACCATTATTTGATTATTTACCATTATAAAACTATTTATAAATGATAAGGAACTCGAGTTTAGCAAATATATACACGATAAAAAATCTTCAATACATGTATTCTTTGTTTCAAACAACTTGAGCCTAAAGGTGTAAACAGTTAAAGTATTATGTATAATAATTAATTGTGATTTATGATTAAAAATAAGAACTAAAGTAGAAATGAATTCACTTTGAAAAACACCTTATTATTACAAATGGTAGATCTATTTATGTTTCCGGTTTTTTTAAGGGTTTTTTTTATGACGAATTGAAAGTTTTTTTTTTTTCCTTATTATTCTACTAAAGAACATAGGGCTTCCACATAGCCTCTCCAACTGTCCCTGTTTAGCGCTCTTTAGTCTCGTTATTTCTGACCAGACTTTTCCCGATAGGTCACATTCTCTCTGGGCAGTTCTGCTCCAGGTTGTACTAGGTCTTCCCACATTTCTCCTGCCCTGTGGGTTTCAATCTTGAGCTTGGCGTGCCAACATCATTTGCCGCCTTAGAATGTGACCAATCTACTTCTTTCTGATTTGGACCCATATCGGCTCTTTTTTTGTCATTACCCAAAACTCTTCTGCCTGGGGCAGAATATGCGACATATTATTCGTAGACATTTATTCACAAAGACTTGTATATTCTGTATGTTGTTTCTTGGTAAAAGCCATGTTTCGCTTCCATACAGCAAGATTGATTTAACATAAGTATCGAGAATTCTTATCTTTGTTCCGCGTGCTACGTGTGTTGACTTCCATGTTACCCATTATCTTCCGAAGGCACTTCTAGCTTTTGCTATTTTATGTTCTATGTTACTGTTAGCACCACAATCTTTCGTTATTCTACCTCCTAAGTATTCAAATTCTGCTACCTCTTCTATTTGGGTATTGTTTATGAGTAGTGGTACTTCGCTTGTGTTCTTTATTCGCATACATTTGGTCTTCTTTATGTTTATTTGCAAGCCTATTTTTTCAGTTTTTTCGGCTTATTTATTGATGGTGGTCTGCATTTCTTCTGCTGAGTGGGTTGGTAAAACAATGTCATCCGCATACTCTAGGCTTTGCAGTTTCTGTGAGAGTTACCATCTGATTCCTTTGCGTAGTGCTGTTACCGAATTGAAAGTTTGTATTTAATCCTTTTTAGCACATTTTCAAAAAATTTTGTAAAAATGTGCCTATATAGCTTCACTCTGTCCGTCCGTCCGTCCGTCTGTCCCTTTTTACCTACGGCTGACTAAAAAATATCAGAAATGGGTAGGTATTGCAATAAAAATAATTTAATGTTAAAACTTTTTTTTGTAGCCCCCCCGGTTATGGAGCTACAGCCCCACAAAGTCGGAAAAAGCCCTATATTTAAACAGTTATAACTAGAGTTCTATAAGGTATATTTCCAACCTGAAAACGGTAACAGACAGCTGTTCTTATAAGCTTTACAAATTTATAAAAACAATTGTATAGAGTTACCATACGGTACTAAAATTTACCGTTATTCAAAACTAAGTTTTGCAAAATTTTTGGTAAAATTTTTTAACGGCTAAATCTAGAAACTTGAAATTTTGGGAGAACTTAGATCCTTAGAAATAAGTAAGAGTCAGTTAACAAAATTTGTTTGTCCCACCCCCTCTTTAGGAGCTGTAAGGAGTCAAATATTGAAATTTTGCTATAAATTTTGCTTTTAAACACTTAAAACTTGAATACCTGTCAAAATTTTTTTTTATTTATATACAAAATTGAAAGCTCCAAAACGAAAGTTTCAATAAGTGTCAAAGGTTTTTCTTAATTTTGACTTTGTCCGTCCGTCCGTCCGTCCGTATGTTTACAAAAACTTTTACACCGTTTGAAATAGAGTAAAGAAATTTCAACCACGGGTAGATATTACAAAAAAAATAATTTCGTAGAAGAACTTTTTTCTGTAGCCCCACCCGTTACGGAGCTACAGCCCCCCAAAGTTTGAAAAAGTCCTATTTGTAAATTGTTATAACAAGAGTTTTGTTAAGTGTATTTTCAATCTGAAAAAGGCAAAAGATAGCTGGTTTTATAGGCTTCACAAAAATATAAGACCAAAATGTATAGGGTCGCCATACGGTACTAAAATTTACCATTAAGCTAAACTCAACTTTTGCAAAATTTTTGGCCCCATATATCTTCTAAACGGTTCAAGCTAGGGTTTTGAAATTTTGGGAGAAGTTAGGTCCTCTGAAATTAGTAGGAGTCGGTTAACAAAATTTTTTTGTCACGCCCCCTGTTTAGGAACTATAAGGGCTCGAAAAATGAAATTTTGCTATTTTCAACCACCTGTAATTTTAACACCTGTTAAAATTTTTTTTTACAAATATACAAAATTTACAGCTGCAGCATTATATTTCAACATACGTTAAAGGTTTTTCTTAAATTTGAAAGGGTCTCTTTAAATTGAAGAAATTGTTTCTTAGTCTTAACCATTTTTGGTTAGATAATAATATTCTAGGTAAAATTCCAAATTTTTTTGGAGTTCAAAATTGATTTTCTAAAACCGGAAAAAAATGGAAGGGTGAGGACAGTAGGGGGTCGGGCAGATCCATCATAAGTTTGCTAAGCAAAAATTTGGGAACCTTCCCCATTGAAGGGCTACTAGGTCTTCAAAATTAAAACTTTTATGTTTTTATAAAACAGTAACTTATTCACCAGTGTAAGTTTTTCCAAAATTAAACGTTAACATTGAAGCTCCAACATTATATTTCGCACTTATTAACAGGTTTTCTTGAGTGCATTGGGGTTATATTCTAAGTATTTCACTATTAGTCATATAATTAATAAATTAATGAAATAACTAAATTATAATATTATCATAATATATATTTTTATAAAAATAAATGATAAAATACTCAGTATTAAACTGTACATATATAATTTTGAAAATGTGCTTTTTAAAAACCCTTGGTTTTTTCACTCACTTGTTTTCATTTTATTTTAGAATTTCAATTTGGCATTTTCTAAAAATATATGAATTTAAAATTTATGTATTTTAAATTTAATTATGTATTTTTAATAAGATCAAGTTTCGGATAAAATTATAGATAGTTTTCGTATAAAATGAATTATGAATAAAAAAACATTTTACTAACACATTTACATAAATCAAACATCTCAAATAAAAATAAAATTATATATAAAATAATTAAGAAACGAATAATTAAACGAATAAACTGAATAATTAAAAAAAAATAAAAAAAAAATAAAAATTAAATGCTGCCTGCCACATTGATACGATCGTATCATTTTTTATACTTTTTTAGAACTTGTCTGAAGAAAAGTATGAAACTTTAATACCTTTTTGCACAAAAGTTTAATTTCAACACTAAGTACTTAATTTAAAATTTTTACAAAAAAAGTTTAATTCAGAATAAAATAAAATTACCCTATTAATTTACTTGCCCAGTTTTAATTTCAACCTCGTTGCTTCATTAGATTCGCAGTTATCGAATTGATAACTTTGTATGGCAGCTTCCCGAAAATGAAGCCCTAAACTTTTGAAACTTCATATAGGCTTGATCAATTATATAACTAACCGTGTGAAATTTTCAACCTCGCAGTTGTTTTGATATGTTAGTTAAAAAAATTTATATGGCAGTTGCCGGAAGTCTTGTTCCGATTTTAACCAAAACAATAGGGAACCTAGAAATTGTCTAAAAATGATTTTGTGTGAATTTCAAAACTCTAGCTCTAATTTTTAAATACTATCTCTTATAATTTCGATGTCGAGTATATTATTAAACCTTGACTAAATAAGCATCATATTCATATAATAATCATCATGGTAGATAATCAGCTAGCGCACATGGATGATAATCAGCTAGCGCACGTGATGTAAGATGTAATTTTCCATCATGGAATGACGTGAATATTGCTCAGATGCACACGAGTGTATTCATCAATTTATGCACTTATGAATGTATGTGCAAAATCTAATTCGAAGATAGTTAATCGTCGGAGAATGTTTAGTTGTTTGATGTTTCAAAAGCGGAAAGTTTTTGTGATTTTTTATTCTTTTAAAAAAAAAGGTTTTTAGGTACCTAAATAAAAAAAATTAATTTGAAGATAATATAAGAGATTTAATTTTTTATTTGCATTGAGTAGGTAGGTAATTTTATTTTACTTATAGCATCTAGGTCATTTAAAAAGGAATTATTATTTTATTAAGGATTTTTTTTTACGTTTCATTTTTTATGCACTATAGAAATACCCGGGTAGTATATTTCTCGAGTAATTGTATTCCCTATTTTAAACCAATAGAATTTATTTATTAAACAATTTTTTACCGTTTAATTGAAATTTGGTTCAATTTAACTCTATTATTTAATTTTGTATGAAGTTTAAGAAAACGATTAAATTAAAACGGTGTGAAAAATACAGCTATTTATATTTATTGTTTATTCAAAAGAAAGTAAAGCTATTATTATTGTTTTTGGTTTAATATCACTGCCACTGTCACACATATTCTAATTCATATTTATAAAACTCTGCAGTTAATCCGAAGTATTTATCATAAAATATGCTCTGAGTATGATGACAATGATGTAATAAGTACCGAGATTAAAAATTGCACCAAAGTGTGCAAAATGATCTGATTCTTTATTTTGCCCTTTTATATTTTTATCTTAAAATTAATCTCCTGAAGAAAATTATGAGAAATGAATGTGAATTCAATTTTGTGATGACAACGATAGTTATCAATATTCCTCAAAATCTGAATTCAAATTTTATTAATTTTAATATTATTATATTAATTTTGTCACAATGGTAAAGCATTAAAAGTGGTGGTGACTGGTGATTTGAACTAAATGTATGTATGCCTTAATATTGAACTATATATTACATTATATTCTCAAATATTACTATGTATTCTTTGTTTTGAAGAAATGCAGAACATGACAAATATAAAATTTGCGGATAAAAGCACAAGGACATGGAAATCAACAGGTTAAAATAAAAGATTTAGATATGGATAAAGATATTTATTTTTAATTATTGTCAAAGATTTAGTCATCCATAATTTTCTATATCATATATGTACATTTATATTTTTAATGTATAATTTATAAATGTTATTCAACAAACTTTTCAAAGTTTGGAGCAGTGTAATATTCTTGTTTCTTTATTGGTTTTATTGTTTTGTATCTCTTTTGCTCTTTGTATTATGGTTTTTTATTGTAATTGTATAAAGAAATTGTATTTAAGGTTCGAAATTGATTCATCCAAAGGATAGCGCGGTATGTTTTGAAGGATCCAAATAAGAAAAACAAAATTTAATTTAGAAGCGGAAAATATAACGTTAACTGTAATATGAAATATAATTTTATATTGAAATAAATCAAATTGGAAGTGCAGAATATATTGAAAAAATTTCTTTTTATTTTTAGTCTAAGGTCAGTGACGAATATAATGTATATACTTTATATACTCTTTATCAGACTTCTATATCGCCAAACATGCATATCTTTATACCCGTAAGACTATATAGTCATTCTACCCGTATTACTATATAGTCAAAGGGTATAATAAATTTGCCATTACGTTTGTAACGCAGAGAAGAAGGGGGGGGGGGGGGGTAGATATAGACTCAAGTGTATGGATCGGATCAGAATCGAAAAAAAAATCGATTTAGCTATGTAAGTCCGTCCGTCCGTCCGTCCGCACGATAACTCAAAAACTAAAGGAGCTAGGATCTTGAAATTTTCGCAAATTCGTTTTTTTGCAATAGCCGTCATCGCTATTTAAATCCAGACATTTTGGTCCATGGGTTCGGGCGGCTGCCATACAACTTCTTTTTTTATATATGTATTTCTTTGTACCTATTACAGCTACGTGTCTGAAATTTTGGCAAAAGTAGTTTAGTTCTATGGCCAAAGTTTCTGCAAAATTTGGTTGGTCTGATGCAGTGAGTTCGAATAGCTGCCATACAACTCCTTCTTTTATATGAGCATTACTCTATACCTATTAAAGCTGGGTTTCTGAAATTTTGCCAAAAATAGTTTAGTGTAATGACCAAAGTTACTGCAAAATTTGGTTGGTCTACTGCAAAGAGTTCGAGTAGCTGCCATACAACTTCTTATTTTATATGAGCATTACTCTATACCTATTGAAGTTAGGTGTCTGAAATTTTGCCAAAAAGGGTTTAGTGTAATGGCCAAAGTTACTGCAAAATTTGGTTGGTCTACTGCAGAGGGTTCGAGTAGCTGCCATACAACTCCTTCTTTTATATCAGCATTATATTTCACCTAATAAAGCTGGTATGTTTGAAATTTTGACAAAAGTAATTAATGTTTATAATAATAATGATATAATGTTTATATAACGGCATACGGGTATCCCAGAGTTGACACAGTCTACTCTACTACACTCTTCCTCGTTTTAATATATAAACTTAAAATTTAGCACTAGGTTATTTTTTTTTTAAATTTAATTAGATTTTTTTTCATTCATTAAGAATTATTTAAATACAAAACTAAAACATTTTATATTTAATGTCTATATCTAAATATTTTAAGAATTTTTAATGTGGTTTAAATTTTTTAGGTGTACGGTTTTATAAGTCCATTGTAGGGTATTAATTTAAGTTTTTGTATTGATCGGTCGTGTTTTGAGTAGCTCCTAAAATATATATAAATTAGTAATTGGAATAAAAGTGTTATTGATTAATTTGTCATATAGACATTCATTTTATAACTTTGTCTTTTATGGAAAGAATTTTAAATTTTAAATTTTTAATTAATGATTGTGATTTTTACGAAGGACTTATTTTTTTCCGTACTTTTTCTATTTCTAAAACGAAAAAGTCTTTTATCATAATTTTTAAATATTTATTGGGGCATTTAGATTCAACTCATAAAGGTTTACTAAGCACTTTTTGCATTGTTATACAAAATTTTCTTACTATAAGGTACCCAATAATGTTCTTAAATTACATATAGTACTTGTACTTATTTAAATTAAATTACATTTCTGTTTTGTACAATTATTTACATATCTGTTTTTGGTTTATTTTTTTTAAGTTTTAGAACAACAAAAAACTATAATTAGTACATAATTCTTATTGTTATTATTTTTTTCTTCTTTTCATAGTTTTTTTTTTTATAAAATTCAATGATCCGTAGGTAGGCTTTTTATTTATTTTCACCCCTATTCTAAATTCCATCGTGAATTGTCCAAGAAGAATTAGCTACGATACGAGTTGAAATTTTTTGTTATTCTAGAATCCGTTGGTTGGACCTTTTAATTTGCATTGGCAACATTGTTTCGAAATTAAAAAAATTGTTTTGGCGTTTGATTTTTGACGTTTAAAAATTAAATTTGTAAGTAAACTATCAAATAAATAAAAAACATTTTCTTAATTATTAATGGTAATTTTTATTTCAAAAATGTAAGTTTAATGTAATAATAAAATTTTAAGCATTATTTTCATTATTTTAAAATTTTTATCTTTCGGTTCTAGGTGCTGTTAGCCGGTAATGTTCTGCACTTCTTGTGTTGTAATTATGAATGAAGCATTTGTTTGTAGTTTTAGGTTGCTTTTGATTAGGTTATTTGACAAATTTGTACTTACAGTTTTCTAAAAATATTGTTGGTCCAACAGAAGATAAATTGCTAATAGAATGCAGTTGAGAAGTCGGATAATCAGATGGTAATCTATATAAAATTTTTACCCTGGCTCCAAACTGGAATTAAATACCGTATTTTAGACTGAATGTGAGAGTAAAAGACTAATTTTGCTACATGTTCGCTTAATCTAGGACACCTTCCAATGGCACCTATTATTGACATTATTGATTTTTTTAGTTTTTCAATGTGCATTTTCCAATATAGGTCTTCATCAATAACTAATCCTAAGTATTTCGTAGATTTTACTCTTTGTATTTTTGTTGATTAACAGTAATTGATAGGATAATGTTTTCTTTATTTTTTTGCTTGAATATGATGGCATCAGTTTTAGAGACGTTAATTGTTAGTCTCATATGTTCAAGCCACTCACTAACTTTATGTAAATCACAATTAATATTTTCTTCTAGTTGATTACTGCTTTTGCCTTTATATAAAATTATGGTATTACTTAGCCCAATTTTGTTAAAGCTATTCACATTAGCTAAATAAAGATTAGGACCAAGAACTGCGCCTTGAGGAACTTCCAGATTTGCTTCTTCACTAATAAATTCATTTATTTTAGTTTTGATTTTACGATATTTTAAATAGGAATTGAATAGATTGGTTGCAACTCCTCGAATACCCATTTTATTAAGACAATTTAGTAGTATATCGTGATTTACAGTATCAAAAGCTTTTTGTAAGTCTAAAATAATAGCGACTGCATAATTATTTTTGTCCAATGCTGTGTTTATAAAATTCACAACTTCGAGTGCTGCTAATTCAGTACTACTTCCATTTAAAAAACCAAATTGGTGGTCATCATTATTGTTAATCGGTAACATTAAATTAGTACTAAAAAATGTGGATTTGTTGAAAGAAGGTAGTAAACGGTGTTTTTCATAGTGTGGTGAGGTGCGGAAAGTAAAATTGTTATCAGATAGAATAGAAGTATTCAAATTAGTGTTGTTTTGTTGTGAAGTTGTAAATAATTCTGTATGAGTGTTTGTTTCATTGTGGCTATTAAAACTAATCTGTTTCTTATTAGGAAAATAAATTTATGAAAATAAAGTATGAAAATGTATTTTTTAATAAAATTCTTGTGTCAGTTTTTCATTTATGTTCTCTGGCGGGGCAACATATACCATATTTGTCAACATATACCATACTTATTATATACCGTTGGAAAGAGTGTCAAAAGACCTTTCGATCAGTATCATAAAAAATTTTGGTGTTTTGAAAAATTTCATACTTATAGTGATTTTTTTGAAAGTTTGATTTTTCTTTTTTTTTTTAAAAAAAATTTTCACTTTAAATTGCAATATCTCAAAAATGGTAGCACCGATCCAGATGAAACAAGATGTTTATGAAAAACAATATCATGCCCTACAATATTGTAAGATGTTGGTTCCAGTTTATTGTCTTACAGGAAAAATATAACATTTTACTAAAAATGCTACAAAATCTTAGGAACATTTTGTAATGCATTTTTCGACCACTAGATGGCGCCATCGCCACTAATGGTATATATATTCGGAAACTTTGAGATATTTAATACCGTTATGTGATGACGTCATCTTGATAGCTCACAACCTCTTTCCGGAAGTTTCACCGTTTTTTTTTTTAGTACACTCTCAAATTCTTGCTTTATATTCATTCAAATAGTCATTACTTTTTTTTACTTCACATTCAATATTTTGTAGAATCATGTCTACATTATGTATATTAATATAAAATACATTCATCACAGAAAATGGATTCAATATCTTTTGGGATATCTTTAGGACTTTTGGGACTTATTACACCTACTACTAAATCGGTAAATGAATGTAATTTTTTGGGACCACCACCTGTAGCTTTTTGCTCTTTCTTATTATCACATAATTTTCTTTTTATGTACGCTTTCCAATCAATTTATAAAAACATTTTTACTTATTTATTGAAAATTAAAGGTTAATACTTTTTTCCAAGCTGTACAATCTTTTTGTGGTGTTATACTATTTTACTTGCTTAATACATTTGCCCAAAACTATTTTATTCTGCTAGACCTGCTAGCACAAGCTTGAATTATATCTATATCTATACATTTTCTTTAAAGGGCTCAAGCAATGTACAGTACTGCACTTAGTTTGTTGTAACCATATTGAAAACACTAAATTCAAAAATTATGCCAATAAATATGTCCGTACGAGTATACAAATTAAAAAAAACAATACTTACACTTTTTTTGATTTTATTACTAATTAATTAATAATAAGAAATGAAATAACTAAATAAAACAAAAAAAAAAAAATTGTAAACAACCAAAACAAAAGACGCTTTATGAATCAATATTTTTATCGTAGATTTTTGACATTTCATTTCCATTACGATGGAATTGAGAATTGCCATCTTGCGAAAATTCGAAAAAAAATTTGAAATATTTATTTTCGGAATTGAAAATCACATTTTCGTGAATTTTTTCAGACTTAGTGCTACGATTAAATTTAGAAATAGGGGTGTTTATTTAATTTTTTTTAATTTGTTATTGTATACAAAAAACAGGTAATATTACGATTCATTTGGTCAAAAAAATTAATATACATATATCCTAATTAAAACCGAATAACATTTCACTGAATAAGGTTAAAGTAGGGCACATTTAACAATGTCAATTGTTTCCGTCTTATATTCAAAATTAAAATTTTTTAAACTTTTAATTGTTTTTGCCGTATAAATCGGTTAAATATGTAAATATATAATATATAATGTATATATATTATGCAATTTTGTTCTATTTGCATAAAATTTTTGAAAAATACTTATAAATAACTGATGCAAATTAAGTTTTAAAAAGTGTGTCAAACCTCCATTTTACCCTATATATTTTTATGTGATTTGAATACTCTAATTATTAAAATTTTATTTTGATGCTGCTTTTAATAATGAAATATTGATGATAAATGAACATCGGATCTTTTCTAAAAAGTTATACTCTTTTGCTCTGTGTTTGACCATGGAGGACAAAAAATCAGATTCATTATTTCCCTTCAAGTAGCATGCATTTTCCAGACGCTTATAATTATTTAAATACACCTGAATTATCTAATACAATTGAATAATCTTTTTAATACCGCTACGAACGTATTATACTAAGGTTAGCTTTACTAAATTTGCCCTGCCGATCGAACACTTGTCTAGAGTTAATGGATCGGACAATTTGTTTTTGATACCTAGGTATGTAAATTAGGTATGGATATACATAATCTAATAGATTGATTATAACTGATAAGTCAAATCAACCTCAGTTTAATCAACTTTAAAATTTAATACTTCAGTTGCAATTTATGTCATGTGTGTACTGTGTACTGACTGATTGAAGTACAATAATAAAATGAAAGAAAAATAAAATCAAGGAAATTATAGAACTATTTTCAATGCCAAACCGAAAGAGAAAGAAATGAAATTGTCTTATTTGAATAATTTGGTTTCATTATGCAAAATACTGATCAACCCTTTGCGAAAATAATTATCAGTCCGGAAAATATTAAAATTAATTTTTTTTAAATATATATGTATAAATATTGAATTAAATTTTAAAATTTGTAATTGTTCAAACAATATTTCAGAAATCATTTAATCATTAAATTAATACTAATTGTTAAATTTTATAGGTAGGTCTTTTTCAAAAAACTTCAAAATAAACATTTTCTGTATGCATTTCAATATTAGCTGTAAGTTCCGTCTAAGTCATTTACAGTGAAACTTAAATTTTATGTATGAGTAAATATAATAATTTTTAAAAAATTTTATTAAAATGCAAAATCATATGAAATCATATTAAGAATTGCTTTATAATTTATTTTCAATGACAAACTGAAACGTTAAGAAATATAACCTCTGTCATTAGAACAATTTTAGTTTCATTCATTATGCAAAATTACTAACCAATCGTTCAGTAAAATAGTTTAAATTTTAAAATTTGTAATTGTTCAAACAATATTTCAGAAATCATTTAATCATTAAATTAATACTAATTGTTAAATTTTATAGGTAGGTCTTTTTCAAAAAACTTCAAAATAAACATTTTCTGTATGCATTTCAATATTAGCTGTAAGTTCCGTCTAAGTCATTTACAGTGAAACTTAAATTTTATGTATGAGTAAATATAATAATTTTTAAAAAATTTTATTAAAATGCAAAATCATATGAAATCATATTAAGAATTGCTTTATAATTTATTTTCAATGACAAACTGAAACGTTAAGAAATATAACCTCTGTCATTAGAACAATTTTAGTTTCATTCATTATGCAAAATTACTAACCAATCGTTCAGTAAAATAGTTATCAATTCGAAAAATCATAAAATTTATTTGTTTTTTGTTTTTTGTTTTTAAATATTTAACCCAAAATTTAAAAATTCGTAGCTAAAATTATTCTTTAGAAATATTATTAAATTAACATTTTTGTTAAATTCTGTCAATATATAGAAAATAAACATTTTCCGCAAACAATTCATTGAAAACTATAACTTGCACATAAGTAATAAATAATAATTAGACAATTAGTAACAAATTTTAAATGAGTAAACATACAAACATTCAAATGGCTATTGCTAAAAATAGTAATATTTTCGGACATATATACGTACATATTATGAAGATTTCAATACTATTGTACCGTCTAACGGTGCGTTTATGTTGGAGCTGCGATAAGTGATAACATAGAGAGCATAGCGTAGAAAACTTAATACATAATTTAAATAGAGGTTGTTATGTTGGAGCATCGCTTCGATCATCGATAAACCATAAGAGCATAGAAAACTCTTTATTCAGTTTTCTACGCTCTTATCGATGATCAAAATTTTTAAATAAATATTATGCTCTCGTTTGTTATTTAAATTTTTATACCCGTGCATACATATATGACATCGGGTATATTAAAATTTCTCCTCCGTTTGTAACGCATCGATCTAGACGAGCTAGATATAGTGTCAAGGGTACGTATCGGCTCAGAATCGAAAAATGAGTCGATCTAGCTTTGTGTGTCTGTCCGTCTGTCCGTCCGTCCGTGTGTCAGCACGATAACTCAAAAACTAAAAGAGCTACAGTTTTGAAATTTTCCAAAATATTTTTCAATCAATTTCTAGGTTCCCTATTTTTTTTGGTAAAGATCGGACCAAAACTTCGGGTAACTCTCGAACAACTAACTTTTTTAACTCCAATATTTTCATATAAAAATTTGAAATTTGTCTGCACATCTTGTATTAACATGAATTTATATGAATTTTGTTTTTGTTTGTTTTTTTTTTGTTATTTTTTTTTTGTAGATAACGAATTTTTCGAGTAACGATTTCATATGATTTAAATGATGCGTAAAATTTTTAAAAAAAATTTTAGATTTTGACTTTGTATTTTGAGATTTATAAATTATAATCATTATGAATATGATGATAATTTTTGATCATGAGGATCATTATGTGAGTATGATTATAATATAATGCTTTTTAGCACATTTTCAAAAAATTTTGTAAAAATGTGCATATATAGCTTTACTCTGTCCGTCCGTCTGTCCTTCTGTCCTTATGTTTACAAAAACTTTTACATCGTTTGAAATAGAGAAAAGAAATTTTAACCACGAGTAGATATTACAAAAAAAATAATTTCGTAGAAGAATTTTTTTCTGTAGCCCCAACCGTTACGGAGCTGCAGCCCCCCCCAAAGATGGAAAAAGCCCTATATTTAAATTGTTATAACAAGAGTTCTATTAGGTGCATTTTCAATCTGAAAACGGCAAACGATAACTGGTTTCATAAACTTTATAAATTTTTAAAAGGCAAATGTTTAGGGTTACCATACGGTACTAAAATTTAACATTACACAAAACTCAATTTTTGCAAAATTTTTGGCCACACATATCTTCTAAACGGTACAAGCTAGGGTCTTGAAATTTAGAGAGAAGTTAGATACTCAGAAATTAGTAGGAGTTGGTTAACAAAATTTTATTTTGATGCTGCTTTTAATAATGAAATATTGATGATAAATGAACATCGGATCTTTTCTAAAAAGTTATACTCTTTTGCTCTGTGTTTGACCATGGAGGACAAAAAATCAGATTCATTATTTCCCTTCAAGTAGCATGCATTTTCCAGACGCTTATAATTATTTAAATACACCTGAATTATCTAATACAATTGAATAATCTTTTTAATACCGCTACGAACGTATTATACTAAGGTTAGCTTTACTAAATTTGCCCTGCCGATCGAACACTTGTCTAGAGTTAATGGATCGGACAATTTGTTTTTGATACCTAGGTATGTAAATTAGGTATGGATATACATAATCTAATAGATTGATTATAACTGATAAGTCAAATCAACCTCAGTTTAATCAACTTTAAAATTTAATACTTCAGTTGCAATTTATGTCATGTGTGTACTGTGTACTGACTGATTGAAGTACAATAATAAAATGAAAGAAAAATAAAATCAAGGAAATTATAGAACTATTTTCAATGCCAAACCGAAAGAGAAAGAAATGAAATTGTCTTATTTGAATAATTTGGTTTCATTATGCAAAATACTGATCAACCCTTTGCGAAAATAATTATCAGTCCGGAAAATATTAAAATTAATTTTTTTTAAATATATATGTATAAATATTGAATTAAATTTTAAAATTTGTAATTGTTCAAACAATATTTCAGAAATCATTTAATCATTAAATTAATACTAATTGTTAAATTTTATAGGTAGGTCTTTTTCAAAAAACTTCAAAATAAACATTTTCTGTATGCATTTCAATATTAGCTGTAAGTTCCGTCTAAGTCATTTACAGTGAAACTTAAATTTTATGTATGAGTAAATATAATAATTTTTAAAAAATTTTATTAAAATGCAAAATCATATGAAATCATATTAAGAATTGCTTTATAATTTATTTTCAATGACAAACTGAAACGTTAAGAAATATAACCTCTGTCATTAGAACAATTTTAGTTTCATTCATTATGCAAAATTACTAACCAATCGTTCAGTAAAATAGTTATCAATTCGAAAAATCATAAAATTTATTTGTTTTTTGTTTTTTGTTTTTAAATATTTAACCCAAAATTTAAAAATTCGTAGCTAAAATTATTCTTTAGAAATATTATTAAATTAACATTTTTGTTAAATTCTGTCAATATATAGAAAATAAACATTTTCCGCAAACAATTCATTGAAAACTATAACTTGCACATAAGTAATAAATAATAATTAGACAATTAGTAACAAATTTTAAATGAGTAAACATACAAACATTCAAATGGCTATTGCTAAAAATAGTAATATTTTCGGACATATATACGTACATATTATGAAGATTTCAATACTATTGTACCGTCTAACGGTGCGTTTATGTTGGAGCTGCGATAAGTGATAACATAGAGAGCATAGCGTAGAAAACTTAATACATAATTTAAATAGAGGTTGTTATGTTGGAGCATCGCTTCGATCATCGATAAACCATAAGAGCATAGAAAACTCTTTATTCAGTTTTCTACGCTCTTATCGATGATCAAAATTTTTAAATAAATATTATGCTCTCGTTTGTTATTTAAATTTTTATACCCGTGCATACATATATGACATCGGGTATATTAAAATTTCTCCTCCGTTTGTAACGCATCGATCTAGACGAGCTAGATATAGTGTCAAGGGTACGTATCGGCTCAGAATCGAAAAATGAGTCGATCTAGCTTTGTGTGTCTGTCCGTCTGTCCGTCCGTCCGTGTGTCAGCACGATAACTCAAAAACTAAAAGAGCTACAGTTTTGAAATTTTCCAAAATATTTTTCAATCAATTTCTAGGTTCCCTATTTTTTTTGGTAAAGATCGGACCAAAACTTCGGGTAACTCTCGAACAACTAACTTTTTTAACTCCAATATTTTCATATAAAAATTTGAAATTTGTCTGCACATCTTGTATTAACATGAATTTATATGAATTTTGTTTTTGTTTGTTTTTTTTTTGTTATTTTTTTTTTGTAGATAACGAATTTTTCGAGTAACGATTTCATATGATTTAAATGATGCGTAAAATTTTTAAAAAAAATTTTAGATTTTGACTTTGTATTTTGAGATTTATAAATTATAATCATTATGAATATGATGATAATTTTTGATCATGAGGATCATTATGTGAGTATGATTATAATATAATGCTTTTTAGCACATTTTCAAAAAATTTTGTAAAAATGTGCATATATAGCTTTACTCTGTCCGTCCGTCTGTCCTTCTGTCCTTATGTTTACAAAAACTTTTACATCGTTTGAAATAGAGAAAAGAAATTTTAACCACGAGTAGATATTACAAAAAAAATAATTTCGTAGAAGAATTTTTTTCTGTAGCCCCAACCGTTACGGAGCTGCAGCCCCCCCCAAAGATGGAAAAAGCCCTATATTTAAATTGTTATAACAAGAGTTCTATTAGGTGCATTTTCAATCTGAAAACGGCAAACGATAACTGGTTTCATAAACTTTATAAATTTTTAAAAGGCAAATGTTTAGGGTTACCATACGGTACTAAAATTTAACATTACACAAAACTCAATTTTTGCAAAATTTTTGGCCACACATATCTTCTAAACGGTACAAGCTAGGGTCTTGAAATTTAGAGAGAAGTTAGATACTCAGAAATTAGTAGGAGTTGGTTAACAAAATTTTTCTGTCAAGCCCCCTATTTAGGAGCTATAAGGGCTCGAAAATTGAAATTTTGCTATTTTTAAACACCTGTCCAAATTTTTTTTTAGTGATACACGAATTTCAAAGCTTTATAGTTATATTTAAACATGTGTCAAAGGTTTTTCTTAATTTTGAAGGTGTTGAAGCTACAGCCCCTGCAAATTCCAAAAAAGCCTTTTATTTAAATTAACAAGACTTCTGATAGGTTTATTTTCAATCGAAAAACGGTAGAAAAGAGCTGCTTTTATAGGCTTTACAAAAATATGTCGCTGTAATGTATAGTGTTGCCATACGGTACTAAAATTTATCATTATATAAAACTCAATTTTTGCAAAATTTTTGGTCCCATATATCTCCTAAACGGTACAAGATAGGGTTTTGAAATTTTGGGAGAAGTTAGGTCCTTAAAAATTAGTAGGAGCCGGTTAACAAAATTTTTTTGTCAAGTCCCCTGTTTAGAAGCTATAAGGGCTCGAAAATTGAAATTTTGCTATTTTTTAGCACCTGCAACTTGAATACCTGTCCAATTTTTTTTTTTTTAATATACTAAATTTAAAGGTCCAACATTATATTTTAACATATGTTAAAGGTTTTTCTTAAATTTAAAAGCGGTTCCTTATATTGAAGAAAGTGTCTCTCAGTTTTACCTATTATTGCTTAGATTGTATAATTTTAAGTAAAATTCCAAATTTTTATTCACAATTATATCCTAGAACCTAAAACAATGGTGGGGGAGGGGAGGGGGTGTGGGAAGTAAGATTAAGTTAGATCCTTGAGAAACTTGGCAACCTTCTCTATTGAAGAGCTATAACAACTTTAAAATAAAAACTTTACTGTTAGCAGTAAATTTTATAAGTAAGCAGTAACTATTTCCAAGTAAATATTTCCAAAGCTAAAATCAGTATGTAATACAATATAATTTTGAAAATGTGCTTTTTTAAAAACCCTTGCTTTTTTTATCACTTGTTTTGCTTAGGTTTAATATATTTGTGAATTAAAAATTAATTACAAGAGATAGAATTGAAAAATTAGAGCTAGAGTTTTGAAATTTACACAAAACATTTTTTGGACATTTTTTAGGTTCCCTATTCTTTTTGGTTAAAACCAGACCAAAGCTTCGGGGAGCTTCCACACAACTTATTTAAACCAATATGAATTTCCTCAAAAGTAATAATACCAGGAAGATAAAAATTACACACGGTTAGTTCCATAATGAATCAAGCACTTATATGAAATTTCAAAATGTAACGGCTTCATTTTCGGGGGCTGCCATACAACTTCTTTGCACCAATATGAATTTCTTCAAAACTAATTATACTATTTTTTTTTTTTTTTTTGTCTTGGGGTAAGGATGGTGGAAATCGTCGAAAGATACTGAGCGCAACCACAGTTATGTGTGACTTTAACACACTAAAAACACCCGCCCTGTTTTAAAATATTAAAACTAGTCTTAGAGACTAACCATTAATTTTGCGCTAACTTTTTATGATCTACTGGAATTACAGACCTCCGTTAAGGTGATCTGAATTTATCGCTAGTTGGAGGGGCCTAGTTCTTTTAAGCCTTCTATTGACATTTGAAAATAGAAGTTTTGACGCTTCTATGTTTATGTGACCTTCTAAGTGGGTCTTATGTTTTATGGCATTTTTTTTTATTTCATCGCTAACAATAGGAATTCCTAGATCCCTATGTAAGTCGGAATTTCGTACGTACCAGGGAGCACTCACCATGTTACGTAGCACTTTGCTTTAAAATGTTTGAATTCTTTGAATACGCCGTACAACCAGATAGGCTTAATTATTTGGTTATATAACAACATTTTGTACTCTATTGGCAATTTAGATTTTCGACCTAGGAGCCAATACATTTCTCTATATTTTTGTTCTAATTCTATTCTTTTCTTTTTGACATGTTCTTTCCATTTTAGCTTGACATCTAATGTCATTCCTAGGTATTTTGCCTTGTTTTCATGAGGAATATCTACCCCATTTAATTGTACGGCTGGGGGATTTTGAATAGGTTTATTTGTAAAATTTACTTGCACTGATTTCAGTTCATTTAGTTTAATTTTCCATCTTTTGGTCCAAAGATATAATTTATCACTTGCTTTTTGTAGTTTATTTGTAGCCTCGCCGACATTTGATCCTACTGCCATTAATGCAGTATCGTCAGCAAAAGTCGCTACAGTTATTTCTTGAAATTGGGGCAAGTCACTAGTATACAGCAAGTATAATATTGGACCCAAGATACTTCCTTGAGGCACACCCGCTTTAATTTCTCTCAGTGTAGAGTACTCTTCATCCTGTTTAATTCTAAACAGTCTATCAGTTAAGTATGATGAGAGTATATCTACATATTTTTTAGGTAATAGTTGCTGCAACTTATAAATTAAGCCTTCGTGCCAAACTTTATCAAATGCTTGTGCTACGTCTAGAAATATTGTAGAGCATATTTGTTTTTCTTCTAGAGCTTTCTCAATTATATCAGTAATTCTATGTACTTGGTCAACAGTAGAGTGTTTTTCTCTAAAACCAAATTGATAGTTTGGAATTAGTTTTCTATTTTCTATTATAGGTTTCAACCTTTTTAATAACAGTTTCTCAAAGAGTTTTGACATAATTGGTAACTGAGAGATAGGTCTATAAGACTTTGTTTCGTTTGGAGGCTTTCCTGGCTTAAGTATCATAATTATTTCTGCCACCTTCCAAACGTTAGGTACATAATTTAACCTTAACATAGCATTCATTATATATGTTAACATTGTTATCCCTTTTTTCGGGAGTTGTTTTAGAATGTCTGCAGTAATTAGATCGAAACCTGGTGCTTTTTTTGACTTCAGAGCTTTAATTTCTTCAACCATTTCTATATGAGTAATTAGTTCAATGGCATTTTTTTCTCTTCTGAAATCATTTTCAATGTAGAGGTCTGACTCTATTTCATTGGGCCGAAAAATTTCTTCCAGGTGATCTGCGAATGTTTCGGCTTTTTCTTTATTATTTTTTGTCCATTTACCATCTATTTTCCGAATTGGTGGGACTGGCACTACAGGTTTTTTCAAACTCTTTGTTGCTTTCCACAAAGAGTAATTTCTTTCTTTTTTAGCTGATAAATTCTCAACATATTTTTCATATGATTTGTTTTTTATTTCAAGAATTCTTCTTTTAAGATTCTGCGTTATTCTATTCAACACAGTTTTATCAGCTGGGTCACGTGTTTCATGCCATCTTCGTCTAGCTCTTCTCTTTAGTTTAATCGCATTTAATATATCTCTAGGATAATTAGGTCCTGCTGTCATGTATTTACATTCTTTTGTATTATTCCATGCAGCATTTTGGACAATTTTGTTAAGATTTTCAATTGCTAAATCTATTTCATCTTTAGTTGTTATTTTAACCCTTAAATTTATATTATTTTCTATCTCTTGTTTAAAGTTGAACCAATTTGTTGATTTATTAACAAGTGTAGGCTTATTTTGTTTCTTAACAATTTTTTCATGCAGGTTTAGTACGACAGCCGAATGGTTTGAGTCTAAATCCTCATTATTTTCTAGGCTAATAAAATTTGGAGATATTTTTTTTGTTATGGAAAAATGCAGTAGATCAGGAGTTTTATTTGTATCAGTAGGCCAATAAGTTGGTTCGCCTGTAGAATGAAAATAGCAACCCAACTCTCTAATAGCTTTCCTTAGCTCTCTTCCTCTTGTTGAGGTAAGTCTTGAACCGCAATCGATATGTTTGGCATTGTAGCCACCTCCTAGGATGAACCTATCCCCAAGTCGGTTCAAGAGGTCTTTAAGGATCATATTCTTTAAATTGTAATTAGGAGGGCAATATAAAGCCCCAATGTTTAAGTCCTGTTTAAGGGACTTAACACGTATTACTGAAAGTTGAAATTCATCAGTTTCTATTTTTAACTCTTCGTGATGTAGTAAAGAGTTTTTCACCAAAATTGCACTACCTCCTCGCGGTTTATTACTAAGGTGTGTCGCATTATAACATGTGAAACCTATTATTTTTAGTTTTGACTGTCTTGTCATATGAGTTTCTGATAGGAGACACACATCAATGTTTTTAGTTTTTAGAAATAGCTCTAATGCTAGTTTTTTATTTAGTACGCCGTTTGCGTTCCATGTAGCAATACTAATTTTATTTTGGGCCATTACTTAGAAATTTTTTCGGAGTACCACTATAGCTTTTGCTAGAATTGTTTTCTAAATTAGTTATTCTTTTAGAGATATCATTCATTGAATTTAACAAATTTTGCATCATCTGCATTAAAATGTTATTATTATCAGGTTTAGTGTTAGGTTTATGAATGCTATTTGTACTATGAGTTATATTCCTAACGTTAGTGCGTTTTATTATTTTTTCAGCTGATTTTTCTAATGCTACATTGTTCTTTTTTGTTGCACTAATAGGTTCTTTGCTCTATTTTGTGATACTTGGGCATACGATAAACCGTCGTTGACCCTGCTAGGATTTAAGCTTCTAGATTTAGGGTTAGATGAATTCGACGCACCTTCTTTGGTATGTTTTGGATTACTTTTCTTTTTTCTCTTTTGTAATTCTTTTGCAACTACGCACCCCCTATAGTTTGCAGGGTGTGCCTCAAGGCAGTTAGCACACTTCGGCGTAACTTTTTTGTCTTTGTCACAATTCGTTGATAGATGTGACCCTGCACATTTTACACATTTAGCTAGACGCTGGCAAAATTTTTGTGTGTGACCATATCTTTGACATTTTTTACACTGAGGAATCAGATTTGTTTTTTTCAGAGCTTCAATTTTCACTCTCATATGCTGAATAAACTCTATTTTATAAATCTTATCAATGTCCCAGTATTTTCAAATGTTAACATAAAAAGAGGTAGTTTAACTATAGTTTCTTCCTCATTCTTTTTAATTTTTTTTCTTTTGTTAACAATTTCAATGATTTTAAAACCCTTACATTTAAGCTCTTGCTTTATATCTTCAGGATCGCATGAAGGATGCAAGTTCCTAGCCATAACTTTAATTGGCCTGTTCAACTTGTTTTCATAAGTATGCCATTCTAAATTAGCTTCATTTATAATCTTTGTTAGTTCTCTGTTATCCTCTTCTTTTTCAACATTAATCTTCAGTTGATGGTTATTCATCATATTTATTTTATAGTTAATTTGTACATCTTTCAGTATTTTATTAACTTTGGGGTATTCTACAACATTACTTAAGATAACCGGAGGAGGTTTGTTTTTCCTTGTAATGATGGGTTTATCAATTGAAATTTTTGGTTTAATCACCTTTAATTTTTCTACACTATTTTCTTTGTGTATTTCTGGTGAGTGCTCCGCTTTTCTTTTTTTCCCTGTACGTTTTACAATCCACTCGGTTTCCCGAGTTAGTTCTTCTTCATCTGTACAGTATTCTACTGCACTTTTAGTTAATTGCTTTTTCTTTAGCATTTTATTTTCTTCGGTTAGAGTGTGAATCTGACTCATTAAGTCGCTACACATCTTCTCTAGTTCACTTATTCTTAAATGAAACTGTTTCTCTACTGTATTACCCACGCCTAGGGGTTTTTTCTGACCGTCATCGTTAGACATATATTTTATTAATTTCGAACCAGTAATATTTCTAGTGACATTAGCCTGGATTCCCACTTTGTCACTGGTTTTATTTTCAACTACAGGTGGTGATCTTCCCATTAAACCGCCATTTTTAAAAGGGTCGGTTGCCTTGAACGTAGATACATTTTTAACCACTGGTGACTTAACTAATCACTTTGTGGAATTAGCCAAGCCCTCGCCGGCAGCCGTGGTCTCTGCCGACATTTTGGTAGATATCCCTACTATATTTTTATCTTTATTTGTGTTCATTATTTTATATTATTATGTTTTGTATTTTATACCTACTACCAGGTATTTTAACTGCCGCCCCTTTGGGGAACCGACGCAGACCAGAGAGCCGTCCATTCTGGATCAGTCGCTTCTGGATTTTCGTTGGATTTTAGAGGACTCGTACCCCAAGCATTTCTTACTGCGGATGTTTCTAAACCCCAATCCGCCGGGGACTATAATTATACTATGAAGATGAAAATTACACACTGTTAGTTATATATTGAATCGAGCACTTATATGAAATTTCAAAATGTCACGGCCCCATTATCGGGGGGCTGCCATACAACTTCTTTGCACCAATATGAATTTCTTCAACATTAATTATACTACGAGGATGAAAATTACAAACTGTTACTTATATAATGAATCAAGAACTTACATGAAGTTTCAAAATTTTACGGCCCCATTTTCGGGGTGCTGCCATAGAAAGTTTTCAATTTAATAACTGTGAATCTAATAAAGCTAGGAGGTTAAAATTAAAATTGGGCTGGTAAAGTAATAGGACAAGTTACTTGGCAAAGTTGGACATCACTCGGACCAACTTTTAGGGTGGGGCAATTTTTTTTTTTTTTTTTTTGTTTTTTTGAAGCAAAAATTATGGGATAATGAGTTAAATTTTTTTAAACTATTTTACTTCTTTATATTTTTTGTGTAATATATTATAGCATTAGAGAAATAAATAACGGTTTATTTTACACATTATAGTGGGTATGCACGGGTATCTAAAAGTTGACAAGGGCAACTATAATCTTCCTCGTTTAAATAAATGTTTTGTTATTTTTGTTTGTTAATTTTTTTTTAATAAAAATCTCAAGCAGGTGCAATTATAAAATAAAAAGATAAAATAATTAAATTAGTTATTAAATAAAATTAGTTTAAATAATAATTTAAATAGTGATGGACGTTGAACTTTTAATAAGTGAAATATATATGAGGCCATCGATTTGGGCCAGAGGAATTAAAACCACTATAACATGTTCATTTTGGAATATAGACTGAAGTGTCCGTGAAGCTAAATACAACATATAATAAATACTAATTATTGTAATTCTTTAAAAATATTTTTTTTTTTTGAAAATTTATAAAAAAATAAACAAATTCAGTTGGTATTAAAAACTATTTAGGATCAAAATTTTAGATGTTAACATTATAACAAGATTTTAGTTTAGTTTGTTTGTTTTAACTTTAAAAATTTTTTAAATTCTTTTTTTTTTATTCTAATTTTTTTAAAATCGTGAGTAAAATATGCTTAAAAAAATTTTGTAGCTACTTATGAATATGTGCTTAAATTTTTATAAATTAAATAATTTTTTATTTAAATATTTCCAGATAATTTTAAAACAAACATAAATAATATAATTTTTTATTCTACATCGCTTTTATCGAAGCTCCAATATAAACACTGCATTAGAGCATAGCTTTTTATATGCTCTTATCGATGCTCTTATCGACGCTCTTATCACTTATCGCAGCTCTAACATAAACGCACCCTTATACGTATTATATGAAAAAATAATAAAGAAAATAAAACAGAAAAAAAAAAATTTAAATATAAAATGATGAAGATGAATTTAAATTCGTCAAGCCACATGATGAGTATGGGCAAGTTGCATTGACGTAATCTTCCATTATAAATAACTCAAGTGAATATTACTCAGTTCCACACGAGTGTAGTTTTAAGTGTTGTCACCAATTTATGAACTTATAGTTATCGTCGGAGAATGTTTAGTCAACATATTTTTCAAAAGTGGAAAGTTTTTGTAATTTTTTATTCCTATAAAAAAAGGTTTGTAGCTACCTAAATAAAAAAATGGATTTGTAGATAATATAAGAAATTTAATTTTTTATTTACATTGAGTAAGTAGGTTATTTTATTTTACTTATATCATATCTAGATCATTTAAAAATGGATTATTATTTTAATTAACATCTGTGGGACTGAGCAAACATTCATAATTATAAAATTTTAAAATTAGGTTCTAAATCTGTTTCTTAAACTAACTGTCTTTTATATCATTAATTATTTTTTGTTATTATTTATATTAACTAAATTTTATATTTTTTCAATCAAAATATATCTTCTTCTTCTTCATTTAGCGTTACAGCTCGGGGTGAGCTAAAGCCTTCTTCGTAATACTCCTCCAGGTAGATCGATCCTGCGCAGAACTCTGCCAGTTTTCCACGCTCATTTTTCGGCAGTCATTCTCGATGTTATCTTTCCATCTGGTTCTGGGCCTGCCTCTTGCTCTACTGTATAGTGGTCTGGTTTTGAAAATTCTTTGTTGAGGGCGCTTTTCATTCATTCTTATTATATGCCCTGCCCATCGTAGCCGCTGTGCCTTTACAAACTTTACAATATCTTCCCCATTAATTATGTTATTGATGTTTTCATTACTTCTTCTTTGATATTCTCCGTTTTCCAATCTTATTGGGCCAAAGATTTTTCGGATAATTTTTCTTTCAATACACGTAACTGTTCTTCGTCTCTCAGTGTAAGCGTCCAGCATTCACATCCATATGTTACTATTGGCTTTATTATTGTTTTATAAATTACAAGTTTTGTTTGCCTTGTAAGGATTTTTTTTTTTTTTCTTCTTTATTTAGTTCTAATTTTATATCTTACATAACTACTTACTTACTTACTATTTAAATTTTAATTCCATTTAATTTCATTTTCATTTAATTTAATTATAAAACATTTAAATATAAAGTTAAGTATAAACAATTTAAATTTTTTTTTTTTATTTAACCCAAGCCGAAGCCGTCAGGTTTTAACTAGTTAAAAGTACTTCAAAAATAATTTATAACATTTTAATTTTGGTTTTAGTTTTTAGTTTTTAATTTTTAATTTTCGCTCAACATTTTAATATTTAAGTTTTTGTTTTAATTTTTAATATTTAATTTTTAATTTTCGCCCAAAAAAATTTTTTTATACCTATTAATAATCTTTCATTTACAATATTGATACATTACAAATTACATTCATCATGAAACAGCGTATTATTTTTACCATGTCTGTATTATCATAGAATAGTATAACAAAATTCATACTCATACTTTTTAAATTCATATATAAAACCATATGTTTGATTTTTGTACTTTGGTACATAAGATTTTTTTTTTTTATCATTAAAAATTTTTTATAATTCATAATGAGTACGATAAGTATATAAAATGAGATAAGAGTTGAGTGTAGTATAGGGTCGTACAAAATTATAGTAACAAATTGTAACGAATTGTAAGAGAAATTGTAAGAGAAAGAGAAACTTCAGTATTGCTCATTCCAATATACAAGTTTACAAGCTAAATGATATTGAATGATATTAAATTTTTAATAGCTACATACATACAGTGCAGTAATATAAAATTTAGAGAGAATCTACGATTTCAACAATTTTCTTTTTATATAAACAGAGGTTTTCAATCGATTTGATAACATTTGGTAACTCATTGAATCTTTTTAAACAATTATAGAGACAATTTGTTTTTTGTTTATCAGTTCTAAATAATGATAAGTAATAATTGCACTTATTGCGGGTATTGTAGTTATGGATATCCACATATCTTTGCAGTATAAAATTATGTTTGATTTTGTTATTTATTATTTTAAAAGCCAAAATATAAGTTTCGCGCTTACAAATATTCTCAAAGCTCAGATATTTCTCAGAATAGACCATACTAGTGGGATACAATATGGGATACCTATGAATTATTTTAATGGATTTTTTTACTAATATTTCAATTCTTTTTAGGTGAATTTGTGGCGCTCGACTCCAAATTGGGTTAATATAAATTATATTCGACAAAATATATGAAGAATATATTACAAAAAGTGTTTTCTTATCAAAAAATTTACTTAATCTTCTTAAGATAAACACATAAGGAGAAATTTTTTTACAAACATAATTAACATGTTCTTCCCACTTGATTCTTGAGTCAACCACAAGACCCAAGTAATTATGACTCCTTACCACATCTATTTTTAAATTTCTATATTGGAAGATAGGTTCATGAAATACTTTGTTCTCAAAGAGCAAAATCTTGGTCTATTTTACATTTAGTAACAGCTTATTTTTGTGGAGAAACTCTTCAATTACTACGAGATCCTCCAATATTGCATTTTTCAAATCAAATTCACTATCACTTGAATACTTGAAGACAGCGTCATCCGCAAATAGTGATGCAACTCCATTTAGATTAAGACGCGCCAGGTCATCAATGCATATCTTAAATAGATCAGGTCCCAATACTGAACCCTGTGGCACTCCCTTTTTTATTGTTCTACTTTGACTTGTAGAATTACTTATGCGGACACATTGCGATCTTTGTTTTAAATATGATTTAAAGTAATTTAATTGTTGTGGAGAAAAATTCATACAAGACAACTTATGTAGCAGAATGTCGTGATCAACAAAGTCGAATGCCTTTTGCATATCAATAAAGATACAGGCAGTAAACTTGCCATTATCGGTACTTCTAGTGACAAATTCATTTAACGCTAGACAAGCAGACGTCGTGCTGGAGCCCTCTTCAAATCCATATTGCTCCGAGTGCAGTATATTGTTAAGATGCATAAAGGACGTCAGTCTGTTTTTCGTAATTTTTTCGAAAATCTTCGAAAATGAACTTAAAACAGAAATAGGCCTATAATTTAATGTGTTGGTGGCATCACCACCCTTATAAATTGGCGTAACAATTGCTTTCTTAAGGCAATCGGGAAAGTTGTATGTTTCGAAACTTTTGTTAATAAATCTTACCAAAATAGGTGCCAATATTCCTGCAAAAGTCTTAATAAATTTCGTCGAAATGCTATCGTACCCCGTGGCAGCACACGATTTCAAGGAATGTATGGTCGCATTGATTTCTTCTACATTTGTTGGATTAAGTTCAAAATTGGTATTCAGATTTCGACGAAACAAATTTAGATAATGGTAATCTATGTTATCAATTGGTATATTAAGACCATCGGTTATTGTTGTAAACGTTTTGTTCATTATTTCGGCTATTTCGTCCGACGATGATACATTACGGTTTTCATGAGTAATAACTTTGACCGAATTATTTGGATTTTTGTAGCTAGTATTCAACATTACTGATTTATATATTGCCCACAATTTTTTTGGGTTTCCAGGGTCTTTCCTGATTTGTTCAGAGCAAAACAGTGTTTTAGCGGCTACAATAAGTTTCTTCACTTTTGCTTTCGAAATATTGTATAAATCAACAATACGTGGATTATGAGGATATTTTTTTTTATATTTACCAAATGAATCACGAACTTTCATCATTTAAATTTTTCCTCAGTCATCCACTCATGTTTCCTTTTGAAATTCTTCACCGGAAGAATACGCGTGTATTTCTTGACTAGATGAGTTAAGATTTCAACAACTTCATCAAAAGTTTCATATGAGCTCAGACTACTCCATATTTGATCTTTCGCTAACTCCTCGTAATTTAATACAGTTTTTGTGCTGATTGAGGTTTCTTTAATAGGATTTAGATTAACACTAATAAAAAACATTTGATGGTCAGACAAGGCAGTATCCCCAATATGAAAAGTATATTCGAATTTTAACAAATCAGTAATTAAATGATCAATGATCGTCTTTGACATGATTCCAAATCTTGTTGAAAACTCTGGTTTTGTCTGGTTACAAATCGAAAAACCATTACTCAAAAGCGTATTACAATAGAATATTACATCCCTATCACTTTCATTTAACAAATTAATGTTAAAATCACCCACTATTATTGAATTTTTGTTTGCAAGAGTAATTTCATCAAATTTATTTATAAAGTCGTCTATTTTTGTATAATGAGATCTGTAGCACGCAATAATATTAATGTTGAGCTTCAACAGCTTAACAATCAAAAAACTCGACTGATAATACTCTGATTCAGTTACTAATGTACAACTAATAGAATTCTGTACAAATATTGCAACGCCTCCGTAAGAATCTTTTCTATTAGAAAAATATGCAGTATATCCCTGCAAATTAAAAAATTTATTCTCTTCCTCTTTCAACCATATTTCGGACAATACAATAATATGATTCTTGACTGCAATAGTTTTTTATTAATATAATAGCTTTTGTTTCCTGCGTTTATTCTCTCTTGTATGCACGAGTGCATACTGTTGTCATTTTTTATTAGTACACCAAGATAATTAAAGTTTGCGACACCTTCAAAATTAAAATCGTTGATGGTAATATTTTGCGGGTTTCTCTGATTTGATCTATTGGACATTCTCATATATTTTGTTTTGTTTTCGTTAATTTCCAGACCTACTTCTCTTGTATTTTCTTCTAATGTCACAAATATTTCTACCAATGTCCTGTAGTTCTTAGCTACAACTGCAATATCATCAGCGTAGGCTATAATTTGGTAAGATTTTGTGAAAATGTTACCACCCTTCTCAATTTTTCCTACTGCTTGTTCTAAGACCATGTTGAACAGCAGCGCTGAAAGCGCGTTGCCTTGCCGAACTCCCGATTTTATCTCAAATTCTACCGAAGCAGTATTTTGTATCAGAACTTTTGCTCGCGATTTGAACATAGTTTCCATTGTCAGATTTACTGATTTGCGGGGCACACCTAATTGAATCAGTGAATATGCTATTTTGTTTCTATTTATGCTATCAAAGGCCTGCTTATAGTCAATAAATAGAATATGTAGATCTTGCCCAAATTCATAGCATTTCTCCATGTTTTCTCCTCTATAGCTTCTTGTGTCAATTATTGATGATGACCACCTTGATGAGATTAGTACATGGTCTATCTGGTTTATCCTATTCGAACCTGGAATTTTCCATGTACCTTTATAAATATTTTTCCTCTCAAATGATGTACTTTTGATTTTTAAGGCGTTTTCATTTGCGAATTGTAGAAGGAGATGTCCATTTTCGCTGGTTTCATCGTGTAGAGAATATTTGCCAGCTATTTTCTGTGTTTCTTCTTCTTTTCCTACTTTTGCATTGAAATCTCCTCGTATAATTGTCGTATCGTAGTTGGGTACTTTTTCACATACCGCACTTAGTTTTAAATAAAATTCCTCCTTCGCTATGTCATCCGCTTCTTCGGTTGGCGCATATGTTGGCGCGTACTTACACTTTTTTTGATTTTATTACTAATTAATTAATAATAAAAAATGAAATAACTAAATAAAACAAAAAAAAAAAAATTGTAAACAACCAAAACAAAAGACGCTTTATGAATCAATATTTTTATCGTAGATTTTTGACATTTCATTTCCATTACGATGGAATTGAGAATTGCCATCTTGCGAAAATTCGAAAAAAAATTTGAAATATTTATTTTCGGAATTGAAAATCACATTTTCGTGAATTTTTTCAGACTTAGTGCTACGATTAAATTTAGAAATAGGGGTGTTTATTTAATTTTTTTTAATTTGTTATTGTATACAAAAAACAGGTAATATTACGATTCATTTGGTCAAAAAAATTAATATACATATATCCCAATTAAAACCGAATAACATTTCACTGAATAAGGTTAAAGTAGGGCACATTTAACAATGTCAATTGTTTCCGTCTTATATTCAAAATTAAAATTTTTTAAACTTTTAATTGTTTTTGCCGTATAAATCGGTTAAATATGTAAATATATAATATATAATGTACATATATTATGCAATTTTGTTCTATTTGCATAAAATTTTTGAAAAATACTTATAAATAACTGATGCAAATTAAGTTTTAAAAAGTGTGTCAAACCTCCATTTTACCCTATATATTTTTATGTGATTTGAATACTCTAATTATTAAAATTTTATTTTGATGCTGCTTTCAATAATGAAATATTGATGATAAATGAACATCGGATCTTTTCTAAAAAGTTATACTCTTTTGCTCTGTGTTTGACCATGGAGGACAAAAAATCAGATTCATTATTTCCCTTCAAGTAGCATGCATTTTCCAGACGCTTATAATTATTTAAATACACCTGAATTATCTAATACAATTGAATAATCTTTTTAATACCGCTACGAACGTATTATACTAAGGTTAGCTTTACTAAATTTGCCCTGCCGATCGAACACTTGTCTAGAGTTAATGGATCGGACAATTTGTTTTTGATACCTAGGTATGTAAATTAGGTATGGATATACATAATCTAATAGATTGATTATAACTGATAAGTCAAATCAACCTCAGTTTAATCAACTTTAAAATTTAATACTTCAGTTGCAATTTATGTCATGTGTGTACTGTGTACTGACTGATTGAAGTACAATAATAAAATGAAAGAAAAATAAAATCAAGGAAATTATAGAACTATTTTCAATGCCAAACCGAAAGAGAAAGAAATGAAATTGTCTTATTTGAATAATTTGGTTTCATTATGCAAAATACTGATCAACCCTTTGCGAAAATAATTATCAGTCCGGAAAATATTAAAATTAATTTTTTTTAAATATATATGTATAAATATTGAATTAAATTTTAAAATTTGTAATTGTTCAAACAATATTTCAGAAATCATTTAATCATTAAATTAATACTAATTGTTAAATTTTATAGGTAGGTCTTTTTCAAAAAACTTCAAAATAAACATTTTCTGTATGCATTTCAATATTAGCTGTAAGTTCCGTCTAAGTCATTTACAGTGAAACTTAAATTTTATGTATGAGTAAATATAATAATTTTTAAAAAATTTTATTAAAATGCAAAATCATATGAAATCATATTAAGAATTGCTTTATAATTTATTTTCAATGACAAACTGAAACGTTAAGAAATATAACCTCTGTCATTAGAACAATTTTAGTTTCATTCATTATGCAAAATTACTAACCAATCGTTCAGTAAAATAGTTATCAATTCGAAAAATCATAAAATTTATTTGTTTTTTGTTTTTTGTTTTTAAATATTTAACCCAAAATTTAAAAATTCGTAGCTAAAATTATTCTTTAGAAATATTATTAAATTAACATTTTTGTTAAATTCTGTCAATATATAGAAAATAAACATTTTCCGCAAACAATTCATTGAAAACTATAACTTGCACATAAGTAATAAATAATAATTAGACAATTAGTAACAAATTTTAAATGAGTAAACATACAAACATTCAAATGGCTATTGCTAAAAATAGTAATATTTTCGGACATATATACGTACATATTATGAAGATTTCAATACTATTGTACCGTCTAACGGTGCGTTTATGTTGGAGCTGCGATAAGTGATAACCTAGAGAGCATAGCGTAGAAAACTTAATACATAATTTAAATAGAGGTTGTTATGTTGGAGCATCGCTTCGATCATCGATAAACCATAAGAGCATAGAAAACTCTTTATTCAGTTTTCTACGCTCTTATCGATGATCAAAATTTTTAAATAAATATTATGCTCTCGTTTGTTATTTAAATTTTTATACCCGTGCATACATATATGACATCGGGTATATTAAAATTTCTCCTCCGTTTGTAACGCATCGATCTAGACGAGCTAGATATAGTGTCAAGGGTACGTATCGGCTCAGAATCGAAAAATGAGTCGATCTAGCTTTGTGTGTCTGTCCGTCCGTCCGTCCGTCCGTGTGTCAGCACGATAACTCAAAAACTAAAAGAGCTACAGTTTTGAAATTTTCCAAAATATTTTTCAATCAATTTCTAGGTTCCCTATTTTTTTTGGTAAAGATCGGACCAAAACTTCGGGTAACTCTCGAACAACTAACTTTTTTAACTCCAATATTTTCATATAAAAATTTGAAATTTGTCTGCACATCTTGTATTAACATGAATTTATATGAATTTTGTTTTTGTTTGTTTTTTTTTTGTTATTTTTTTTTTGTAGATAACGAATTTTTCGAGTAACGATTTCATATGATTTAAATGATGCGTAAAATTTTTAAAAAAAATTTTAGATTTTGACTTTGTATTTTGAGATTTATAAATTATAATCATTATGAATATGATGATAATTTTTGATCATGAGGATCATTATGTGAGTATGATTATAATATAATGCTTTTTAGCACATTTTCAAAAAATTTTGTAAAAATGTGCATATATAGCTTTACTCTGTCCGTCCGTCTGTCCTTCTGTCCTTATGTTTACAAAAACTTTTACATCGTTTGAAATAGAGAAAAGAAATTTTAACCACGAGTAGATATTACAAAAAAAATAATTTCGTAGAAGAATTTTTTTCTGTAGCCCCAACCGTTACGGAGCTGCAGCCCCCCCCAAAGATGGAAAAAGCCCTATATTTAAATTGTTATAACAAGAGTTCTATTAGGTGCATTTTCAATCTGAAAACGGCAAACGATAACTGGTTTCATAAACTTTATAAATTTTTAAAAGGCAAATGTTTAGGGTTACCATACGGTACTAAAATTTAACATTACACAAAACTCAATTTTTGCAAAATTTTTGGCCACACATATCTTCTAAACGGTACAAGCTAGGGTCTTGAAATTTAGAGAGAAGTTAGATACTCAGAAATTAGTAGGAGTTGGTTAACAAAATTTTTCTGTCAAGCCCCCTATTTAAGAGCTATAAGGGCTCGAAAATTGAAATTTTGCTATTTTTAAACACCTGTCCAAATTTTTTTTTAGTGATACACGAATTTCAAAGCTTTATAGTTATATTTAAACATGTGTCAAAGGTTTTTCTTAATTTTGAAGGTGTTGAAGCTACAGCCCCTGCAAATTCCAAAAAAGCCTTTTATTTAAATTAACAAGACTTCTGATAGGTTTATTTTCAATCGAAAAACGGTAGAAAAGAGCTGCTTTTATAGGCTTTACAAAAATATGTCGCTGTAATGTATAGTGTTGCCATACGGTACTAAAATTTATCATTATATAAAACTCAATTTTTGCAAAATTTTTGGTCCCATATATCTCCTAAACGGTACAAGATAGGGTTTTGAAATTTTGGGAGAAGTTAGGTCCTTAAAAATTAGTAGGAGCCGGTTAACAAAATTTTTTTGTCAAGTCCCCTGTTTAGAAGCTATAAGGGCTCGAAAATTGAAATTTTGCTATTTTTTAGCACCTGTAACTTGAATACCTGTCCAATTTTTTTTTTTTTAATATACTAAATTTAAAGGTCCAACATTATATTTTAACATATGTTAAAGGTTTTTCTTAAATTTAAAAGCGGTTCCTTATATTGAAGAAAGTGTCTCTCAGTTTTACCTATTATTGCTTAGATTGTATAATTTTAAGTAAAATTCCAAATTTTTATTCACAATTATATCCTAGAACCTAAAACAATGGTGGGGGAGGGGAGGGGGTGTGGGAAGTAAGATTAAGTTAGATCCTTGAGAAACTTGGCAACCTTCTCTATTGAAGAGCTATAACAACTTTAAAATAAAAACTTTACTGTTAGCAGTAAATTTTATAAGTAAGCAGTAACTATTTCCAAGTAAATATTTCCAAAGCTAAAATCAGTATGTAATACAATATAATTTTGAAAATGTGCTTTTTTAAAAACCCTTGCTTTTTTTATCACTTGTTTTGCTTAGGTTTAATATATTTGTGAATTAAAAATTAATTACAAGAGATAGAATTGAAAAATTAGAGCTAGAGTTTTGAAATTTACACAAAACATTTTTTGGACATTTTTTAGGTTCCCTATTCTTTTTGGTTAAAACCAGACCAAAGCTTCGGGGAGCTTCCACACAACTTATTTAAACCAATATGAATTTCCTCAAAAGTAATAATACCAGGAAGATAAAAATTACACACGGTTAGTTCCATAATGAATCAAGCACTTATATGAAATTTCAAAATGTAACGGCTTCATTTTCGGGGGCTGCCATACAACTTCTATGCACCAATATGAATTTCTTCAAAACTAATTATACTATTTTTTTTTTTTTTTTGTCTTGGGGTAAGGATGGTGGAAATCGTCGAAAGATACTGAGCGCAACCACAGTTATGTGTGACTTTAACACACTAAAAACACCCGCCCTGTTTTAAAATATGAAAACTAGTCTTAGAGACTAACCATTAATTTTGCGCTAACTTTTTATGATCTACTGGAATTACAGACCTCCGTTAAGGTGATCTGAATTTATCGCTAGTTGGAGGGGCCTAGTTCTTTTAAGCCTTCTATTGACATTTGAAAATAGAAGTTTTGACGCTTCTATGTTTATGTGACCTTCTAAGTGGGTCTTATGTTTTATGGCATTTTTTTTTATTTCATCGCTAACAATAGGAATTCCTAGATCCCTATGTAAGTCGGAATTTCGTACGTACCAGGGAGCACTCACCATGTTACGTAGCACTTTGCTTTAAAATGTTTGAATTCTTTGAATATGTGTTCGTTTGGCACACCCCCAAAGTTGTACGCCGTACAACCAGATAGGCTTAATTATTTGGTTATATAACAACATTTTGTACTCTATTGGCAATTTAGATTTTCGACCTAGGAGCCAATACATTTCTCTATATTTTTGTTCTAATTCTATTCTTTTCTTTTTGACATGTTCTTTCCATTTTAGCTTGACATCTAATGTCATTCCTAGGTATTTTGCCTTGTTTTCATGAGGAATATCTACCCCATTTAATTGTACGGCTGGGGGATTTTGAATAGGTTTATTTGTAAAATTTACTTGCACTGATTTCAGTTCATTTAGTTTAATTTTCCATCTTTTGGTCCAAAGATATAAGTTGGACGGGAGTTGTTTTAGAATGTCTGCAGTAATTAGATCGAAACCTGGTGCTTTTTTTGACTTCAGAGCTTTAATTTCTTCAACCATTTCTATATGAGTAATTAGTTCAATGGCATTTTTTTCTCTTCTGAAATCATTTTCAATGTAGAGGTCTGACTTTATTTCATTGGGCCGAAAAAAAATTTCTTCCAGGTGATCTGCGAATGTTTCGGCTTTTTCTTTATTATTTTTTGTCCATTTACCATCTATTTTCCGAATTGGTGGGACTGGCACTACAGGTTTTTTCAAACTCTTTGTTGCTTTCCACAAAGAGTAATTTCTTTCTTTTTTAGCTGATAAATTCTCAACATATTTTTCATATGATTTGTTTTTTATTTCAAGAATTCTTCTTTTAAGATTCTGCGTTATTCTATTCAACACAGTTTTATCAGCTGGGTCACGTGTTTCATGCCATCTTCGTCTAGCTCTTCTCTTTAGTTTAATCGCATTTAATATATCTCTAGGATAATTAGGTCCTGCTGTCATGTATTTACATTCTTTTGTATTATTCCATGCAGCATTTTGGACAATTTTGTTAAGATTTTCAATTGCTAAATCTATTTCATCTTTAGTTGTTATTTTAACCCTTAAATTTATATTATTTTCTATCTCTTGTTTAAAGTTGAACCAATTTGTTGATTTATTAACAAGTGTAGGCTTATTTTGTTTCTTAACAATTTTTTCATGCAGGTTTAGTACGACAGCCGAATGGTTTGAGTCTAAATCCTCGAGTCATTGTTTAGACTTTGTAAAGTATAGTTGTAATATATCTACACACTATATATACGAGTATAGTTTAACAGCAATTTTTTCTTTTTTTTTTATCCGTTAATAAAAACATATAAAAAAAAAATAAAATAAATTAAAAAAAAAATTACAAAAATTACCGGGAAACGTAAAAACCCTTTTTCATCGTCCGTAGTGGACAATGCCATTAATTTTGCAAAAAAGATGAATCTCCATGGCGGTAACAGATTTGCACCACTAGATCAGCTGAATCAAGATGAGGTCATAGTACGAAAAAATAATTCCGAGGGTCCAAAAGTACTTAAATTACCACCTATCACAATTAAAAATTGTAATGCCAATATGATTCGTGGTAAACTTACAGCACTTAATTTGCAAACTGCCAATGTTAAAAATTGTTCAATTGGAGTACAAGTGTTCTGCAAAGACATCACTAATTATAACAAATTGCTAAAAACACTTGCTGAAGAAAATAAGGTTGAAAATAATGTAACTAAATGGAATTATTTCACTCATGAAATTCCAAGCAACATACCTTCCAAGATTGTATTATATGGACTGGATGAACACATGGATATAAATGAGGTTAAAAACGAAATTATGAGCTACGACATCAAGGTTACTGAAATAAAAAAATTAAACATTCACAAATCTAGATACACAGATCAAGTAACTTATCTTCTATATCTTGAAAGAGATTCCATCACACTTTCTGAATTAAGAAACAAAATTAAGGCAATTAGCAGCACTATTGTGAAATTCGAATATTACTCTAAAAAATCATCCGGTCCAACAAGATGTTTCAACTGTCAAGGTTACGGGCACGCAGCAAAGCAATGCTATAGTGATCCATCATGCGGTGTTTGTGCGGGAAACCATAAAACATCAGACTGCGAATTGTACAAAAAACTGGATAATAATCAGCCATTAAACTACAAATGCAAAAATTGCAGTGAAAATCATGCAGCAGGGTATAAAAATTGTCCAGCACGTATTAACTATATGAAATTACAAGACAAACTAAGGAAAAGAAGAAAAACGCACTCAAACTCAAACTCAACACCATCAAACAAAAACAACTTTTTGATCAACAACACTCATTCAGAGCAAATGTTTCCAAAACTTCATACACACAGTAAATATAATAATAGTCTAAGTAGTAACAATAATAATAATATAAAAACTAACACATTTATTAATAGTACCAACAACCATTCTAACACATATAGTAATATTACAAAATCTCACTCAAAAAATTTAACTCAAAATCATGCACATAACAATAACAACTCAAATCAAAGCTCTACTAACACTAACAATGAATCATTCTCTTATCAAGAAATTATATCTATAGTAAATGAATTACTCACTAAATTAAATAGAAATCAAAGCAAACAAATACAATTTCAGATTATTACTGAATTAACATTAAAATTTGTTTTTGACAATATATGTTAATGGCGGACAATAATACTAAAATTTTATTTTGGAATGCACAAAGCTTTCTAAACAAAAAAACTGAATTCTATAATTATGTTGACAAGGAAAAAATTGATATTGCAGTAATAAGTGAAACCTGGTTAAATTCTAGTAAAAGTATTTGCAATAAAAATTATAAAATATATAGATATGATAGAGAAGTTGCTCAACATGGCGGTGTTGCATTAATAATTAAAAAGCCCATAGAACATTGTTTATTGCCTTGTTTAGAAACAAAATGTTTCGAAACATTATCTATTAAACTAATTCTCAGAAATAATGATAGTTTAACTATAGTAGGTGTATATTTTAAAGGAGGTTCTTATAACAGTAGCTTAGGTAAAGATTTTATTCATGATCTGAAACTGTTTAACAGAATACAGGGTAAATATATAATAATGGGTGACTTTAACTGTCGTCATGTAAATTGGAACTGCTTGAAAAACAATCAGTGGGGTATACAACTAAATAACATTTTGACTTGTAGTAATTTTACACTCTTATACCCCAGTAGTAGTACTTATATCCCAAAACAGAGCCGCGGGAACCCCTCGACGTTAGACCTCATATTGTCAAATATACCTGATAAACTTTCAAATCCTTATACTATCAATGAATTTAATTCTGACCATCTACCTATTAGGTTCAATTTAAACTTGTACCTTAATAACCCTACTAATAAATTCTACTTCGATTATAATAAAATTAATTGGTCAAGGTATAAACAACTTTTAGGCTCAAAAATTAATTTATCCCAAATTTCTTCTAGTCTGGATAATCCCGACACTAATATAATAAACAGTCACATCATGCTATTTGAGAAAATAGTATTGGATAGTGCACAAAAAGCCTCACCACGTAAAATTATTATCCAAAAACATGAAAAGACATTCTTACCGCAGTCTATTCTTCTATTAATAAATAAAAGAAATAGACTTAGGCGGCTTTGGCAAAGAACTAGAGACAGATTTTTTAAAATGAGAATTAACTTTTTACAAACAGTAATATCAAGTAAAATCCAGGAAATTCATAACCAAAAATGGCAAAATACTCTAAAATATCTACCTAGATACGGAAAGGCTTTTTGGAAAATTACGAAAGTTTTAAAAAATAGAGACAAACTTATCCCCCCAATCCGCGTGGATAATAAAATCTTTATTACTAACGAGGAAAAAGCTGACCTGTTTGCATCCTACTTTGAACAACAGCATAAACTAACAGAAAACTTAGGTGACATGGTTACAAAATGCATGGTGAATACAACCATCGAATCATACAATAGTAATAACATCATTAATAATAATAATAACAATAATAATAATAATAATAATAATAATAACAATAATAATAATAATAATAACAATAATAATAATAATAATTATAATAATAATAATAACAATAATAATAATAATAATAACAATAATAATAATAACAATAACAATAATAGTAACAATAATAATAATAATAATAATAATTATAATAATAATAATAATAATAACAATAATAATAATAATAATAATAACAATAATAATAATAATAATAACAATAATAATAATAACAATAATAATAACAATAATAATATTAATAATAATAATAATAATAATAATAATTCGTTTACTACATTTAGCGCAGTAACTTACAAAGAACTAAATAATATACTCGAAAAACTTAAAAACAAAAAAGCAGACGGTTCAGACCAAATCAAACAGATCTTTTTAAAAAATCTAAATAAATCGGCTAAAATATTCTTAGTAAAAATTTGTAATGCTTGTCTAAAGATTGGATATTTCCCAGATTTGTGGAAAGTTGGCATGGTTATATGTATTCCAAAACCAAACAAGAAAAAATCAGATATTAAAAACTACAGACCAATTACACTTTTGAACAACATAAGCAAAGTTCTAGAAAAAGTTTTAAAATTTAGACTAATAAGCCATACCATAATTAATAATATCTTGCCTAACGAACAATTTGGTTTTAGAAAACATCACTCTACAACACATCAACTCGCTCGATTAGTGAAACATGTTAAGACCGGGTTCGCAAATTCACAAGCTACGGGAATTTTAGCACTTGATATCGAAAAGGCTTTTGATTCCGTATGGCATGACGGTCTTATTTTCAAAATGATAAATCTAAAATTTCCACCATACCTCATAAACATTATACAAAGCTTCCTTAGCAAACGCTCAATTTTTGTAAAAATAAATGAAGGTAAGTCTGCTAAAAAACCACTAAATGCTGGAGTCCCTCAGGGCTCAGTGATTAGTCCAATTTTATTCAACATCTTCACTTCTGACATCCCTAAGCCAGCAAATTGTGAGCTAGGAATATTTGCCGACGATACAGCGTTATTTAGTTCCCATAGGAAGCCCACCACAATTTCTAACAACCTCGAAAAAGGGTATAATGAAATTAAAAATTATTTTAATAGATGGAAAATAAAAATTAACGTACTGAAAACACAAGCATGTTATTTCAGTAAAAA
The DNA here is from genome assembly GCA_963082915.1 of Dolichopus griseipennis. Classification (NCBI taxonomy): domain Eukaryota; kingdom Metazoa; phylum Arthropoda; class Insecta; order Diptera; family Dolichopodidae; genus Dolichopus; species Dolichopus griseipennis. The sequence continues at coordinate 303,576,650 of OY720441.1, forward strand.
ACGCAGGCCTGATTTACTACCAACTCAAAATTTAATACTGGATAACGTTGAAATTTCCTGGGAAGAATCCTTAAAGTACTTGGGCCTAATATTGGATAAAAAATTATTATTTAAAACTCACATAGATTTCGTAATTAAAAAATGCAACATCGTCATAAAAACTTTATATCCCTTAATAAAGCGAAAAGCACTACTGTTGAAAGACAACAAAATACTGCTATTCAAATCAGTTTTCCAAAGTTTGCTACTTTATGGCTCCGAAATTTGGGGCTCATGTGCTAAAACACATTTAGAACAACTTCAAATTAAACAAAATAAAATTTTAAAATTATTGTTAGACAAACCATTCTTTTTTTCTACTGCAAGACTTCATGATATTGGAAATGTCAAAACAATAGAAGATATAATCAATATTAGAAAGAACTCATTCATTATTAGGAGCAACGATTCTGAAAATCCGTTAATAAAAAATTTGTATAATTAGTCATTTTGATATACTCAAAATTTTGGGATAATTATCCCTCTCCCGTTCCCTTTTGTTATTTGTTATTCTTTAGATATAAGTCATAGTATTTAAGTTTTTTAAATTTTAATTATAAGTTAATATAGGTCAAAAGAGGTTTTCTGTTCCTTTCCTCTTAATAAATTTGAATTAAAAATAACAATGTATCAAATAAACAATAATAAACTTTATATTTTAGCTGTAAGGTAGAAACCGATCACTATTTAATATTTAATAATTAAGTCATAATTTAAGAATGTAAGTCTGGAACAAGAAATAAATAAAAAAAAAAAAAAAAAAAAAAAGTCTAAATCCTCATTATTTTCTAGGCTAATAAAATTTGGAGATATTTTTTTTGTTATGGAAAAATGCAGTAGATCAGGAGTTTTATTTGTATCAGTAGGCCAATAAGTTGGTTCGCCTGTAGAATGAAAATAGCAACCCAACTCTCTAATAGCTTTCCTTAGCTCTCTTCCTCTTGTTGAGGTAAGTCTTGAACCGCAATCGATATGTTTGGCATTGTAGCCACCTCCTAGGATGAACCTATCCCCAAGTCGGTTCAAGAGGTCTTTAAGGATCATATTCTTTAAATTGTAATTAGGAGGGCAATATAAAGCCCCAATGTTTAAGTCCTGTTTAAGGGACTTAACACGTATTACTGAAAGTTGAAATTCATCAGTTTCTATTTTTAACTCTTCGTGATGTAGTAAAGAGTTTTTCACCAAAATTGCACTACCTCCTCGCGGTTTATTACTAAGGTGTGTCGCATTATAACATGTGAAACCTATTATTTTTAGTTTTGACTGTCTTGTCATATGAGTTTCTGATAGGAGACACACATCAATGTTTTTAGTTTTTAGAAATAGCTCTAATGCTAGTTTTTTATTTAGTACGCCGTTTGCGTTCCATGTAGCAATACTAATTTTATTTTGGGCCATTACTTAGAAATTTTTTCGGAGTACCACTATAGCTTTTGCTAGAATTGTTTTCTAAATTAGTTATTCTTTTAGAGATATCATTCATTGAATTTAACAAATTTTGCATCATCTGCATTAAAATGTTATTATTATCAGGTTTAGTGTTAGGTTTATGAATGCTATTTGTACTATGAGTTATATTCCTAACGTTAGTGCGTTTTATTATTTTTTCAGCTGATTTTTCTAATGCTACATTGTTCTTTTTTGTTGCACTAATAGGTTCTTTGCTCTATTTTGTGATACTTGGGCATACGATAAACCGTCGTTGACCCTGCTAGGATTTAAGCTTCTAGATTTAGGGTTAGATGAATTCGACGCACCTTCTTTGGTATGTTTTGGATTACTTTTCTTTTTTCTCTTTTGTAATTCTTTTGCAACTACGCACCCCCTATAGTTTGCAGGGTGTGCCTCAAGGCAGTTAGCACACTTCGGCGTAACTTTTTTGTCTTTGTCACAATTCGTTGATAGATGTGACCCTGCACATTTTACACATTTAGCTAGACGCTGGCAAAATTTTTGTGTGTGACCATATCTTTGACATTTTTTACACTGAGGAATCAGATTTGTTTTTTTCAGAGCTTCAATTTTCACTCTCATATGCTGAATAAACTCTATTTTATAAATCTTATCAATGTCCCAGTATTTTCAAATGTTAACATAAAAAGAGGTAGTTTAACTATAGTTTCTTCCTCATTCTTTTTAATTTTTTTTCTTTTGTTAACAATTTCAATGATTTTAAAACCCTTACATTTAAGCTCTTGCTTTATATCTTCAGGATCGCATGAAGGATGCAAGTTCCTAGCCATAAATTTAATTGGCCTGTTCAACTTGTTTTCATAAGTATGCCATTCTAAATTAGCTTCATTTATAATCTTTGTTAGTTCTCTGTTATCCTCTTCTTTTTCAACATTAATCTTCAGTTGATGGTTATTCATCATATTTATTTTATAGTTAATTTGTACATCTTTCAGTATTTTATTAACTTTGGGGTATTCTACAACATTACTTAAGATAACCGGAGGAGGTTTGTTTTTCCTTGTAATGATGGGTTTATCAATTGAAATTTTTGGTTTAATCACCTTTAATTTTTCTACACTATTTTCTTTGTGTATTTCTGGTGAGTGCTCCGCTTTTCTTTTTTTCCCTGTACGTTTTACAATCCACTCGGTTTCCCGAGTTAGTTCTTCTTCATCTGTACAGTATTCTACTGCACTTTTAGTTAATTGCTTTTTCTTTAGCATTTTATTTTCTTCGGTTAGAGTGTGAATCTGACTCATTAAGTCGCTACACATCTTCTCTAGTTCACTTATTCTTAAATGAAACTGTTTCTCTACTGTATTACCCACGCCTAGGGGTTTTTTCTGACCGTCATCGTTAGACATATATTTTATTAATTTCGAACCAGTAATATTTCTAGTGACATTAGCCTGGATTCCCACTTTGTCACTGGTTTTATTTTCAACTACAGGTGGTGATCTTCCCACTAAACCGCCCTTTTTAAAAGGGTCGGTTGCGTTGAACGTAGATACATTTTTAACCACTGGTGACTTAACTAATCACTTTGTGGAATTAGCCAAGCCCTCGCCGGCAGCCGTGGTCTCTGCCGACATTTTGGTAGATATCCCTACTATATTTTTATCTTTATTTGTGTTCATTATTTTATATTATTATGTTTTGTATTTTATACCTACTACCAGGTATTTTAACTGCCGCCCCTTTGGGGAACCGACGCAGACCAGAGAGCCGTCCATTCTGGATCAGTCGCTTCTGGATTTTCGTTGGATTTTAGAGGACTCGTACCCCAAGCATTTCTTACTGCGGATGTTTCTAAACCCCAATCCGCCGGGGACTATAATTATACTATGAAGATGAAAATTACACACTGTTAGTTATATAATGAATCGAGCACTTATATGAAATTTCAAAATGTCACGGCCCCATTATCGGGGGGCTGCCATACAACTTCTTTGCACCAATATGAATTTCTTCAACATTAATTATACTACGAGGATGAAAATTACAAACTGTTAGTTATATAATGAATCAAGAACTTACATCAAGTTTCAAAATTTTACGGCCCCATTTTCGGGGTGCTGCCATAGAAAGTTTTCAATTTAATAACTGTGAATCTAATAAAGCTAGGAGGTTAAAATTAAAATTGGGCTGGTAAAGTAATAGGACAAGTTACTTGGCAAAGTTGGACATCACTCGGACCAACTTTTAGGGTGGGGCAATTTTTTTTTTTTTTTTTTTTTTGTTTTTTTGAAGCAAAAATTATGGGATAATGAGTTAAATTTTTTTAAACTATTTTACTTCTTTATATTTTTTGTGTAATATATTATAGCATTAGAGAAATAAATAACGGTTTATTTTACACATTATAGTGGGTATGCACGGGTATCTAAAAGTTGACAAGGGCAACTATAATCTTCCTCGTTTAAATAAATGTTTTGTTATTTTTGTTTGTTAATTTTTTTTTAATAAAAATCTCAAGCAGGTGCAATTATAAAATAAAAAGATAAAATAATTAAATTAGTTATTAAATAAAATTAGTTTAAATAATAATTTAAATAGTGATGGACGTTGAACTTTTAATAAGTGAAATATATATGAGGCCATCGATTTGGGCCAGAGGAATTAAAACCACTATAACATGTTCATTTTGGAATATAGACTGAAGTGTCCGTGAAGCTAAATACAACATATAATAAATACTAATTATTGTAATTCTTTAAAAATATTTTTTTTTTTTGAAAATTTATAAAAAAATAAACAAATTCAGTTGGTATTAAAAACTATTTAGGATCAAAATTTTAGATGTTAACATTATAACAAGATTTTAGTTTAGTTTGTTTGTTTTAACTTTAAAAATTTTTTAAATTCTTTTTTTTTTATTCTAATTTTTTTAAAATCGTGAGTAAAATATGCTTAAAAAAATTTTGTAGCTACTTATGAATATGTGCTTAAATTTTTATAAATTAAATAATTTTTTATTTAAATATTTCCAGATAATTTTAAAACAAACATAAATAATATAATTTTTTATTCTACATCGCTTTTATCGAAGCTCCAATATAAACACTGCATTAGAGCATAGCTTTTTATATGCTCTTATCGATGCTCTTATCGACGCTCTTATCACTTATCGCAGCTCTAACATAAACGCACCCTTATACGTATTATATGAAAAAATAATAAAGAAAATAAAACAGAAAAAAAAAAATTTAAATATAAAATGATGAAGATGAATTTAAATTCGTCAAGCCACATGATGAGTATGGGCAAGTTGCATTGACGTAATCTTCCATTATAAATAACTCAAGTGAATATTACTCAGTTCCACACGAGTGTAGTTTTAAGTGTTGTCACCAATTTATGAACTTATAGTTATCGTCGGAGAATGTTTAGTCAACATATTTTTCAAAAGCGGAAAGTTTTTGTAATTTTTTATTCCTATAAAAAAAGGTTTGTAGCTACCTAAATAAAAAAATGGATTTGTAGATAATATAAGAAATTTAATTTTTTATTTACATTGAGTAAGTAGGTTATTTTATTTTACTTATATCATATCTAGATCATTTAAAAATGGATTATTATTTTAATTAACATCTGTGGGACTGAGCAAACATTCATAATTATAAAATTTTAAAATTAGGTTCTAAATCTGTTTCTTAAACTAACTGTCTTTTATATCATTAATTATTTTTTGTTATTATTTATATTAACTAAATTTTATATTTTTTCAATCAAAATATATCTTCTTCTTCTTCATTTAGCGTTACAGCTCGGGGTGAGCTAAAGCCTTCTTCGTAATACTCCTCCAGGTAGATCGATCCTGCGCAGAACTCTGCCAGTTTTCCACGCTCATTTTTCGGCAGTCATTCTCGATGTTATCTTTCCATCTGGTTCTGGGCCTGCCTCTTGCTCTACTGTATAGTGGTCTGGTTTTGAAAATTCTTTGTTGAGGGCGCTTTTCATTCATTCTTATTATATGCCCTGCCCATCGTAGCCGCTGTGCCTTTACAAACTTTACAATATCTTCCCCATTAATTATGTTATTGATGTTTTCATTACTTCTTCTTTGATATTCTCCGTTTTCCAATCTTATTGGGCCAAAGATTTTTCGGATAATTTTTCTTTCAATACACGTAACTGTTCTTCGTCTCTCAGTGTAAGCGTCCAGCATTCACATCCATATGTTACTATTGGCTTTATTATTGTTTTATAAATTACAAGTTTTGTTTGCCTTGTAAGGATTTTTTTTTTTTTTCTTCTTTATTTAGTTCTAATTTTATATCTTACATAACTACTTACTTACTTACTATTTAAATTTTAATTCCATTTAATTTCATTTTCATTTAATTTAATTATAAAACATTTAAATATAAAGTTAAGTATAAACAATTTAAATTTTTTTTTTTTATTTAACCCAAGCCGAAGCCGTCAGGTTTTAACTAGTTAAAAGTACTTCAAAAATAATTTATAACATTTTAATTTTGGTTTTAGTTTTTAGTTTTTAATTTTTAATTTTCGCTCAACATTTTAATATTTAAGTTTTTGTTTTAATTTTTAATATTTAATTTTTAATTTTCGCCCAAAAAAAATTTTTTATACCTATTAATAATCTTTCATTTACAATATTGATACATTACAAATTACATTCATCATGAAACAGCGTATTATTTTTACCATGTCTGTATTATCATAGAATAGTATAACAAAATTCATACTCATACTTTTTAAATTCATATATAAAACCATATGTTTGATTTTTGTACTTTGGTACATAAGATTTTTTTTTTTTATCATTAAAAATTTTTTATAATTCATAATGAGTACGATAAGTATATAAAATGAGATAAGAGTTGAGTGTAGTATAGGGTCGTACAAAATTATAGTAACAAATTGTAACGAATTGTAAGAGAAATTGTAAGAGAAAGAGAAATTTCAGTATTGCTCATTCCAATATACAAGTTTACAAGCTAAATGATATTGAATGATATTAAATTTTTAATAGCTACATACATACAGTGCAGTAATATAAAATTTAGAGAGAATCTACGATTTCAACAATTTTCTTTTTATATAAACAGAGGTTTTCAATCGATTTGATAACATTTGGTAACTCATTGAATCTTTTTAAACAATTATAGAGACAATTTGTTTTTTGTTTATCAGTTCTAAATAATGATAAGTAATAATTGCACTTATTGCGGGTATTGTAGTTATGGATATCCACATATCTTTGCAGTATAAAATTATGTTTGATTTTGTTATTTATTATTTTAAAAGCCAAAATATAAGTTTCGCGCTTACAAATATTCTCAAAGCTCAGATATTTCTCAGAATAGACCATACTAGTGGGATACAATATGGGATACCTATGAATTATTTTAATGGATTTTTTTACTAATATTTCAATTCTTTTTAGGTGAATTTGTGGCGCTCGACTCCAAATTGGGTTAATATAAATTATATTCGACAAAATATATGAAGAATATATTACAAAAAGTGTTTTCTTATCAAAAAATTTACTTAATCTTCTTAAGATAAACACATAAGGAGAAATTTTTTTACAAACATAATTAACATGTTCTTCCCACTTGATTCTTGAGTCAACCACAAGACCCAAGTAATTATGACTCCTTACCACATCTATTTTTAAATTTCTATATTGGAAGATAGGTTCATGAAATACTTTGTTCTCAAAGAGCAAAATCTTGGTCTATTTTACATTTAGTAACAGCTTATTTTTGTGGAGAAACTCTTCAATTACTACGAGATCCTCCAATATTGCATTTTTCAAATCAAATTCACTATCACTTGAATACTTGAAGACCGCGTCATCCGCAAATAGTGATGCAACTCCATTTAGATTAAGACGCGCCAGGTCATCAATGTATATCTTAAATAGATCAGGTCCCAATACTGAACCCTGTGGCACTCCCTTTTTTATTGTTCTACTTTGACTTGTAGAATTACTTATGCGGACACATTGCGATCTTTGTTTTAAATATGATTTAAAGTAATTTAATTGTTGTGGAGAAAAATTCATACAAGACAACTTATGTAGCAGAATGTCGTGATCAACAAAGTCGAATGCCTTTTGCATATCAATAAAGATACAGGCAGTAAACTTGCCATTATCGGTACTTCTAGTGACAAATTCATTTAACGCTAGACAAGCAGACGTCGTGCTGGAGCCCTCTTCAAATCCATATTGCTCCGAGTGCAGTATATTGTTAAGATGCATAAAGGACGTCAGTCTGTTTTTCGTAATTTTTTCGAAAATCTTCGAAAATGAACTTAAAACAGAAATAGGCCTATAATTTAATGTGTTGGTGGCATCACCACCCTTATAAATTGGCGTAACAATTGCTTTCTTAAGGCAATCGGGAAAGTTGTATGTTTCGAAACTTTTGTTAATAAATCTTACCAAAATAGGTGCCAATATTCCTGCAAAAGTCTTAATAAATTTCGTCGAAATGCTATCGTACCCCGTGGCAGCACACGATTTCAAGGAATGTATGGTCGCATTGATTTCTTCTACATTTGTTGGATTAAGTTCAAAATTGGTATTCAGATTTCGACGAAACAAATTTAGATAATGGTAATCTATGTTATCAATTGGTATATTAAGACCATCGGTTATTGTTGTAAACGTTTTGTTCATTATTTCGGCTATTTCGTCCGACGATGATACATTACGGTTTTCATGAGTAATAACTTTGACCGAATTATTTGGATTTTTGTAGCTAGTATTCAACATTACTGATTTATATATTGCCCACAATTTTTTTGGGTTTCCAGGGTCTTTCCTGAGTTGTTCAGAGCAAAACAGTGTTTTAGCGGCTACAATAAGTTTCTTCACTTTTGCTTTCGAAATATTGTATAAATCAACAATACGTGGATTATGAGGATATTTTTTTTTATATTTACCAAATGAATCACGAACTTTCATCATTTAAATTTTTCCTCAGTCATCCACTCATGTTTCCTTTTGAAATTCTTCACCGGAAGAATACGCGTGTATTTCTTGACTAGATGAGTTAAGATTTCAACAACTTCATCAAAAGTTTCATATGAGCTCAGACTACTCCATATTTGATCTTTCGCTAACTCCTCGTAATTTAATACAGTTTTTGTGCTGATTGAGGTTTCTTTAATAGGATTTAGATTAACACTAATAAAAAACATTTGATGGTCAGACAAGGCAGTATCCCCAATATGAAAAGTATATTCGAATTTTAACAAATCAGTAATTAAATGATCAATGATCGTCTTTGACATGATTCCAAATCTTGTTGAAAACTCTGGTTTTGTCTGGTTACAAATCGAAAAACCATTACTCAAAAGCGTATTACAATAGAATATTACATCCCTATCACTTTCATTTAACAAATTAATGTTAAAATCACCCACTATTATTGAATTTTTGTTTGCAAGAGTAATTTCATCAAATTTATTTATAAAGTCTTCTATTTTTGTATAATGAGATCTGTAGCACGCAATAATATTAATGTTGAGCTTCAACAGCTTAACAATCAAAAAACTCGACTGATAATACTCTGATTCAGTTACTAATGTACAACTAATAGAATTTTGTACAAATATTGCAACGCCTCCGTAAGAATCTTTTCTATTAGAAAAATATGCAGTATATCCCTGCAAATTAAAAAATTTATTCTCTTCCTCTTTCAACCATATTTCGGACAATACAATAATATGATTCTTGACTGCAATAGTTTTTTATTAATATAATAGCTTTTGATTCCTGCGTTTATTCTCTCTTGTATGCACGAGTGCATACTGTTGTCATTTTTTATTAGTACACCAAGATAATTAAAGTTTGCGACACCTTCAAAATTAAAATCGTTGATGGTAATATTTTGCGGGTTTCTCTGATTTGATCTATTGGACATTCTCATATATTTTGTTTTGTTTTCGTTAATTTCCAGACCTACTTCTCTTGTATTTTCTTCTAATGTCACAAATATTTCTACCAATGTCCTGTAGTTCTTAGCTACAATTGCAATATCATCAGCGTAGGCTATAATTTGGTAAGATTTTGTGAAAATGTTACCACCCTTCTCAATTTTTCCTACTGCTTGTTCTAAGACCATGTTGAACAGCAGCGCTGAAAGCGCGTTGCCTTGCCGAACTCCCGATTTTATCTCAAATTCTACCGAAGCAGTATTTTGTATCAGAACTTTTGCTCGCGATTTGAACATAGTTTCCATTGTCAGATTTACTGATTTGCGGGGCACACCTAATTGAATCAGTGAATATGCTATTTTGTTTCTATTTATGCTATCAAAGGCCTGCTTATAGTCAATAAATAGAATATGTAGATCTTGCCCAAATTCATAGCATTTCTCCATGTTTTCTCCTCTATAGCTTCTTGTGTCAATTATTGATGATGACCACCTTGATGAGATTAGTACATGGTCTATCTGGTTTATCCTATTCGAACCTGGAATTTTCCATGTACCTTTATAAATATTTTTCCTCTCAAATGATGTACTTTTGATTTTTAAGGCGTTTTCATTTGCGAATTGTAGAAGGAGATGTCCATTTTCGCTGGTTTCATCGTGTAGAGAATATTTGCCAGCTATTTTCTGTGTTTCTTCTTCTTTTCCTACTTTTGCATTGAAATCTCCTCGTATAATTGTCGTATCGTAGTTGGGTACTTTTTCACATACCGCACTTAGTTTTAAATAAAATTCCTCCTTCGCTATGTCATCCGCTTCTTCGGTTGGCGCATATGTTGATATTATTGTTATGTTGTTGAATTTTCCTTTTTCCTTTTCCATAGCGCATATTCTTTCATTGTGTGGGGTGAATCCTAATATATTTTTCTGAACTGATTTACTAACAATGAACCCTGTTCCATGTAAACCTGATCTTTGTGTGTTACCACTGTAGAATAATGTATATCTCCGTTTTTTTATTTCTCCGCAGCCTTTCCATCTTATTTCTTGTAATGCAGTGATGTCTATGTTGTACTTAATGACTTCTTCGGCTATTTCATTCAATTTACCTGCCTGTAACATTGTTCTTATATTCCAAGTAGCTAATCTTAAATCATTTTCCTTATTCACGAGCCGGGTCTGGTTTCCATTTGTATCAATCATATTTATCCGAGGCGTACTTGAAGGTCTCATAACAAGCTTCTTTTTCCGGTGCACGAATGTTAACCGTACGACCAACCCCCAACCTGGAGGACCGAGTCATTTGTTTTCGAAGTTTTCGTCTTCTAGCCTTTGAGAAGCCAATCTCGAGATGTGCAAGGCAGCACCTTCGGCAGTTGCTTCAAGAAATCGAACAGCATAAAGGAGTCTAGATAGCAATCAAAATATTTATATCATTTAATATAATACATTTTATATAATACATGATATAGTCAATCAAAATATATATATATATTTAATATAATATAAATATATTTGTTCATTTTTGTTTTTTTTTAGTATGTAGTTTGAAAGATAAAAAATAACAAATAGAAATAAAACCTAATATGGTAATCTTATATTGATTTTTATCAATTTCCAATACCAGAAATATGTTCACATGTTCAGAAAAACTACAAAAAAATAAAAGAAAACAAAAATCAATTTTTTGTTTGTATTGGTTAGTGCATCGAGTCTTACTAGTAAAAGTTGGTTGGAAAGGAACCGGTTTTTTGTAAATACAAGAATTACGAAACCGGTTTTGGTGTATACAGAATTTTCACCGATTACGTCAACATTACGTCAAAACTACCTCAATGCAACAGATGATACTACCCGTCTGGCTTGGCTGGGTCTTACTAGTAAAATTTAGTTGCAACGAAATCGGTTTTTTGTGAATACAAGAATAATACAAGAAACCGGTTTTGGTGTATACAGAATTTTCACCGATTACGTCAACATTACGTCAAAATACATCGATGCAGCAGTTGATACCACCCATGTGGCTTGGCTGAATAATAGTTTTAAGATAAAAACAATTTCATAATAGTCACATTTTTTCCTTTTTAATTTTTTCTTTTTTGACTTGGGAAAAAAATTGAGCAAAAATAATAATCTTTATTTTTATTAAAATATTTCTCAATATAAAACTTAGAAAGCAAAAAAATAAAAAAAAATTACTAAAAAAATGCAAAAGATGAAGATTTAGAGCATTCATGATGATAACAAATCTATATATGTATTAATGAATACAAGAAAGGAGACTTTTAATTTTCTATATAGTATAACCTTTTTATTCTTTGTATTTATAACCATTCCCACCCATCGTTCCGCACAATACTAAAGTTTTTGCTTACAGCCCTTTCATTATTTTATATGTATATATCTATTCTATTTTAAAAGATAAGCTCTACTTTAATATAAAGACAGGCAACATCAAGAGACAAAAAAAAAACAAAAATCGAAAAAAATAAACAAAGGATAAAATGTCATTATTTTATAGTGACATCTTTTTAAAAAAATGTCAAATAAATGATTTGAAGAAAAAAAAACTTAAATTATGACACATAAAAAAACAAGTGATGAAAAAACCAAGGGTTTTTAAAAAAGCACATTTTCAAAATTAACTGAGTTTAATTTTAGAAATATATACACTGGTGACCAAGTTACTGCGTACTTATTAAATATACTGCTAACAGTAGATTTTTAATTTTAAAGCTTTAATTTAGCCCTTCAATAAGGAAGGTTCCCAATTTCTCAAGGATCAATGGTTATAAACCCCCCCCTCTATTTTTTTATTAGGTTCTAGGAATTAAATTGTGAATTCCCCACAAATTTGAAATTTTACTTAGAATTCTACCATCTAAGCAAAAATGGTTAAAACTAAGAGACATTTTCTTCAATTTAAAGAACCCCTTTTAAGTTTAAGAAAAACCTTTAACATATGATGAAATATAATACTGCAGCTTTAAATTCTGTATATTTGTAAAAAATAATTTGAACAGGTATGCAAGTTACAGGTGTTTAAAAATAGCCAAATTTAAATTTTCGAGCCCTTATAACTCCTAAACAGGGGGCATGACAAAAAAATTTTGTTAACTGACTCCTACTAGTTTCTGAGGATCTAACTTCTCCCAAAATTTTAAGACCCTAGCTTGAACCGTTTAGAAGATATGTGTTGCCAAAAATTTTGCAAAAATTGAGTTTTGCATAATGGTAAATTTTAGTAATGTATGGCAACCCTATACATTTTAGCAACATATTTCTGTAAAGTCTATAAAAACAGCTCTCTTTTACCTTTTTCGATTGAAAATATAGCTAACAGAACTCTTGTTATACCAATTTAAATATAGGGCTTTTTTGGAATTTGCTGTAGCTTCTTCATCTTTCAAAATTAAGAAAAACCTTTGACACATTTTGAAACATAATAAAAGAGCTTTCACTTTTGTAAATCACAAAAAAAAAATTTTAACAGGTATTCAAGTTACAGGTGTTTAAAAATAGCAAAATTTCAATTTTTGAGCACTTATAATTCCTAAACATGGGGCTTGACAAAAACATTTTGTTAACCGACTTCTACTTATTTCATAGAATCTAACTCTCTTAAAATTTCAAGACTCTAGCTTGAACCGTTTGAAGATATGTGTGGCCAAAAATTTTGCAAAAATTGAGTGTTGAATAATGATAAATTTTAGTACCGTATGGCAACCCTAAACATTTGTCTTTTAAAAATTTATGAAGTTTATAAAACCAGCTATACTTTGCCGTTTGCAGATTAAAAATACGCCTAATAGAACTCTTGCTATAACAAGGGCTTTTTCCAACTTTGGGGGGCTGTAGCTCCGTAACTGGTGGGGCTACAGAAAAAAATTTTCCTACGAAATTATTTTTTTTGCAATACCTACTCGTGGTTAAAATTTCTTTTCTCTACTTCAAACGGTGTTAAAGTTTTTGTAAACATACGGACGGACGGACAAAGTGAAGCTATATAGGCACATTTTTACAAAATTTTTTGAAAATGTGCTAAAAATTGCAAAAAAAACTATGTCTCATAAATGGAATGAATTTTTATTTTTTTTTCTTGTTTGGTTTAAAATTGTAAAAAAGTGATGAAAGAAAGTGATAAATAAAACTTAAACAAAAAAATTTATCTTTTTTAGTAATTGACAAAAACGTTTGTTTTATTTAAAACTATATTGTACATACTATCTTTAATTTTACCTTCAGGTGGTTTCTTGATCTTCCATTAATAATATAATAGTTTTAAAAAAAACTAACAACTATTAAATACCAGTTTTATATTTTATAATAATTAATAATAATAGTAATATTCATAAATTTTAAAATGAAGCTTTAAAATTATATTTGCGAATACCAGTGTAAAATATGTTTTGAACTCTAGACACTAAGGATAATCACCCCGATTTTTGAAGGCTTATCACTTCATACGAAGCGCTTCTCAACGCGTCTCCTCTAAAAAAAAATTATCTTGTTTGGCTGTTCTTGAAGACTTTTTTTTTGACGTGATGTAATTTTTGTAAAGTTTTTTTACTTTTGTGTTTTTGTTGTAGCCGAAATTTATATACGTAAATATGTATGAGTTTATTTTTATTTGGATGCTTCTTTTGAATATGAAAAAAAATTAATACAGAATTTTAGAAGAAGTATAAGAAATAATTCAAATCGTTTTGAATTACCAAACATTTTAAGTAAGCAAGTGAGGGAAAAAAACCAAGGGTTTTTAAAAAGCACATTTTCACAATTATATACGGTTTCTTACTGAGTATTTTATCATTTATTTTTATAAAAATATATATTATGATAATATTATAATTTAGTTATTTCATTAATTTATTGATTAAATGAATAATAGTGAAATACTTAGAATATAACCCCAATGCATTCAAGAAAACCTGTTAATAAGTGCGAAATATAATGTTGGAGCTTCAATGTTAACGTTTAATTTTGGAAAAATTTACACTGGTGAATAAGTTACTGTTTTATAAGAACATAAAAGTTTGAATTATGAAGACCTAGTAGCCCTTCAATGGGGAAGGTTCCCAAATTTTTGCTTAGCAAACTTATTATGGATCTGCCCACCCCCTCCTGTCCTCACCCTTCCATTTTTTTCGGTTCTAGGAAATCAATTTTGAACTCCAACAAAATTTGGAATTTTACCTAGAATATTATCTAACTAAAAATGGTTAAGACTAAGAAATAATTTCTTCAATTTAAAGAGACCCTTTCAAATTTAAGAAAAACCTTTAACATATGTTGAAATATAATGCTGCAGCTGTAAATTTGTATATTTGTAAAAGAAAATTTGAACAGGTGTTAAAAAATAGCAAAATTTCAATTTTCGAGCCCTTATAGCTCCTAAACAGGGGGCGTGACAAAAAAATTTTGTTAACCGACTCCTACTAATTTCGCCAAAATTTCAAGACCCTAGCTTGAACCGTTTGGAAGATATATGGAACCAAAAATTTTGCAAAAGTTGAGTTTAGCTTAATGGTAAGTTTTAGTACCGTATGGCAAGCCTATACAATTGGTTTTTAAAAATTTGTAAAGCTTACAAAAACAGTTGTCTGTTACCGTTTTCAGATTGGAAATACACCAAAAAAGTTTTAACATTAAATTATTTTTATTGCAATACCTACCCATTTCTGCTATTTTTTAGTCAGCCGCAGGTAAAAAAGAACGGACGGACGGACAGACGGACGGTCATAAATTCTTGGTGGACTTTTGAGTCCGGGACTTATAATTTCGTCGATATTACTAGATTTCTATATGAAATATAAAATATTAGGAGATGTTTAAAAAATAAGTTGAATAAAGTCTAAATAATAAAATAATGGAATGCTATTTCAAAATACCGAATTTATTTAAACTATTTTATATTACATAAATTTTAAATTTTAAGTTTAAAAGGCATCTTAAGAATAGAACCAAAAAAATTTCTAATTATTTAAAGTTTGTTCAATAAATATTATAAATATAGGCAGATCTGTTGCTTAAGCCGTTTAATTAGAACACATACCAATTAAACTTTGCAGAAAAGATCATTTGAGGTCTAATTAGCCAAGCCAGACGGGTAGTATCAACTGTTGCATCGAGGTATTTTGACGTAATTTTGACGTAATCGGTGAAAATTCTGTATACACCAAAACCGGTTTCGTAATTCTGGTATTCACAAAAAACCGGTTTCGTTGCCATCAAATTTTACTAGTCATACTCGGTGCACTCACAAATATAAAATTTAGTTAATATAAATAATAACAAAAAATAATTAATGATATAAAAGACAATTAGTTTAAGGAACAGATTTAGAACCTAATTTTAAAATTGTATAATTATGAATTTTTGCTCAGTCCCACAGATGTTAATTAAAATAATAATCCATTTTTAAATGACCTAGATATGATATAAGTAAAATAAATTACCTACTTACTTAATGTAAATAAAAAATTAAATTTCTTATATTATCTACAAATCCATTTTTTTATTTAGGTAGCTACAAACCTTTTTTTTTTATATTTTTTATATTACAGTTTTTGAAAATCAGTTGACTAAACATTCTCCGACGATAACTATCTTCGAATGAACTTAATTTTACACATACATTCATAAGTTCATAAATTGGTGACTACACTTAAAACTACACTCGTGTGGGACTGAGTAATATTCACTTACGTTATTCATAATGGAAAATCACGTGAATGCAAGTTCCCCATACTCATCGTCTGGTTTGACGGAATAGTTAACCACTTGTTGTTTTATTAATGAAATATTCTATAATAAAACAAAGATTCTATTTTCTTATTCTCAATTTAAAACGTTTTGAACGACTTTAAATTAAAAAACATTGGTTGTTACTTGATAGTGAATTAGGTTGTAATTGATTAAATTGTGTCGTAACGTTCAGTAAATAAAATTTTTGTAAATGAATCATTTTTGTTTTGTTTAGAACTGCTGACTTAAAGGAATGTTTCAAAAATTTTTTTGTCTCAATTAAAAACTGCTTGACCTAATTTCTGTTAATTCTTTTTAGATTGTTAAATATAATGTAAGAATATTATAATGAAAAATTAATAATGAAAAAATTTAATAAATTAAAAATTAAAAATGTAAAGATATGTAATTATTAGTTAATGGTTATGCCATTAATTTAAACTGAAGGGTCAATGGCAGCTGAGTTTAGTCGAAGTTTTTTCATTTTTACTAGGATTCGAGTCCGGGCATTTCGAATGAAACCTTGATTATAATTGCAAATATAATCTCAAATTTTTATTAAATTTATATGAAATAAAACTTTATTTAGTTCTTTTCTATTATAGAAATTTCTTACATACCTTTTTATTTATTCCAATTAATTTTAATTTAATTTTTCATTTACAAAATAAAATAAAATACAATATTTAATATTAAAAATTTTAATTTAGTGATTATCAAAACTTTTTTAACTGAACTCACCATCATTTTTAAAACGAAGCAATTCAAATTTATTAAAAAAAAAAATGAATATTCGAATATTTCGAAAGAAGAAAAATAAAATGTAAAATTGGCTTCAGTAAAAAGTTTTATTATATATTGAAGAGTGAATAAGTAACTCTTCAGAAAATAATAAAAATTTAGTTTAAAAATCAACAATTTCTATTTAAAACGAGCAAAGAAACAGGCAGTCGGTGCAAACGAGTTCGAAATACCCTACACCTAATTGGTTCAAATTTAATGAGAAGTCCATAAGTCATTCTCGTAAGACCTAGCTGACCAAATTAACTTTAAAATACTAAAAGTATTTTCTAATTATTTTATCTTTTCAAAAATATTAAAAATTCTTACTAATTTATCTATTTAAAAAAATTAAAAAACCAAAAAACTTGAAATAAATTTTAAATAATTGAATACATGAATACTTGAAATAAATACTGGGAGTAGACGGGCTGATATGCAATCCGCTATTCCAATTCATCCAAAATTTCACGTACACAAAGCAAATAAAAAGAAACACCTGTGCCCCAAATTTTAAGGTTCTATCTTTTTTGGTTTCGAAATTTCATGAAATAAAATTTGGTTTCGAACTCGTTTGGTATCAATTCGATCAAAAGCTTCTAGAATCCGAACTCATTGCCCGATTTCGACCAGAACCAATCCTCACGGTACTTTCATTACTAGTCACCTAGGGTTTAAATTTCATCAAAAAAGCGTAATTAGTTTTTTTTTCACTCATATGCAATCCGCGCCGTACTTTAAGTCTTAGTAACCTACATTTAAAATTTATCAAGATAGCTGCATTAGTTTTTGAGTTATCGTGTTTTTGGCATATATTTTGATTAATCCTTGAACCAATCAAAAGTTCCAAAACCCGAATCCATTGTCGGATTTCGCCTGTTTGCTGTCCCGCCGTTCTTTCAATACTATTTAACTCTTGTTCACAATTGGAAGTTCATCTTAATTTTAAGCTTCTAGTAACCTACAGCACAAATTTCATGAAAGTAGCGCCATTAGTTGTTGAGTTATCCTGATTTTTTTTATATGATCGTTAGCCCCTAGAACGATTAAAAGGTCCAGAATCCGAACCCATGGGCCGATTTCGCCCATATGCAATCCCCGTCGTACTTTAAGTCCTAGTAACCTACAGTTAAAATTTCATCAAGGTAGGTCCATTAGTTTTTGAGTTATCGTGCCTACGGACGGACGGGCGGATATGGCTATATCGACTCAGGAGGTCACGCTGATCACAAATATATATACATTTCCATACCTAGCTCGCTTCCTTTAGGTGGTTACAAACACCATACCAAAGTTAATATACCTTTTTCCTATTTCATAGGTGTAGGGTATAAAAAAGATTCACACATACAACATCAACAACAATATAACAACAAAAGTTTTCAGCTATTGCCCTTTTTATTATTTTATTTTCTGAAGGACTTTAAATTTTATTTTAATTGATATGACCTAACTAAAAAAATTGTAATTGAACATAAATGTAAAAAAACATAAAAAAAATTGCGCAAATAAAAACAAAAAATAAATAAATAAATAAAACCATTAAAACAAGAACAAGTGAAAGCAAATACGAAACAGAAGAAAAAAAATTGAGAATGTTGAAATTTTCTTTTCGAACACACTTCTTTCTCTAAATCTTTCTACTCGTAATATCATATTAGATTTTTAGCAAACATTTATAAAAATATTTTTAAAAATATGGTTATATAGTTTGACTCTGCCCGTTCGTCCATTCGTCGTATGTTTATAAAAAGTCCTATATTTAAATTATTACAAGCGTTCTATAAGGTAAATGATCAATCTGAAAACGGAAGAAGACAGCTGATTTTATAATCTTCATATATTTTTGAAACGAAAATGTATAGGGTTGCCAAAAGTTTTCTTTATTTTAAAGAACGTCCTTCAAATTGAAGACAGTTTCTCTTATTTTTAACCATTTTTGCTTAAATAATAAATTTCAAGAAAAGTTCCAAATATTAGTTGAAGTCACAATTTAATTCCCAGAACATGAACATTTGAGAATTGAGAATTTTGATTGAGAATCACCTTAAATTTGCTTAGGGACTATTTTGGGATCTTCGCCATTTAAGGGCTATAAAGACTTTAAAATCAAAAATTTCCTGTTTTTATAAACCTGTAACCTGTCATCAGTGTGTATATTTCCAAAATTAAACGTTAAGCTCCAAAATTATATTTCGATACTCGTTAACATGTTTCTTGACTGCATTGGGATTACATTCTAAATATGGATTTCATTTATAATAACTAAATTATAGTATTATTAATTTATTTTGAAATATATTTTTTACCCTAAACTCAGTATGAAATATTATAAAATTTTCCAAATATGCTTTTTTAAAATCCCTTGATTTTTTTCATATTTTTTTTTTTTGTTATAAAAAGAAAGAAGTACGAGTATATAACAATAGCATACTCGTATGTCTGTCTTTTTTTGTACAACTATTCAAGTGTGGATTGAAAATGTGCTAGCAAATACAGTGTAGGTTTAACTAAGTGAAACAGTTTTAACATTTTTTTTAAATTAATTTTGATATGAAAATTTTGTAAGTTATTTAAGAAAAAGATTTTCTTGCAATTTACCGACCAAAGTATCTAAAAATTATTCAAAAACTTTAATACTTTTGAAAAAGTTTTTTATAAATTTTGTTCACCTATTTAATTTTTTACATGTAAAACTCATTTCATTCACAATTTCATTCATTTTGAAATTTCATTTTCAAATGAATGAAATTTCATAGATAAATTATGGATCTTAAAATCGTAAGTAGATATTACATAACAAAGAATTTGTAATTCACAAGGCAATACAGTTAGTATATAGAATTTTTATATTCAAAAGGCACTACATTAAAATAGTTATTTCAATGTAAGTAGTTAAACTTTATAATTTAGGGCACAAAGCAAAGGTTTAAAGTCATGTAAAGGTTTTTTACTTTAATTTACCGTTATACGAAACTAAATTTTAGCAAATTTCTTGACCTCTTTAACTTTCAAACATTTTGAGTAAGGAAATTAATATATTGATACAAGTTAAATCTAAAAAAACTTTTTACTATGGCCCTATGTTAAGGGGTTGTAAGGGAATTGGAAACTCCCAATTTTTAAACACATATTGCTTGGATAAAGTCTAAATTTTTTTAAGGTGTTAACATTTTTTTTTATTATTGTAAAGGATTTTGGATTCAAATTTGAAATTTTGCTTTTTTTACAACTTGGCTTTTTCAATATTTGTTAGTAATTAATTCTTTTAACAAAATTTTGGCAACAAAAAATTTAAAGAAGTTTTTTTTCTAAAAAAAGCCATCCTTAAAAATAAATTTTAATATCTATCTAATTTATGCCTTGCGTTTATTCAATTGGCACCCATTGTATTTATCAAAAAAACAAACTGACTTTAAAAAAATATAAATATGTTAAATTTTTTTTTTTATAGAAAATAAGGAAAAAAATATATTTCAAATTTTCTTTTTCTTTCTTTTTCTGTTGTATTGGTTTGGTTTTAATTATTTTTTAGTTGTTTTTTGTTTTTTTTGTCTTGCCTTGGATCTTCTATTAAGTTCGCTCTAGTTGTTCAACTGTATTAGACACAACACAACTTCAAAATTTTCTTTTTTATAATAAAAAAAAAAAATTAAAACGGAAATTTCATTTTATTTTTTATATATGACAATTGGATTAATCCAAGTGGAAATCAAACTGATTATTAATTTTTTCTATTCATTTTATTTTCATTTTCTTTCATTTAATTTTTGTGTTCTTACGTTCTCATAATTCAATTTTATTAAAATGATAAAAATTAATTTTCTAAAATGGTATAAAGAAAAGAAAAAAAAAAGAAACCCACGGTATTAATTTCGTAATATTTAATAAGATTATTTCTTGATGTTCTTTACAAGTTTTAAAACCATTGTAGTGTTCTCTTCTAAACAAAAACCTATAAACTAAGATATTTCTTTTACTATTTTACCGCTTTTAAATTTTTATTTCTGAATTTAATGACAGTTTTTTACCAACAATTTTCTTTCTATCTTTTAGATTTTTTTAAATTAAATTTTCTTGTACTTTTAAAGCAAAAAAAATTATAAAAATATGTGATGAATTTGTTGAAATAGCATAAAAAGTAGAAAATAACAAGTATAATATAGACAAAAAAACAAAATTTAAAACAAAATAACAGTTATAATAGTTAATAGTTAAACAAAATAACAAAAATTAAAATTTGGTTCAAGATCGTTCGGTCCAGTTTGCTTAATGTTCATGAATTCTGAGATGTGTTAAAGTGGGGGTTCGAATAATTTTCAATTAAATTTGTTAGGTGTATGATATTACTAGGTCAGTTGCACCGACTTACTGTTTCTTTACTTGTTTTATTATCAATTAGTTAAGTTAGTTTGTTTTCTTATATTAAGTCTAAACTCTTTTACTTTTAATAAAATTAGAAATTAATTGAAAAGGTTCTTATTTCTTTTTTAGGACATTTAGTTGCAAAAATTTTATTATATTTGTACTTACTATTTTAGTCTTCAGTGTTTTGAAGAATTATCGTTTGTTTGACATCTTCGAAATAAAAGGTTTAATTCATAAAAATTGTGTCAACTGTAGGATAACTGTACGAGCGTAATATAAACATTATCATCTGTTTATCAAATAGATAGCTTCAAGCTGTACGGCAGTTTTTCGAATTAAGGTGAATATTTGAAATTTTTCCAAAAGAAATTAACCGGATGCCGTAATGTTTATATTACGGTCATACGGGTATCCCAGAGTTGACACAGTCTACTCTACACTCCAATGGCGTTATTTCACGGCACCGAATTTATATTAAAATCTATAAATTATGTTATATAATGATGATGCTGATGATTCGAGATGTGAAATATTTATTTTGCATGTTTGTAATGTCACACCAACTTCTTTTGCTCTTGTGTATTACATATATGATGTTTTTTCCTAAGGAATTGTCTTTATAACATTAATTAGATTTAGACGTTGCTTCCTAAAGCACAAAGTACAAAAGGTCATGTAAATTAAAAATTTCAAACTATTTAAAGAACATTATTAAAAATAACTGGTGTCAGCATAAACTAATACACATGGTAAATAATTTTACTTTCTCAAATATGTTGACCTTATTTGATTTAATTTCAAAATCAAGAAAAAACTTAAAATTATGTAGATATGATCAAAATAATATAGTTCATCAAAATATGTCATTAACTTAACTATGTATAAAAAAATTGGGTGTATTAAATTGTGGAAATTTCTTATATTCATATTATGTTGGTGCGGGGAGCGTGTATTATTTAAATTTCAAATATCTATAAATTTTTCTATATGAATTTTTGATAAACCAAAATAATTTATACAAGACATTAATTTTTTATTTTTTATTTTTTTATTTATTTATTTATTTAGTATTTTAAATACTATTAAACGACAATGTTTTTTATACAATATTTTTATAAAATATTTTACTTTGATTTGATCATAAAGTTATATTAAAAAATCAAAACTCAAAATGTAATTTATTTCAAAAAAAGAAAGAAAGTGGTAAATATAAAAGGGAAATAAAAAATTACAATATGTAGAAAAATAAAAATAGAATTGAATATATACAAAAATTCTTAATTGAAAATATTTTAATTTACTTTAACTTTAATTTTCTTTAATGTACTTAATTGTTTTTAATTTAAATTTTTTAAAGTTATTTTCATTTTTAATATCGTTGGGCAGCTCGTTGAACATTTTCAACCCTTCGTATAAAATTGTTTTCTTTGCTTTTTCATTGCGGAAAAAATCCAAACGTAAAACGCTTCGTGCCAAAAGTGCAAACTAAAAATTAAAGGAGAAACGGGTGTAGAATGTGCAGGTGTGTGCAAAAAATTCTATCATGAGGCGTTAAAATGTTCAGGAATGGATCAGTCTACGGTGAACTTACTGTACACCAACAGGAATATTAAGTTTATTTGTGACGACAGTATTCAATATATACAAAATGTTGATTTGGTCTTACAAAACATGGACAGTGCAGTTTCAAAAAATAAGGAGTACCTTAAGGAATATAAAGAGGAATTTGAACGTGCAATAAAAAAAAATGAAAATGAAATCGTTGAATTACTTAAGGCTATTGAAACTAATTACATGAAGAGATTGGAAGAAATTAAAGCCAGTCAACAAAAAGAAATAGAGAAAATGCAAAAATTTACTGAAGTCTTCAAAATTGAAACAGAAAAAGTGAATGAATCATTTATTAGTGCAATTAAAAAAAATGATGAAGTCTGCAAAAAAATGAATGTTACAAATAATATAAATTCGAATATGGGTCAAACAGTGTCATTTGCTGATGTAATTAAAAATACTAAAGCAAGTGTAAATTTAAAAATGAAGAAAGGGTTACCTTTAATAATAAAACCGAAGAATAATCAGGTAGAAACAATTATTATTAACAAGAACAATTAATAAAAGAAGAAAAAAAAAATTATATTAATAGAAATATTGAAAAAGCCGGGAGCGATTCTAGGAAATTATGGAAAATATTGAATAATTCTATAAAAAATACCAATGAAGATAAACTGAAAAATGTCAGTCATGCTATTAAAAGCAATGGTGAAAAAACTAAAAATAATGATGAAACTACAAATACTCTCAATAATTTTTTTACTGAAATAGGAGAACGTATTAAAAAAAACATTCTAAATACCAAGGATTTTACTAGCTGCTCACAAAATCTATTTAATAGCAACTCGTTGTTTCTTATTCCAGTTATAGAACCAGAAATCCATCAAATTATTATGAATTTAAATAAAAATGCAACTCCAGGATTGGATAAAATTACAGTGAGAGATCAACAAGAGTTGGTCAATATTATAACCCCATCTTTAGTGAAACTGATAAATGAAAGTTTCACTAATGGTATATTTGCTGATTCGTTAAAAAAAGCATATTTAGTTCCTATTCACAAAAGTGGGTCAAAAGAAGACTATGGTAACTATAGACCAATTTCAATTCTAAACTCAATTTCGAAAATATATGAAAAAGTTATTAATTCAAGAATAAGAAGTTTCATTACTAAAACAATAGGCTTTGATGCTAATCAATATGGTTTCTTAGAAAAAAGTGGTACAGAATCAGCTATCGCAGCAACCTTGGAACATATTTACGATGCGTTGGATGACGGATACTATGTTGGCGCAGTTTTTATTGACTTAACAAAAGCATTTGATATGGTAATTCATTCCAGACTTATCAGATTGCTAGACAACTTAGGAATTTGAGGTAATAGTAATCTTTTACTAAAAAGTTATTTGACAAATAGAACTCAATGTGCTAAAATTAATGAAGTACTAAGTGATGAATGAACTAGTAATAAAAACAGGCGAACCACAAGGTACCATACCTGCTGTATATAATGGACTTACCTAAAAACAATATTAAGTCAAAGTACAACATTTATGCAGATGACACTAACCTTATAGCAAAAGCGAAAACATTAGAAGAGCTTCAAAATATACTAAATGATGACTTAAAGATATATTGCAGTTGGTTGGACCAAAATGAATTATGTATAAATGCGAAAAAAACTAATTATATGATAATCAAAATGCAAAAGAAAACAAATGATAGTATTACGCTTAAGGTAAAGGATACTATAATAGAACAAGTTGATAATGTTAAGTACTTGGGAATGATAATTGATGAAAACTTAAGATGGGATAAAAATATAAGAATGGGCTGTCAGAAGAATGGGGAGTATTCCGAATTATGCTGCTAAACTTATATATAAAGGCCGTATATTATCAAGAATTAGGTATAATATATGCAGTTGGAGTCATTGTTCATATTATCATAAAAACCAAATGAGTGCGGTAATGAAGAGAGCCCGCAAAACTTTATTTAATTTGAATATAAGAACCAGAACCAATAATTTATATAAAATAATTGATACACTGTATATTAACCAACTAATTTACTTTGAAAAATGTAAATAAATGTATAATATCCTGAACAATAATATTAAGTCAAAAGTAAAACTTCAAAATAGGGAGAATATTCATAATTATCTAACCAGAAACAGGAAAAATATCGAAATTCCTAAAGCCAAAACAACGTTGAAGCTAAAAAGTCTAAAATGCAGCGCAATAAAACTTTTCAACTCGCTACCTGTAGAAATTAAAAACAGTCTTTAGAAAATTTAAAAATATTTAAAAGTAAACTTAGAAAATTTGTAAAAAATCTTAGAAATTAATCTTTAAAATTTGAAAATTTAAAGAAAAAAAAAAATAAAAAAAAAAAATCTGGAAATTAGAAAAATTGTAAAAAATTTTAAGTTATTAAATGTTAGTTATAAGCTGTAGTTTAAGAATTACTTAATTTCTTATACATAATTTTATATATTATTGTAAAGTTATCTGAAATTAAATAAAAAATTGAATAAAAAAAAAAAAAAAAAAATTAAAAATATTCCTAAGGTAGTAATTCTGCACATCTTGTACGTACGTACGTACGTAACAATTTAGAGCAAAGATAGTTTGGTAAGATATTATGCTTCATTTTGAATACAAAATTTAACACGTTCAATTTGTAACGTTCTCGTATATTTAACCACTTAAGCGTTGTGAGCATGTAGTTAATCGATGTATTTCTGCTACATTTCAAAATTATACGCATTCCACGATTTTGAAGCTTTTGTAGCCTTTCTAAAATTAAATTGGATGAGAACGCAATAACGGTTGAGCAATACTCGAAATGTGGCTTTACCATCGTGTTAAAAATATTTATTGCACTGCATAGAGAAAGTTTGTTTCTAATCCGATACATAAATAATAGTTTTTTTGCGATTTTTTTGCACATGAAGTCAATATGTTTGGTAAAATTTAACTTTCTAAATATTTTATTTCATCGACCGTTTCCAAAATTGTACCATCGATTGAAATAGAATTATTTAAGACACCGTTAAACACCATTACCTTAGTTTGCTGAATATTTAGGCTCAGTTTATTTTCTTTAAATCAGCTATTGATGTTACTTTAATCTGTGTTTATTTGATTAACACATTGATTAACATTTTCATCCTCTATATAAATTAATGCGTCGTCCGCAAAAAGTACTATTTTACCAAACTCAACCACTTTTTTTATGTCGTTAATAAATAATAAAAACAATAAGACTCCTAAAATGGTTCCTTGTGCAACCCCTGTGGGAACTTTTTTAGATTCAGAGAATGATTTTTAAATTTTGTTCTCTGAGTTCTATTATTTATATATGAATCAAACCATTTATATTCTTTTGCTCGTATTCCATATTTGTCAAGTTTTTTCATTAAAATATTTTTGTTTACTGTTTCAAATGCTCGTTTGAGATCAACAAACACAGCAATTATGGTTTTTTTGTTATGTATGGAGACTTTCCAATTCCTCACTACCAGATTTAATAATGTTTCACAACTGTGATTTTTGCGGAAACCTGACTGATTTTCAGTGATTAGTTGATGTTTTTCTAAGAAATTTTCTGATTGTATATTCACTACTTTCTCTAAAATTTTTGCCTCGCATGCGATCATATTTATCGGCCGAAATTCATTACATTTTATAGTATTTTTAACCTTTTTTATTACTGTTGTTTCCTTCCAATTTTCAGGGTATTTATCTGTAGCTATTTAGTCGTTAATTATATCCAATAGATTTCCTCTAATGATATCAAAATTATCTAAAATTATTCTCTTATTTATAAAATTTACATCTCTTTTATTATTCATGCTTTTAATAATGTATTTTAATTTACTTAAGGTTATTAATTCAAATGAAAACGCATTTTCATTTCTATTTACTAAATTTTTAAATTCACTATTTGGAATATTTGCATTAATTTCAATTATGCTATCAATAAAAAATTCATTAAATTTATTTGCTATGGTTACCTTATCGACATATTTCCTATTATTAAATTCAATTTCATTTACCTCGCTAAACGTGTTACTCTTTAAAACATACGATTTTATTATTTTCCACATTGATTTTTGATCATTAGCGTTCTTAACTTTATTAATTAGAAATTTATTTTTTTCATTTTCAAGCTTTTTTTTTATAATTTTTCCTTGGTTGCCTATACCTTTCCCTATCTAGCCCAGTATTTGACCATTTAGCTTTTCGGTATTGAACTATTTTATTATGCTTCATATCCCTTAATTCATTTGTAAACCACATATTATTTCTGTTATTTATATGCTTCGTTATAATAAAATTGCTTGCTATTTTTGACAAACTTTGACTAAAGATGCTCGCTTTTTTTATCGCATGATCCAAAATGTAGCATAGATAGTGGGCTTCTAATAATACTATTTCTAAATGTAATTTTATTATATTTTAAAAATTTTTTACTTTTAACTTCATCGTTTAAGTTATGCAGTACTTCAATTTCGACCATAATACTTTCGTGATCACTTACTTTTAACGAATTATCAATTTTTGTTGTGATTTTATTGGGAGTATTTGTAATTATAAAATCTATTAGTGTACTGCTGTTCATGGTAATTCTAGTTGGTTGATTTAGCATTTGCTTGAATCCTGCATCACTTATTATTTCTAACATTTTTAATTTCTTTGAAGAATTATTCAACCAATCAATATTAAAATCACCAACAATTAATACATCATAATTTAATTCGATCAATTCATCCATTATTCTACTAAAACTATCATAAAATTCATTTAAAGTGTATGCCTGATTAGGCGATTTATATACTATGACTAGGTAAATTACTATTGATTTCATATATACTGATAAAATTAAACACCACAAATTTAATCCAATACAAATTTTTTTAATAACTTCATAATTCCAAGACATGCTTACATAACATAAAACACCACCTGTATGTCTTGAGTTTGAGTCAACTCTTATTACAAGAAGAGAAATTCAAGAATATATTTTCCTTATAAGGAATATATTATTCCAAAATCAAGTTCAAAATTGTGCCCAACTTAGCTAAAGAATAATATAGCCTTCGATGAGAATAATATATTCGCAATTGAAAACTGCGAATATTATTCCTACTTCGGAATAACATTTTCTTATTTTTTCTTTGTTACTTTAATTTTATTCTTGCAAAAAAATAATAGAAACCTAGTTTATGCATGGAAATGCATATCGTATTCTCATAAAAGAATGATTCCTACAGTTTTATGGAATAATGCGCTCTTAAAAAGAATAATAAAAACATATTTTATAAATGGACATGCTTTCTTATTCTCATAAGAGAATGATTTTTACAGTTTTAAGGAATAAAGCGCTCTTCACAAGGAATACATTTTTCATTTAAAAGAATATTTCCTGCTTTCAAAGGGAATTATTTGTACGGTACATGAATTAATTAATGAATGTATTATTCATAGAAAAGAGTATTTTTTATGCTTTTTTGGGAATAATTTATCGGTACAAATAATAAATTTGATTCTTACATATGGCTCTATAAAATAAAAAGATTTAATATTTTTTTAATCTATTTTTTTATTATAAATAAATTATTATAAATTAAAAATCATCCATCTTTCCACAATTTCGTCTACTGAACTGCACTTTTTATTAACTTCTGCCTTCCTTGCAGTAAAAGTATTTTTCCATTTACCTAGGACTAGTATGATGTAATAACCATTCTATATCATCTTTGAATAAGTCATCATTTTCTGTTAATACTAAAAATTTTATATTATTTAATGTTACTCCACTTTCTGTGAAAAATATAATAGATAAATCAATATTCATTCAATAATAACAATTATAAAATTATTATATTTTACCTTTCAGAAATATAAAATAACTCTCCATATCGTGATTTGTTAAAATATCAAAAAAATTCTAGTAAACCAAAATGTTAATATTTTAAAAACAGTATTTATATCATACTTACTTATTAAACTTTTTAATTTTTTTTTTGTCTCAATTAGTGCAATATAATAATATTATTATTTTTTTATATAGAAACTTAGGCTTTTTATTTTTTAACTATTCAGAAAATATTTTAAATATACACAAAAAAAGTTATAACCGTACTGTTTAAAAATAAATCTTAAAGTGACTATTGACTGTACTAGAATAAAATTCATTGTATTCAAAATTCATATACAGCAAATCCTTTTTATTCTTAACTTGAGAAGAATGCATTCATAAGCGACCATAAATTATTCTTAATAGGAATACTTTCTAACGGTAAAAGATCATCTTTTTTCCGCGTGCTTGATGTCAAAAAATTATTCCTAATACGAATAACGTATTCTTAACAAAATCAAACTTTAATTTTTATAGGGGGAAGTTATTCTTAAAAGGAATATTTTATCCTTTATATATTTTGGTTTTAGTTGATAAAAAGAAAGCTAGAATAATTTAGTTTATTCTTTAAAAGAATAATTGATAATTTTTGAACTTAATATTTTGAGATGTACTTTTATTCTTAATAGGAATAATATGTTAGAATTAAGAAATCAACATTCATAGTAAGAATAAATTTGACTCTAGTTAAAATAGTTGGTTTTATTCCTAAAAAATGAATGATTTGTGCTATTGAATTTCTCTCCGTGTATATTATAGTCATCTATTTGTACTAAATTATCTTCATCTTCTTCGATTAGATGCGTTTCTGTCAAACAAATAAACTCAAAAAATTTATTTTCAATTATACATTCTAATTCATTAAAATTATTTATTACTCCTTGTACGTTTAAGTATAGCAGTTTTGCATTATTAATACTCCTTTCTTCACATATTGGTTGCTAGATAATTTTTTTCCTTTCTAATTCAATTTTTTTCTTATACACATTACAGTTTTTATCTAGGACATTATGATTTGTATCTAGATTAAGACTATTTTCTATGTTTACATTTACACAATTACAACATTTTAGTTCATTTGGATTACACTTATGACCCTTTGCATATTCATTTGCACAATTAGCACATATTTTATTTTTAGCAGTACATTTTGCCGCTTCATGACCAAACCCCATACATTTATAACATCTTTTAACAAAAATACTATGCATTATTTTACAAATATCCCAGCCAATTTTAACTTTTCCCACTTTCATAATTTTATTAAAAGAATCCAAATCTACTTCTATAACTGCAACATATGGGTTAAACTTAAACTTATTTTTATAAAAAAATTTTACTTCTAATTCAGTGTTTTTTAGTATTTGATTTTGGTTCTTAAGTTTTTTAATTAATTCATCTTTATTCACTTCTTCAGAAATGCCTAGAATTTTTATTCTTGGTTTTCTACCATTATTAACTTTAATTTCATATGAGTCTTTCATTTTTTCTTCAGCCAATTTTTTTAGTTTTTCTATAGATTCCTGATTTTCACATGAAACTACTACAATACCATCTTTTGCACTAACTAAAGAAGACACAGCTAATTCATTCTCTACAATATTTAGATTATTTTCTGTATCCGTCTTAGTTTTTTTATTATCTTGCACAATTTTTGGTTTTATAATTAAATTTGGTAATTTTTTTGCAATTTCTGCATAAAATGTTGTTTTCATATTATAATTATTACATACCTTTTCAATGTGATTGACAATTTCTTTATCGTTCTCTTTTATTTCTTTAAAATTTTGCTTTATCTCATTCCAATTACTTTTTTGCTCACTAATACAATTTTTGATTTAATCGATACTTTCTTCCATAGCTTCAACATGCACTTCAATAGATTTTTTTTTATTATATCTATCTTTGCACTCTTCACACATTAAAAAAAATATAATTATTGGTTTCTAATAAATTTATATCATAAGTTGATAAACCAATACACTTTATGTGAAATGACATATTGCATCCACCGCTGCACATATTTGTTGTTGTTGTTGTATATATTCACTTCAGCAATAATTTTTTTTTTTTTTTTTTTACATGATATTTAAGACTGATTATAATAATTTTTTTAATATAGATAATTTTTTTAATTAATTTTTAAAGTTGATTCATTTTGAATTTTAATAGATGCACAAACTATAGATTGAAGACGTCCCTTAATAACATTGAAAATCCATTAAAAGATCTCAATGTCCAAATATTAAAAAAATTGCAAATTATTCCATTATTTTAAGTTGGCCCCTAGAGAATAGAAGGTTAAAATATTTTTTTTAATAAATTTTATTATATATGTATATTATATTTCTGAATCTGACCTATACCTACTTTTCGATATTATTAGACAAAAAGTGAATTAAAAATAATGTAAGCTTTTATTTTTCATGTTAACTTCATCATGTTAAAGTTTATGAAAACTTAGGAAAGTAAAGTTATATGATCCTAAAAATAAAAGTTAAGAGTACTCTATAAAAATAAATATTAAAAATATACTCACGTATCTATACATTTTTTTTTTGAAAATAGTTATAAATATTTATGGATCGGATCAGAATCGAAAAATAAATTTATTTAGCTATGTATGTCCGTCCGTCTGTCCGTCTGTAAAGGAGCTAGGATCTTGAAATTTTCGCAAATTCTTTTTTTTGCAATAGCCGTCATCGCTATTTAAATCCTAGCCATTTTGGTTCATGGGTTCGGGAAGCTGCCACACAACTTTGTTTTTTATATGAGTATTACTCTGTACCTATTACAACTGCGTGTCTGAAATTTTGCCAAAAGTAGTTTAGTTTTATGGCCAAAATTTCTGCAAAATTTGGTTGGTCTACTGCAGTGGATTCGAGTAGCTGCCATACAACTTCTTATTTTATATGAGCATTACTCTCCACCTAATGAAGGTGGGTGTGGCCAAGGTTACTGCAAAATTTGGTTGGTTTACTAAAGAGGGTTCGAGTAGCTGCCATAAAACTCCTTCTTTTATATGAGCATTACACTACACCTAATGAAGCTGGGTGTCTGAAATTTTGCCAAAAATAGTTTAGTGTAATGGCCAAGGTTACTGCAAAATTTGGTTGGTCTACTAAAGAGGGTTCGAGTAGCTGCCATACAACTCCTTCTTTTATATGAGTATTCCACTAGACTTAATAAAGCTGTATGTTTGAAATTTTGCAAAAAGTAATTAACCGCATGATATAATGTATATGTTGCGGTCATACGGGTATCCCACAGTTGACACAGTCTACTCTACTACACTATTCCTCGTTTTAAGATTAATTAAATTTTCTGCCTACTAGCCAAATTTTCTATGATTTGGAAATTTTTCATTTTGTTTCCACCAAAGAAACGAGGCACGTTATCTCGCCAGCTCCTTTAATATTTTATTACTACATAGGTAAGAGATTAAATATTTAAACTAATCTGACACATTTACCTTTCTTTAATTTCAATATTGCAATATCAAATTAGAAAGCTGTAAAATGTAAATTATTCTATTGACGTTTGAGCTTACTTGCTTAATTAGCTATGAATATATTTAAAATGATTCCTAACATTTGTTTGACAGCTACTTGAAAACTTGGTCTTGATTTAAATGAAAAACGTAGAAATTTTTTTATTGTGATGAACTCACTACTCCAGCGATTTTAGTTTTTGAGTTATCATACTCATTGACGGACAAACACTCATAAGCCGTTATCTATAATTTCTAGTTCCATGCATTGTGGAAAATGTGGAGAAGCAATCCAATTTTATAAAATAAATTAAATGAAATTTTAACTTTTATAAAATATTTTAATTTAAATTTGATTACATAGATGTTATAAATTAATTAAATATTTTTTTATCTACTTTCAGGTAAGTTTTTTGGAAAATAGCGGCATAATGCGGTAGAAAAATACTTTATTCCAGAAGATCTAACCTAAGCTGAAAAAGACTGTACATTAAAGCTATATTTAAATATTAATATTTTAAAATTTTGATTGCAGTTTTTACATTTAAATTTTTTGCAACATTTTCATTTACTTTTGATTAATTAATTAGTTTAATTTATTTAATAAATTAGATTAGTTGTAAGCCATTAGAATTTTAAACCTTAACTACAAAGTGATCGAAAAAACCAAAGTTTTTTTAGAAAAAAAAAGTTGAAAACAAAGCAATGCTCCATAACAAGTTTAAGGTATAAGAATATTTAAAAAATAGTTAAAAAATAATATGGGATATATTATATTTGAAAAATTCTAAAAAATCAAGAGTCACATTCTTCAATTTTAAGAAATCCCTTTAGAGTTAAATTATATATTTTTGTTTATTCTTTTTTAATTAAAAAACAAAGAAAAGTGTAGTAGAGTAGACTGCGTCAATTCTGGGATACTGTATGAACGTAACATAAACATTTAATCATCCGGTTAATTACTTTTGGCAAAATTTCAAACATTCAGTTTTTTTATGTATAAAGTAATGCTCATTTGAAGTATGAAATTGTATGGCAACTACTCGAACCCAATGCAGAAGACCAACCAAATTTTGCAGAAACTTTTGCCATAAAACTAAACTATTTTTGGCAGTTTCAGACATCCAGCTTCAATAGGTAGTAATGCTCATATAAGAGGAGAAGTTGTATGGCAGCTACTCGAACCCACTGCAGTAGACCAACCAAATTTTGCAGAAGCTTTTTCCATAATACTAAACTATTTTTGGCAAAATTTCATACACCCAGTTTTAATATGTATAGAGTAATGCTCATAAAAAAAAAGTTGTGTACCAGGTACTCGAACCCGTGGACTAAAATGGTTGGATTTCAATAGCGATTACGGCTATTGCATAAAAACGAATTTGTGAAAATTTTTAAACCCTATAGTTCCTGTATTTTTTGAGTTATCGTGCGGACGGACGGATACATACATATATAGCTAAATCGATCTAAAAGCTAAAAAAATTTTTTTCTTTATGAGTTTTTAGATCAGAAAAAAGATATAGAACTAGAATACTTCAATAAATATGTTGACAATAATCATACGTCTAATATTGACAATAAAACAAACAAAAGCTTTACAGTACGGAAAAAGTACAGAGAAAATAATTTTAAGCAAAATAATGGAAGAAAATAGGAAGCTACATAAAAAATTAAAAATTCTATTTTGGTTAAAGTTGCTGAAGATAATATTTTTGTTACAAATGCAATGATTAAAACTGATATGTTTTTTAAAAACTATATATTTCCAGAACGTTTAGGAAAAATTTAAAGCTTGTGATTTATTTATTTTTCATTACGCTACTTGAATTTCTTTTTAATTTTTTGTTTATTAAATAATTTGTGATTTATATTAAATTAATATAAAAGGAATCACAAAATATTTTAAAAAATTTATTTACCATCCGTTTGACAACTATTTTCCTTGGTTTAACAGCCTTCACAAATATTTTCAATTAATATTTCTTCATTTGTAGATGGTTGATTTTAATTAAATTTTAATTTTTTTTGGTAAAACATTCGAAATAGCCTTTTTTATATTCGATTTGAACTACAATTAAATATATACTTAATACCAGCGGTAATCAAAATTTCAATTTAATATTTCTTATTTTTAATTAAAAAAAATAGAATTTTTATCATAATTTATTTTGCAATTGTTATTTTTTCCCCTTTCCCTATTATTAAAATCTAAACCCTGAATATTTGATGATATTTTTGACTGGGCTAAAAGGTTAAAATTTCCTTATTCTTAATTTACTTGAAAAACGGCTATTTATAAAATTTCATGAACATTTTTAACATATACAAGAGTAAAAAATTTAAATTAATAAAAGCATATAAATATTAGCTTGTACTTTAGTACATATACTGTATACATATGCATAATTACTAATTTTAATTTTCAGACAAAGTTAATATATGCATATTTTAGTAAAAAAAAAGTTACTGAACCCTCACGTAATTCTGTAATAATATTTTTTAATTAATTTTAATTTTCTCTTTATCATACTTCACCAACTTCACCACTTTTCACCATCCTGTAAAAATAAAAACTGCAAATGAAAAAAGAAAAGTCACCTCAATCTGTTGTATGAAAAAGCTTAAAAAAAATTTATCATAATATAAAAAGTCTCATTTAATTTTGTGTTTGTTTTTTTTTTTAGTGATTATTCGCTATTTAACTTTTATTTTTTCTTTCTTTTTCATTTTTGGTTTCATTGTTTGTTTTTAAATTCTTTTTAACTTTTTAATTCTTTTAGGGTATTCGGCAGTATCCGACAGTTCAGGCAAGAAAAATTCTTTTAAAATTTAATGTTTATCTTTTTTGCTCGCCTCTGGCTTCTATTTTTTTTTTATAGTCATATAGATAAATTTATTAATATACAGTAAGGGATAAACTTGTAGTAACGATATATTTTATGAATTGAATTTCAATAATATATATGAGTGAGATGTAATTGTCGTCGCTATATATGAATATCATAAATTGATTTCGTCGTTCGACCTTCGTTGTGTACATATCGGTCAAGAATTGTGTTACTCATAAGATTAATTAATAATATATTTAGCTCTTGAATACTTTTTAATTTTTTTAAATAAATAATTCAAGAAATCAAAAAATTATCATTACAATATAATCCTAATTTGATTATTTAACATTTTTTTAACATTCGGGTGGGTTAAAAGCCAATTTTCATGCCGTCTAATATCGTATAAACTCTGCACAGCCAGCTTTTGTCAAACTTTGTCAATAAAAGAGGCATTGTTTTCTCTATTTTAAATTACATTGTTTTCAACATCCTTAATAAATATAAAGCTTCTAGCCCAACTTTCTATTACATCTGGGTCAAAATTTTCTTAAAAAAACATGTCATAAATTTGTTTCCAATACAGTTCACCCAATATAAATGAACATGAAACTGCTAGGCAGATTGAAATTCTTTCTAACCAGATAAATGAAATGTTAGAGTCATGTCCAAAAACTGAAATAGTTCTGGGTGGAGATTTTATACCCGTAACAAACAATGGCTTTATATCCAAGTACAGTGATTAATTGGAGGACTTCTCCCCAGGTGCTGATAAAAATGAATTGTATCAGATTCTAAAGAAAAAGCGAACTTATTTGGTCAACAATTAGCTTCCAATTGCCCAGTGAATACAAAAGTGAATACATTACATCAGCACACGAACTGTGATGAAAATATTGAAACAAAAAATTAACCTGGAAAAGCTTAAGGAAATTTGACTTAATTTTAAAAAGTGTCATAATTTTTATATTAAAAATTTTCTAGAATTCCTTTCATATGAAACTTTCTAGAACACCTTCCGATGAAATTATATGAAAAGTAAATATTTTTTAAGCTCTGTTTTCTATACCAAGAGTTATCTCTTAATAAAATTAAAAACAATTTGTTAATCTCTTGTTTTCTGTAACACGTTTCCTCAAGTATATCACATTTTTGTAATATTATAATATCATAATATTTAATCGGCTTATTTTTTCCCATACAAATATAAACATCACTTTTTAGGACAAACTATTTGACCAATTTTAATGAAACAACAACCAAAAGAAAGGTTTTTTTTTGTTTTCATAGGACAATGATATTGTTTTTTAGAATATTGCGTTTTTTTAGGTGAAAACCCGTCTTTAATTTAACGTAAACTTGAATTTAACGGTCACCCTGTTAAAAGTTAAGGCTTATGACTCTAATATTATGCGCCGGCTTTCTGGATAAAAGTTATTCATTTTCGGTTGTAACTCGCAGCTCAATTAAACTATTTATTATAGACGCCGACTTATGTCTTTCTTTTTTCTGTTTAGTTCAAATGTTCAATGAACAAGGAGATTTAAATTTTTTTTAAATTTTTGTGGTGTTTTTGTTTTTCTTTATCTTAAAAAGTGAACGAAAAAAATGAGTTCTGTTCGAAATGAACGCAACACATTTTGTTTATACAGTAATTTTCATTTATAACGAACTCGGTTCAATTTTAATTATAATAAACTTTACACTTTTTGCTAAAGAATTAAATTTTACCAAAAAAAATAAGTTTTTTATTACATTGATATTTCTTTTATTTAAACTTATTATATCTAATAATGTTGCTTGGTGATTATTTTAGTATTTTAATATATATTTTTGAATATAAAAAAAAAATCATAATAACGCATCAAAAATACAAAAAAAATTTCATTAGAAGAAAAAGCAGTATACATAGGGGTGAGGCTGACACATCAAATAAAAATCTAGCAAATGAGTTCAAAGTGCCCATTCTAGAATTAGCACATTCTACAATGTTCAATTCTTATACTAATTTTTCAAAATTCACAGCATTCTTTTAAAACGACATTTGTTTATTACGACGAATATTTTCTGTCTCTTCATGGTCGTTATAAGCGAGCTTTACTGTATGTATTTTTTTTTTCTATCGAAAATTATTGCTGCTTCGTATATTGTTGTTACTTTTTTTGTGAAGTTTTTTGTAATAATAAAATAACCCACTTTTGAAATATATTCTGTAGTTGCCATTACGTCTGAGAGATGTATAACAAAAGTTGTTATAAAATATGTTTGTAAAAAATTAAAAATCTTTCTTAAAAAAATAATTTGTAATTTAAATGATTTGTTCCTTAGGGCGTTACCAAAATCAACGCTTATGGTGTATAATTGCTAACAAAAAGTAGTAAATTAGTAGTTAAGTACATGATATTACATGAGAATAACTTACTGTACCTCGAATTTTTAAAATTTAAACATTGACATATAAAAATGCATATAAAAATGTTATTGTTTTTTCTTATGTTTGTTCCATTGTTCCAAAAATAAAATATTTTAAAATAATATTGTTTTTAAAAATACCTATATATTTTTTTAAAAAATACATTACATATATTCAAAATAATTGAAATACCTATAATATGTTTGCAGAAACAAAAAAATTACATTTCTTAAGAAAAATTATGTGTTCTTTACAGATCAACCAGAATAAACGCGTACGGCGTGCAGTTTCTGTCAAAAAATTTTTAATTAAGTAGGTATGTTATGTACTGTACTTCGGAATTTAAAATTTGACAAAGCGTATAATAATATTTTAATTGTTTTTTCTGATGTTGCTACGATTAAGTTTTCAAAATAAAATATTTTAAAATAATATTTTTATTTTAAAAAAACATACATTCAAAATAATTGAAAATACCTATAATATGTTCACAAAAAAAAAAATAAAAAATAATCTTCAACTTAAATAAAAGTTGACTTATAATTTCTGTCAAAAAATTTACAAATAAATAGGTACATGAATTTACATGAGAGCAACCAAAATACGCGTAACGCGATGTTCTGTAATCGGATTTTTAAAATTTACAAATGGTTTTTGGTTTTTCTTATATTTCTAAGATTATGTTTTAAAAAATATCTTATATTGAAAAAAATTCAAAATATACCTATTATATGAAATTAATAAAATTTTTTGTACTAAATTAAAACATTCAAATAAATATTTTTGTGTGTACGCGAGTATCAATTTACTGATATGTAGATAGACATATTGACGTACTGCCGTATAAAAATTGTACGTCGTATGCTTTAATTTAGATAAAATAAATATTTAATTATCTACTCCTTTCATATACTCTTTTTCAAGAGGCGGTGTGGTGTAGCTGTAAAAAGAGTAGTTTACTTCTAGACAAGTAGGTGTAATATAAAGTAAAATAAAGAATTCAGAACCATTTTTTGTATTATGTACATACATTTGTAGTAAAAATTTCAGATTTTATTATTGATATGTAGTGCTTATTTGGCTATGCAGCTACTAAATTTAAAAATGGAATAAGGGGAGGAAAAATTTATCAATTTTTTAATTGATTAGTTATTTTTTTATAATATCTTTGTAGATATGTTAAAAATCTTAAAATTGTTATTTTAAAAAAATTCTCGACTTCTGTCAACTTAACTTTTTTTTTGTATATAAACTTGAATTTAACGGTCACCCTGTTAAAAGTTAAGGCTTATGACTCTAATATTATGCGCCGGCTTTCTGGATAAAAGTTATTCATTTTCGGTTGTAACTCGCAGCTCAATTAAACTATTTATTATAGACGCCGACTTATGTCTTTCTTTTTTCTGTTTAGTTCAAATGTTCAATGAACAAGGAGATTTAAATTTTTTTTAAATTTTTGTGGTGTTTTTGTTTTGATTTTATTATTGATATGTAGTGCTTATTTGGCTATGCAGCTACTAAATTTAAAAATGGAATAAGGGGAGGAAAAATTTATCAATTTTTTAATTGATTAGTTATTTTTTTATAATATCTTTGTAGATATGTTAAAAATCTTAAAATTGTTATTTTAAAAAAATTCTCGACTTCTGTCAACTTAACTTTTTTTTTGTATTTTGGCAGCTTCAATATAATATAATACTAAGTACTTAACTTATTTACTTATGAATTATGATAGGTATGTTAAATTTGGTTGTACATATTATGGCTCTATGAATAAGCTTTTTAATTAGGATACAGAATACATACAACATAGTTCAAATCGTACTAAAATGTTTAGAAAAAAGTACAGTTTTCTATATGTAGGACAGCATTTACTCGAATTTTGTCTACTTGACTTCAGTAAATATGTATACATATGTATTTGTTTAGAAAAATCATCAAATTTTCAGAACATTATATATTAAAACACTATTTATATTTAGAATGTAAATCGCTTTTTTTGTGTAATAAGTGTAAAAAATTATACTCTCTTTATAGCGCGTTAAGCTACAGGAATAAAATTCAAAAATACTTAAAAACGTTTTTATAATTGAAAAAGTTATAAATTTTTTTTTTAAGCAAATTTCAAACGCAAGAATTGTTGACAACATTGTTGCCATACATTTTATTATGTATAGGAAAAAAAAATTAGTTTCGTGTAATATTAGTCTAATATAAATTACACAAAACGGATTGTTTATGTAAATTTAAAAGCACAAAAAGCTCGAATTTCGAGCAAAGGGCGATACTAGTATTCTATTAAGCTGGAGGTCTGTTTTCTTCTGATTTTTAAACTTTCATACTTATTTTTATTTTGTAATAATTTTTCTTAATGTTTTTTAATTTTAAATGTTCATGTTTTTTGTTTTTTAATGTCAAAACCGCAAAATTCCGTTTGTTTGGGGCAATGTTTATTAAATAACTTCCTCTTTAAATTTAAGTCTAATCAAAATTATTTGCCTTTGAAGTGAAATTTCTTATGAATTTCAAGTGTGAGATCGATGAAGGCTGTTTTTTTTTAAATAAAATTATTTACAAAATTACATCTTTTTTAGCTTTATTGTGGGTTTTATTCTACTTTAATATATTTTGATTTTTCCTTAATATGTTCAATATCTTTTTTTAAAAAATAAAAATTTAAAGATAACAAGTGATTAAAAAAACCAAGGCTTTTTAAAAAAGAACATTTTCAAAATTATGTAGTGTTTCATACTGATTATTATTTTTTTTTTTAAAATGAATGATTATATTATAATTTAATTATATCAACATTTCATTATAACTGAAATTAATACTTAGAATATGATCCCAATGCACTCAAGAAAACCTGTTAACCAATGCGAAATTTAGTGTTGGAGTTTCAATGTTAACGTTTAATTTAGGAAAAATATGTACTGGTGAATAAGTTACTGATTTATAAAAAAAGGAAAGTCTTAATTTTTAAGTCCTAATAGACCTTCCATGGGGAAGGTTCCCAAAATTTTCACAAAGCAAACTTATGATGATTTTCGAGCACCTGTTTCAAACCACCTGCCTCATCGTCCCAATTTTTTTAGTTTCTAGGAATTAAATAGTGAATTTGACCAAAAATTAGAATTTTAAAATTTTATTATCTTAGCAAAAATGGTTAAAATATCAGACACTTTCTTCAATTTTGAGAAACCCTTTTTAATTTAAGAAAAACCTTTGAGCTAATGTTGAAATATAATGTTGAAGCTTTAAATTTTGTATATTATTTTGTCTCTAGCTTCAACCGTTCATAAGATATGTGGGGTCAAAAAATTTGCAAAAATTATTTTTCGCATAACTTAACTGTGTACAAGTTTTTGTAAACATACGGATAGACAGGCAGACGGAGAGAGTGAAACTAATAAGCACATTTTTTAAAATTTTTTTAAAAATGTGCAAGTAAGAGAAATTAAAAATTTGGTGAAATTAATTTAATTATTTATGAATTTTTCTATTATTTTTTACTATTATATACAATTCATAATTGTAAAGATTCAAGATAAAATAATTGTTATTATAATATACAATTATTTAAATATAGAGTGAACATTTCAAAAGCTTCAAATGAAAGTATCTTTAACATATATACTTAAATGTTTCTTAAATATTCTAAAATTTTTTTTAATTTTTAAATTTTATAATTTTAACCCGGTATACAATAGCATATTCTGGGTTTTACCCTTCCTAAAAAGTTTAATCTAAAATCAAATATATATATTTACTTCTTAAATAATACTTTTGTGCCCTTTGTACATAGACCAGCCTGCTTGTCAGATAATTCGGCATCATATCATTATTTTAATAGTTTTTTCAATACATTCATTTTCTTTGCGACAATCCATTTTAACGTACTAAACATAAAAGTTTTTGACGCAAATCTATTATATTTTAAAAATATCCTCATCCTTCTATTTTGTAATTTTTGCAATCTATTCATCATTTCAGATTTAAATATGAAAAGTATTGATGAACAGTATTCAAAATGCGGCCTTATTATTATATGAAATATTTTTATTGCACTTAAGATTGACAAATTTCCTATAATTATTGTAAAATATCTTAACTTTTTACTAATTGTTTTACAAATATAATCTAAATGCTTTTTGAAACTTAATTTACTGTCAATAACTACATTGTCAATAATGACACTTTGATTACATCAGATACTACTCCGTTTACTTTGTTCTTTGTCTACGGTTTTTAAGATACAACTGACATCACTTTATCTCATTTTTACGGAAACCATATACTTTCAATTTTTCCAATAAAACATTGCGATCTATTGTTTCAAATGCTTGTTCCAGATAAAGAAAGACTGCTACAACAATTTTATTATCATCGACTGCGATTTTCTAATTGGTCGATACTAAGTTCAGTAAAGATTCGCAACTATGTGGTTGAATTTAAGTTGATGCTACTGCAAAAAGTTAACATAAACATTACACATGGTGTAAATGTTAATATTAAAATGTATTAAAACAATTCTTTTTAAACAATTTGCTAAGATTATTCTAGTAATTTTTTAAAGGTCCTGTAATTCAAAAGTACTAACTACTTTCCAAAATTGGACGTAATTTACTTCCAGATTTTTTTTTTGACCAATCGTAGGACCGACATGTGTCATCAAACACCAAGCCTGCTAACACCCTCAACTCCATTTTCAAGGTGCTTCACGCATATAAAATTTAGACTTAACCGGTCAAACTGTTTCTAATTTAAAAATGAAAAAATCTAAAAACTGACGCTGTGCCGCAGTGGGTTAACGGAAGTCAACAAAAAATTTTTTGAGACTTTCTTTGGTCAAAGCAGTATTGTTTTTGCACAATCGTCGGGCCGGCATGGTTTAACAAATTTAAAGCCTTTTAATAGAGTTAACTCTTTTCTCAAAACGGAGAAAATAGAGTTTTCATGTATAAAAAAAATTTAGAAAATCGGTCAAACCGTTTCTGATTTAGAGTAAAGTAACGAAGAAACCTATAAAAAGCTGTTGTGCTGTGCCTCAATGGCTGTGCCTCAAAAAATTTTTGTTAAATTCCGTTAATCCATTGCGGTACAGCGGCTTTTTACAGATTTTTTCGTTACTTTACTTTAAATTAGTAACGGTTCGACCGGTTGACTCCAAATTTTGTATGCGTGAAGCTGAAAATTGAGTTGAGTCTGTTAACAGGCTTGGTGTTTAAGAACACATGCCGGTCCTACGAATGGTCTAAAAAAAAGTTTTTGGAAGTATATTACGTCCAATTT
Organism: Dolichopus griseipennis; assembly: GCA_963082915.1. Taxonomy (NCBI): domain Eukaryota; kingdom Metazoa; phylum Arthropoda; class Insecta; order Diptera; family Dolichopodidae; genus Dolichopus; species Dolichopus griseipennis. The sequence continues at coordinate 303,619,457 of OY720441.1, forward strand.
TGTAAGGTACTTAGTTCTGCTTTGAATTACAGAAAGTTAAAAAAATTACTAGAATAATCCTAGAAAAATCGTTTTAAAAAAATTGCTTTAACACGTTTTAAAATTGACATTTACACCATGTGTAATTTTTGTGTTAACTTTTTGCAGTAACATGAACTTAAATTGAACCTCCATTGAGAGGCGCAGAAACGCGATTAATTAGTAATAGATAAAAAGAGTATAGAGTTTAAATAAAAAACGAGGAAGATTATAGTTGCCCTTGTCAACTTTTAGATACCCGTGCGTGTATTAAATATATAAGAAATTCTTATATTGCAATTGAACTGTTTGACAGAAAATTCAAAATATTTGTTTTTTTATATTTAATTGAAAAAAAATGAATAAAAAAAAAATGAATTAAAAAAAAAAGATGAATTTAAAAAAAAAATATGCTCTCAACGAGATTCGAACCCAAACTTCCAATTAAAATGTCGACGTCTTAACCACTAAGCCATCGACCTTATGTTCATCTCAATTTTTTTTTTTAAATTATTATAGTTGCGATGGTATCAATTGTTTGTTTTGAATAACTGTTTTGAATTTTTTTAAAAATGTTTTAAAAAATATAAATAATTTATAAATGAGAATTTTAAGATGAATTTAAAAAAAAAAAATCTTGCCCCAGCCAGGAATCGAACCGACACGTTTTGATTACCAGCCCCATGTCCTACACACTATACCATAGAACAATTAATAATTTGTTTACAAAACGAGTTTTTATTTATCTCATTTTTTGTTTTTTTTAAATAATTCTAGTTACTATGGTATCAACTGTTTGTTTTAAATAACAGTTTTAAATAATCGTAGTTGCTATAGTATCAATTGTTTGTTTTAAATAACAGTTTTGAATTTTTTTATAGAAATATTTAAAAAAATTAATAATTTTTAATATAAATGAATCTTCTGTCTAATTTTCTATAAAATAAAATTTTTTCAAACATAAAATAAATACATATATTTTATTAAAAAAAAAATAGATAAAAAAAATGAATTTAAAAAAAAAAAAAAAATTTCCGTAGCCTGAATTCGAACCGAAACATTTTTGCTACAAGTAACATGTCCTAACCACTACACCATGAATCGATTAATAATTAAACAACAATTTGTTTGTTTTTATATTTGGTTTCTATTTCGTTATTAATTTTAAAAATACTCATAAAATATCGAAAAATTTGTATGGCAGCTACCCGAAGCCTTTCTCCGATTTTAACCAAAAACAATAGGGAACCTACAAATTGTCTAAAAATTACTTTGTGAAAGTTTCAGAACTCTAGCTCTTATAGTTTTTGAGTTATCGTGCTGACGGACGGACGGACGGACACACATAGCTAGATCGATTCACTTTTCGATGCTGATTCGATACGTACCCTTGACACTATATCTAGCTCTTATATTTCGATGCGTTACAAACGGAGGAGTAATTTTAATATACCCGATGTTCATATATGTATGCACGGGTATAAAGATAAAGATAAAAGAGTTTCACCAATTAAATCAATGGAATCGCTAATCATTTTAACACAAGTCCAAATCTTTATTTTTATTTAATGTTTTGGATATACTTCCGGAAAGGGGTTGTGAGCTATCAAAATGACGTCATCAAATAATGGTACTAAATATCTCAAAGTTTCCGAATATATATACTATTAGTGGCGATGGCACCATCTAGTGGTCGAAAAATGCATTACAAAAATTTCCTAAGATTTTGTAGCTTTTTTAATTAAAATGTTATATTTTTCCTGTAAGGCAACAAACTGGAACCAATATCTTACAACATTGTAGGGAATGATATTGTCTTTCATAAACATCTTGTTTAATCTGAATCGGTGTTACCGTTTTTGAGATATTGCAATTTCAAATAGAAATTTATAACAAAAAAAAAAAATTTTGAACTTTCAAAACATCCATTATAAGCATCTAAGAATTAAAAATAATGAAACAAATAAATAAATAAAGAATATATTAGTCCAACTCTAATAGTTGAATCGAACTTTAAAATTATTTCTAATTCAGAATCTGGCATATTCATAAATATTTTTAAATATTCTGGAAAAAGCGGAAGTCCTGATTTAGAATCCAACTCTAAAATCTCTTATAACATTGTATATACAAACATACATATAAATATTCTGGAAAAGCGGCAATCCTGATTTAGAATTCAACTCTAAAATCAATCCTGATTCAGATTCTTGTGTATATATATATGTTTATAAATATTCTGGAAAAAGCGCATAATTCTGATGTTGTAGTCAACTCTAAGGTCCTTTCTAATTATATTTTTACATACATATTTAAATAAAAAAAATTTTAAAACTTTGAGGTTGTCACCTCCAAAAATCCCTTCTTATAAATTACTAAAACCCAACTTAATATTGTATCAAACTCTAAAGTGCATTCTTACATTTTTAAACACATATTTAAACTGAAAAACAAAAAGACAAAATAAATTTATGAGGAATAAAGTATGAAAATGTATTTTTTAATAAAATTGTTATGTCAGTTTTTCATTTATGTTCTCTGGTGGGGCTATTTGTCAACATATACCATACTTATTATATACCGTTGGAAAGAGTGTCAAAAGACCTTTGTAACAGTATAATAAAAAATACAGCGTGTTTTAGAAAATTTCATACTTATAGTGGTTTTTTTGAAAGTTCAAAATTTTTTTTTTTTGTTATAAATTTCCATTTGAAATTGCAATATCTCAAAAACGGTAACACCGATTCAGATGAAACAAAATTTTTATGAAAGACAATATCATGCCCTACAATATTGTAAGATATTGGTTCCAGTTTGTTGTTTTACAGGAAAAATATAACATTTTAATTAAAATGCTACAAAATCTTAGGAAATTTTTGTAATGCATTTTTCGACCACTAGATGGTGCCATCGCCACTAATAGTATATGTATTCGGAATCATTTTGATAGCTCACAACCCCTCTCCGGAAGTTTATCCAATGTTTTTAGCACATTTTCAAAAAAATTTGTAAAAATGTGCCTATATAGCTTCACTCTGTCCGTCCGTCCGTCCGTATGTTTACAAAAACTTTTACACCGTTTGAAATAGAGAAAAGAAATTTTAACCATGGGTAGTTTTTGCAAAAAAAATAATTTCGTAGAAGAATTTTTTTCTGTAGCCCCACCTGTTACGGGGCTACAGCCCCCCAAAATTGGAAAAAGCCCTATATTTAAATTGTTATAACAAGAGTTCTGTTACATATATTTTCAATCTGAAAACGGCAAATGATAGCTGGTTTCATAAACTTTATAAATTTTTACAAGGCAAATGTTTAGGGTTGCCATACGGTACTAAAATTTAACATTACGCAAAACTCAATTTTCGCAAAAATTTTGTCCACACATATCTTCTGAACGGTTCAAGCTAGGGTCTTGAAATTTTGGGAGAAGTTAGATCCTAAAAAAATAGTCCTAACAATCCTAATCCTAACCTAATTTTTTTGTCAAGCCCCCTGTTTAGGAGCTATAAGGGTTCGAAAATTGAAATTATGCTATTTTTAAGCACCTGTAACTTGAATACCTGTCCAATTTTTTTTTTATTAATATACAAAATTTAAAGGTCCAACATTATATTTTAACATATGTTAAGGGTTTTTCTTAAATTTAAAAGGGGTTCCTTAAATTGAAGAAAGTGTCTCTCAGTTTTACCCATTTTTGCTTAGATAATAAAATTCTAAGTAAAATTCCAAATTTTTGTGTAATTCACAATTTAATTCCTAGAACCTAAAAAAATAGAGAATGAGGGGGGGGGGGAGGGGGAGGGGCGAGAAGTTGAAGTTAGATTCTTTCCCATTGAAGGACTATAACAACTTTTAAATAAAAAATTTACTGTTAGCAGTAAATTTTATAAGTCAGTAGTAACTATTTCCAAGTAAATATTTCCAAAGTTAAACTCAGTATGTAATACAATATAATTTTGAAAATGTGCTTTTTTAAAAACCCTTGGTTTTTTTTCATCACTTGTTAATATTAATTTTAAATCATGAAATGTCAATTGTTTAAATTAAAATTGAGTTTTTGCACTGTTAATACTATTTTTATATTGTTGAAAAATATGGAATTGATTTATTCACTTTTTCTACTCTGTAAACAAATATTTCTTAAATTAACTAGCCGATTTCTAAATTATTTTTATAAATTAAATTATCAAATATTCTCTCTTTAATTTCATTTTTATTTTCTTTTAAAACTAAATTTTTAATTGCTTGCCACGTAGATTTTTGATCAACAGCAAAGTCGATTTTGTTTGAAATAAATTTATATTTTGCATTATTAAGTTTATTTTAATATTTATTTCTTAATATTTGATATTTATACCACTCATTCTGATTATTACTATGTATTGCAATTCTGTATTGAATTGTTTTGAAATTGAAGAATTGAATAAATTGTCAGAAACATTTAAAAACATCTATACTTAAGAACGGTGAACTGTGTACTGAATTGCAAACATTTAGCAATGAAAATTTTGTAAATGAAACGTAGGTCAAAATGTATCTTTTACCGAAATATTAAAAAATACACGTGCAAACAAAAGACTGTGCTATCGATAAAAAAAGCAGTGCTTTTGATTGTTAAACCTAAATAAATTTAAATATGCAAAAAAACTAAAATGGGTTTAAGTAAAAAAGTAGACTCAAAAAATCTTAAAATTAAAAATGTTGAGAATAGAAGAAATGTTCTTCTTTTTATTGAAACAGAAGCTAAAGAGAAACGTGAAAAAATAAAAAAATGGATAAAAAATGGAAAATTATGAAATAAAGGTTACAATCAAAACGAAACTAAAAGATTTTTGTCAAATGTCACCAGAAAGATAAAAGTACTGAATTCAAAAAGGAAGATATCAATGAATATATAAATTGTTTGAAAGCGAACGAGATATTAAAGCTAGGTTCAAATATTGACCCATAACACCTTTAATATGTTGTATATCCAAATATATATGTATATATATGTTTATCCAAAAAAGGTAAGTATTTCATGGAAAGCAAATTAATATAATAACAATTACAATAATAATAATAATAAACAATTACAAATAAATAATAATAAAAGTTATTGAAATGTAGTTGGGTTTTGTAAAAAATATCAATTTTTTTAACTTATAATTTACAATGCTCAGTTTTAATATTAACACTGATTAATTTTAAATTTGACTAATTACAATTCAATTTTGTTACCAATTATGTTAATAAAACCGATTAATTTCGTATATTACATGTGGATTTTAGTAACTTGGCATGTTGTTAACTCCTCCTTTCCTCTTTAAAGATTTGTGTTCCGTAAATCGATTTTGAATTCCAATGGGTTATAGTGGGTTATGAAGATGGCTGGTAAAACTAATAAAGGTTTGTCCCTTGATTTCTACTTGATTTCTTTCCCAGTTAATTCTGTTGTGATGTTTCCACTTGTTAATTTGCCGTTCAAGTTTGAAATTAAAATTATGTTTTCATCTAAAGATTATTTCTTTTTTGTTAAATTGAACATCGCATTTTGCTTTTGTTTCTTTTTAAAGTTGTAAAATACAATTTTAGTCTTCCATTTTTTTAAGCTTATCTTTTCCTCATATCGTTACGTTGTTAATGGTTTCACATCTGCCTAGTATTGTTCTTAACGAATAATTGGTCATACTCGAGCTGGACTTCCTTTGAATTTCTGATTGTAGATAGTTGTGCGTATTCTATAGCTTCTATCTCATTAGTGTAAGGAAGTGCTTCTGTTTCTTCAAAAATATTTTGAATAATACCTGCTCTGCTTAATAAATTTGTGTTAACGATGGATTTTTTTTGCAATTTCCGCTACTATTATGATTTCATTGAGCGTTTCTTTTATAACGCCGATTCTGTTGAAGGTCATTCGCTCGAGCTGTTGGTTCATTTTATAGACTTCTTTTAGGATAATGTTGAATTTTTGTGTAACTTCGCTTGTTACCTTCATTATTTCACGGTTTATCTTATATTGTTGGTTATTATTATCGGCCAGCTCACTTTGGCTTCTCAAATTCATATCCTAATTGGTGGCATCTAACGTGCCAGCCAGCCATTTTCAAATTGATTTAATCCAGTTGATTGATCTTTTATTCTTGCCTGTCTCAATTTTATTAATGTTTCTATAATTTGATTTATTTGCAATTTTATCTGGGGTTTGATCATGCTTGTTGAATTGGCCTTTTGGGCGAATGGGATGATTTATTGTAGAGCTTCAAGGTTAACGACGTTAACCAGATTGAAATTGCCGCTTATTATTCTTCCTTATCCTTATTCCTTGGCCAGTGACGGCAAACTTCCTTTTTTTTATTATAACATCCTCATTTCTTCTATTTTGTGTGTTGTTGTATATGAATTATAATATCTTTGTTCTTGTTGATCTAGAAAGTCCAGAATACTCGCTGTTTATTTTTCACTGTTTTCGCAAGTTCTGTTTGCTGTCTCTGTTGAGCTTCCGGTGAGTTGGTATATTTCGGTTGGTAGCTTGGATAGGTCATCCGCAACAACGTTTGTTCTACCTGGTTTCGTTGTCATATTCCTCGATTTTAGATTTCCATCTTTTTAGCTTGGCATTATGGTTGCGGTTCCCAGCGAGAATCTTAATGGTTGATGGTCTGTGAAGACTATAAATTTCCTTGTTCCGCAAATTTAATTTTGTAGATTATCTAGTGCCCATAATATCGCCAACATCTCATTCCCGTTGGTGGCGTACTTTTCTTTGGTGCTTTTCAGTGTCCTGGAGATAAATGTTATTGGTTTCTCTTTGCTAATTTCCCACTGGGATAATACTGCTACAATGGATTTATCCGAGGCATCTGTAGTGAGTATGAAGGACTTTTCGAAATAAGGAAATATCAATATTCAGAGTGATGATTATAGTTCTTTCAAGTTTTTAAATGGTTTAAATTCTTCCTTGTTTAGCTTTATTTCTACTTTTTATACCCTACACCTATAGAATAGGTAAAGGGGTATATTAACTTTGGTATGGTGTTTGTAACCACCTAAAGGAAGCAAGCTAGATATGGAAAAGTATATATATTTGTGATCAGCGTGATCTCCTAAGACGATATAGTCCGTCCGTATCTCCTAAGTCCGTCCATCCGTCCGTCCGTCCGTAGGCACGATAACTCAAAAAATAATAGAGCTATCTTGATGAAATTTTATCTGTAGGTTACTAGGACTGAAAGTACGGCGGGGATTGTATATATATGGGCGAAATCGGCCCATGGGTTCGGATTCTGGACCTTTAAATCGGTCCAAGGGCTAAGGAACATATATAAAAAATCATGATAACTCAACAACTAATGACGCTATCTTCATCAAATTTGTGTTGTAGGTTACTAGTAATGAGACTAAGGCGGTTATTGCGTACGATCGAGATTGGACCATGGGTTCGGAACCTAGAACTTTTTGATCGAATTTAGGCCAAACTGGCATAATTCCGAAACCAATGAAGATAGAACCTCCAAATTTGATATCAGGGGGTTCCTTCATATTTCCTTAGTGTCCTTGTAATTTGGGCCCCATTGGAGTAGTTGGTCGGGGACCAGCCACACATTTTTGAAGCCCTTAAACATATTTTCAAAATTAATAAAGATAGTAACTTCAAACAAATTTAGAAGTTTTAAATTTGCTACATGGGTGCTCTTTACTATTTTCTGTGCGGTTCCTCTAATTTTGGATCAATCAGAGTGGTGGTTCAGTACCTCTCTTAGACTCCCAAGGTTTAGAAGCTTATCATCGAAATTAATAAAAATAGTAACTTAAAATTAAGATAGAACCTTCCAATTGTGTAAGGGTTAACTAGTATTGAAAATATGACGGGGACTGCATATGGCCAAAATCGTAGCATGGTTTCGGGTTCTGGAACCTTTGAAAAGTTCAAGGGCTAAAGAACATACATCTTAAAAACAGCATAACTCAAAAAATAATGCCGCTAGTTTGATGAAATTTAAACTCTAGGTTACTAGTAATGAAAGTACCATAGGAATTGGTTCTGGTCGAGTTCGAACAATGAGTTCGGATTCTAGAAGCTTTTGATCGATCTGAGGCCAAACGAGCATAATTACAAAGCCAAAGAATATATTTCCTATTTCCTATGTGTCCCCGAAATTTAGACTTAATTGTAGTCGTGGTTCAGGCGCCTCCTAAGAAATCCCAAAATTAAAAAGCTTATCTTCGAAATTCATGAAGATAGAAACTTTAAATTTGATACACGAGGGTTCTTTCCTATTTCCGTTTTTATTTAACACTTTTATATTTTTAAAAGGCTAAGAATTTAACCATAAAACATATTTAGTATACTATTTTATAAATTAAAAACCATAGGTGATATATAATTAAGACATCGTGTACAATACTTAAGCTATATTCAAAGGTACTTGCTGCATTTATGTAAAATTTATTGTTATATTGAAATGAACTATATGGAAAGTTCTAAATTTGTAATTATATTTTAGAAATACATTTATTGCATATTTTGCGTTTATAAGCTTTTCTAATAGGTACATTAACTATCAATTTATAATAATTGCAATATTGAAAAATTTCAATTATTAAATATATTAAGCTTGGATTAGCTTTGTATCACAAAATTTAATAATTCAATTTTTTTCACTTTAGTAATTGAATTTAAATATATATATTTTCATTTATTTCAAGTTTTTTTGTTTTTTAATATTTTTAAATAGATAAATTAGTAAGAATTTGTAATATGTTTTAAGAGATAGTGTAATTCGAAAATGTTTTTAGTATTATAAAGTTAATTTGGTTAGCGATCAAACTAGTAACAGCTTTTATGGTTTTAAAATGACTTATGGACTTCCCATTAAATTGAACCAAATAGGTGTAGGATATTTCTAAGTCGGTTGCACCGACTAACTATTTCTTTACTTGTTTTTTATATACAGGCCTTAATTTGTGCGTTCTTTCCTCTGGTTAGATTTGTTAGCGGTTTTGCTATTTTCGCGAAATCACAAGTGAATTTTCGGTAATATGATATAAGACATAAAAATTAATTAAAGTCTTAGGTTCTCAGGTGGCTTAATGTTTTAAATGGCCATTACCTTCTTTGGGTATGGCTTAATTCCTTTGCTTGTAACTTGGTAGCCGGAAAATTCAGTTTCTGATTTAAGAAATTTTGGTTTTTTTCTAAGTTCACTCATAAGTTAGTTTTTTTCGAGTCGTCAAATAACTGCATCGATATTTTTGAGATGTTTTTTCTTGGTTTTATATTTATATTTTAAAAGTCCGGGTTTTCATCATTTTTTAATGAAAACTTGATATGAGATCGTTCGTTGTAAAAAATGATGCTTCTCCCAAGGTTGCTAGTGTGCTGATTAGTTCTTTCCCTACGATCCATATTAGCGAGTTGTACGGACTTTTAGATGCTTGTACTATTCCGTCATTCAGTATTTTTTTGATTTGGTCTTCAACTATCTTTCTCATATTGGCGGAAAACGGGTATGACTTCGTATAAATATGTTCTTCTGATTTGATCCTTGCTTTGACCTCTGTGTAGATTATCTTTTTGCCGTTAATTGGTTTGGATTGGATTGGTAATTTTTTTTGTCGGTTTATGATTGCTAAAAGTTATTTTTTGATTTCCGCTGATATATTTTCTGCTTCATTTACCATATCATTGACTTGACTCGACACTTTAATCTTCAGTGGTATTTTGATGTTAGGATCCGTTTTCAAGATTTATTCTTTATATCGATTATAGCATGAAGGTTTTTCAGTGTGTCGTCGCTAATTATGCCGTCAAAGCTTGTGGACCTGGTAAGACAAAAATTCTAGGTATGCGTTGTTCCCCAGTTTCTGGTTAAATTTTTATCCAATTTTCTGTGAAAATATTTTAGGTTTTAGGTTAATTAAAGGTTTATTTGCTGCTTTGACGTTTGTGGCGATTTCCGGCTTTATCAAGTTCTTGTTCGTCCTTGTATCGAAGAGAAATTATTATAATTTTTTTGTCTCTATTTGCGTATATTAAATATGGAACGCTGGAAAGGCGTCTATTATTATATTTTTTTAGACATCCAGTCATCTTTATCGGTGATTATTGTTTTCAGTAGTCTTGGTTTCTTCTTGTTTATGTTATTTAAAACGTGTTTCTAAAGATTCTTTTGTTTGCCTGATGCTTTTAAGTGTCTTTTTGAATACTAGTTCCTTTAGTTTTTAAGTGGCAACTGACAAGTATAATAAACCTTGACAAAATATGCATATTCATATATGATTAACATATATCAATCACAAAATACAAGGAACATGTACAAAATATTACACATATATATAAGATATAATAATTGTTATCAAGGTTTTTACTGAAATAAAATCTCTACGTTCATTTTTCTTATTTTAAATTGTTTTTAATTATGCATCATTTCAGTGTAACATTAAATCGTTTTTTGATAGATGTAGATGCAGACAAAGACTGAAGTACAGAAGTTAAAATTTTGTATTAAACTTACTATTAAACTTGGTTTAACATTCTCTACAGACATGAAAACATTGTAGTGAACTTTGTTTGAAACGTAATTTAAAAAAAAACCTTGATACAAAAAAGGTATACTATTATATGAGCGGAAGAAAAAATATTTTATAGTTTATTAGAATAAATAAATGTTTAGATGACGCAATAATTGAACAGTATCATTCACGTACAGTTTTCCTCTTTTTGTGTATGAAAAATATGAAAAAATATTATTTTTTAACTTACAATTTAAATTCAGGAAAAGAAAATCAAAATACCATAGGCTAAGAACATATTCTTAATGCATCTTTTTCAAGCTTCTTTTGCTCTCTACTATAAATTTCGAATTTTACTTTCCAAAATTCTGGGAAATTTTTTTTTATCTCAAAAAAATCTAATATGGATACCATTATTTTTATACCCGTATGACTATATAGTCAAAGGGTATAATAAATTTGCCATTACGTTTGAGACGCAGAGAAGGAGGGGGGGTAGATATAGACTCAAGTGTATGGATCGGATCAGAATCGAAAAAAAAATCGATTTAGCTATGTATCCGTCCGTCCGTCCGCACGATAACTCAAAAACTAAAGGAGCTAGGATCTTGAAATTTTCGCACATTCGTTTTTTTCAATAGCCGTCATCGCTACTTAAATCTAGCCATTTTGGTCCATGGGTTCGGGTGGCTGCCATACAACTTCTTTTTTTATATGAGTATTTCTCTGTACCTATTACGTGTCTGAAATTTTGCCAAAAGTAGTTTTAGTTTTATGGCCAAAGTTTCTGCAAAATTTGGTTGTTCCGTTGCAGTGAGTTCGAGTAGCTGCCATACAACTCCTTCTTTTATATGAGCATTACTCTATACCTATTAAAGCTGGGTGTCTAAAATTTTGCCAAAAATAGTTTAATGTAATGGCCAAAGTTATTGCAAAATTTGGTTGGTTTGCTGCAGAGGGTTCGAGTAGCTGCCATACAACTCTTGCTTTTATATGAGCATTATATTTCACCTAATAAAGCTGGTATGTTTGAAATTTTGCCAAAAGTAATTAATGTTTGTAATAATAAATAATGATATAATGTTTATATAACGGTCATACGGGTATCCCAGAGTTGACACAGTTTACTCTACTACACTCTTCCTTGTTTTTGTTATATCTCGATTTTCGACCGCAAACAACAGAAAAAATATTCTAAATGATGTTTAAAAAAATATTTAAAACTTCAAATTTAAACATATATAGAGTTGTAAACATGATGCCACGCCCACAGAATATCAAACGATTTTGATATTTTAAACCAAGTTGTAAACTGTTTAACTTGTTGTAAACTTAACTACAGCGGTTAAACAATGTTTAATACCAGTTTTTAACGGTAACAGAGTTTGCTATTATTATATTGATTGATTCATTTAAATTTATTTATTTTTATGAAATTTTTATTTTTTATTTATGTGAAAAATTTGGAGATAACAAAGTTAGTTGTTTGAGAGCTAACCCAAGTTTTAGTCGGATTTTAACCAAATAAAAAGGTTCCCTATCATTCCTAAATAGGAAATTGTTTGCATGCATAGTTTTTGAGTTATCTTGCGGACTGACAAACACACTCTGCGTTATCAAGTCTATATCTAGTATGTCTGCGTAACAAACGGTGGAGCAATTTTAATATACCTGGGCCGATTGTATGCATGGATATAAATGTATTATCCAGTAAATAAATAAAATAAAAAAAAATATTTTTTTCAATATATACTTTTATTTGAATAGTACTAGCCCCCTAAAATGTAGAAAAAAAAATTGAAGGTAGATCTTGGGAATTTCTTACTGTTTTAGTGTAACAGTAAATTGCTGGTATAAGAAACAGTTTTTTTAATTTTTGAAAACTTTTAAGCTTAAAATGTTGAAAATTTTCATTAACCAAAAATTGATGGTAGGTCTTTTGCATTTAAAAGTGTTTTAATATAAAAGTAAATTGCTGGATTAAGACTAACTGAAAGAAGAATTGTCTCACATTTCAGCAATTTACTTTTATATTAAAACACTTTTAAATGCAAAAGATCTACCATTTTCCAACAGTCCACTTTGCTAACCACTGAACCATACAATTCTTATAAATTTATGGTCAGATTTCTAATATAAATGTATCACTAACTGACAGAATTAAAAATAAAGCCATAGACACAGGCAAGTTCAATTAAAAGTATATAATAAGACTTAATCCATTTTCAAAAAAGAAAGCCTTTGTTAAAATCAAATGGTATGAAAATAATATTGTCGCCTATAAAAAGAGTGTATTTATGACCAACAACAAAAAACTCAGTAAGAGAAAAATCATTTAATTGTTTCTGAGATCTTTCTAAAAATTTTCTGAGATTTTTCTAGAATATTATAAACAATGTTCAATGGTTTTGTTGTATGCCTTGTTATCCAATTTGTACAATAACAAGAACTGAAATAATAAAAAAATTTCTGAAAATTTTTTTAAACAAGTGATTAAAAAAACCAAGGGTTTTTAAAAAAGCACATTTTCTAAATTATATTGAATTACATACTGAGTTTATTTTTTTATACTGGTGACTAAGTTATTTATAAAGTTTATAAAACTAGCTATATTTTGAAAATACACTTAACAGAACGGCTTCTGTCAACGTTGGGAAGCTTCGTAGCGGATGGGGCTACAGAAAAAAGTTCTTCGACGAAATTATTTTTTTTTGCTATACCTACCTACCCGTGGTTAAAATTTCTTTACTCTATTTCAAACGTTGTAAAAGTTTTTGTAAGCATACGGACGGACGGACTGACAGAGTGAAGCTATATAGGCACATCTTTACAAATATTTTTGAAAATGTGCTAAAAAGATATTATTTTTATACATAATGATTTTAATGTATTTTTTTTTGGGTTTTCTGAAAAGTTTTCATTCACAGGAAAATTTTTTTGTCTAGATAAATTCATAATGAAAAGAGACAAAAAGATTTTATGGATTAATGTATATATATTATTTTATTGATATTAAGTAAAAATGGTATACACTTATTCATATTAAAATTAATTCCCGCCACTTATATACAGGTATAAAATTATATTTTAAGGGTAAAGTAGGTACAAATCAAAATTAGAAAATACAATACATACTTAAAAAATTTAAAAAATTTAAATTTGAAACAATACATACCTACTTATTAATAGTTGTATTGAATGAATGACGTATACTTAAACTGAGATGAGAAGTATAAATAAAACCGGAAAAATATATGCAATCAGATTATACTATACCTATATGGTCGAGATATTTTTGTTTGTCTATTGTAAGCAATGTGTAAATATAGGTTTTAGATAATCTTTTAAATTATTGAACCAATATTAATATGATTCCTTTGTAATATTTGAAAAAAAACGGTAATTTAAAAATATTTGTTGTTAGTTTTATTAATTCTTAATAAACAATTGAGCTTTGTATTTTGCTCTTATCTAAGTACAGCTAACTCACGGTGAGTAAAAGGTAATGCTTTAAACAGATGCGGTAAAAAAAAACTACTTTAAACTTTCACCATTTGCTTAAAATTAAAAAAACTTGTTTTGAATAAATCATTGTACACTATAATGTTATAGGTTTTTAAAAGTTTTAGAAATTTTTTGACTTAAAACAAATACTAAAGGAAAAGTTCAGTTACTCTTCTATTAGAGACTCTAAAACAAGAAATTTAAAAAGTTTAAGCTAATTTGTATCTTGCTCTAAAAAGTATTATAACAATTACAAAAGAATTTTTTCTTGTTAAATCCCATTTAAATTTAGAAAAACGTCTGTACAACATATAAACTCAACATATCAATATAATTTAATAATTTTATTAAATTGAATTTAAGAAGAGCATTCAAGTATAGTAAAATCTAATAATTTAATTAAGTTTTGTCTAATGAAATTTATATTCTTGTAAGACTTCATTTCCCAAATTAATGTAATAATTGTTCCAAACACATTTTATATTGTTTAATTTCTCAGTATTTTGCATATTTTCTTTTTAATTTTTAAAGCATTAAAAAGAAAATATGAAAATTAATTTGAAATACAAAATGTATTCTAAATTTGAAAAGCAATACAATAAGTTTTAGAAATAACAATGTAAAACTAGAGAAACTTTAACAAATTAAATTTTTTAGGTATTTTTAAATAAAAATATTTGTAAAAATTTTTTAGGTATTCTTACTATTATACTTACATACAAGAAATATTGTATATTATATAAGGCTTTATACATAGTTCTATATAATGAATGGTAAAATTGTTTTGTGGTTATTTATTACATCCCTGTATAATAAAATAATATTGAGTAAAATTAAAATGAATTGCTTTAAACCGTATAATATTTCTAAACAATGATATTAGCAAATTCGTTATATTATATATGTATATATTGTTATGTATATTTATAATAGTTTGAGTTATGGATAGGTAAATAATTGCTGACAGGTATATTCATAAAACTGAAAACAATTTGAGTATAATTTACAATTACCGAAATATTTTTATGTTTTGGAAAATTACAATTTGTAGGCTAAAACCAAATAGCAAAATAAATCAAAGCTAAAATTTAAAGAATGAAATTTATACCTCAAAGGTTTTAATCGGTTGAGATTATATTCAAATATTGTTGTCTTTTTTATCTCAAAGTTTCTTCAACTTCAATTGTTGGCTATGATTAAGATTCTAATCTTCTCTAATTTTTCACAGTGTTTCATCTCTCGATTGAAACATTTTACAAAAAAAATATATATACACTAAATAAATTAAATTAATAATAATTCGATTAAAGTTTATCGGTATTGAAAGTTTTCGAATTTAAATCTTTAACTAAATCTATTTATCATGATATTGACAATAGGCTGATAAAAATGGATAACTGTTTAATTGTTCTTGTTTTAATTATTAAATCAAAGCCTTTCAAATAAAAGCTGGCCCACTTCAGAAAAATTTTTAAAAAAGTATTTTTAATTTTTTATTTAGAAACCTTACGAAAAAATATCTTAGTTCGAAGAGCTTATATATTTGTATGCAGAAATACTTTTAAAATAAATATTTACAAAATAACATGATAATATTATTATAACTTATTTTAAAGATTTAAAAATCTTATTAAAAAATAATTATGTTTTCAATCGCAAATTTTTTGAAAAATTTTCCAGAAAAATCGTGTGTCTTCAGCTTTTACACTATAAATAAAAAAAAATGGTAAAGAAAGAATGGAAAATGAGAAGCTAAAAAACATTTATTATAATTCCTTTTCTTTTGCACTGTTCTAAGTGTAAGTAGAGTCTGTAACTTTTAATTAAAAACGAAGTAATAAATGTCAATTGGTTTTTCGTAAACAGGGTTTGGTTAAATATATAACCTCTCAGAGATCTATGAGATAGAATTTCTGGTTATGTATGGTGGGCTAATCTTCCATACTTAAAAAAGATCAACTCAAAAGAATTTTAAACCTTACAAAAATTATTTCAAATTTATAGTCTGTTAGCCAATATTGTATTACAAAAACAAAAAAACGGTAGTATTTGAAAATTTTAATAAAAGGGTTATTATAAGTTTAGATTCTTTTTGATTTATAGCGTATTATGTGTAGTGAACAAAAATTGTTTAGATTTTAAATAAAATTCTATTGTTTATATGTCCAATAACTAATACTTTGGTATACAAATCTTTATTAAAATTAAAAAAAAAGAATTGATTTTGAAACTTGTAGTAAAAATGAATTAAAATAAAGTGTATATTAAAATTGTATCATGCCTTATAAAATAGGTAATTAAAATATAATATATAAAAATGTAAAAAATATGTAAATATGTAAAAACAAAAGACTTGTTGACAATTTTAAATAATATTAATTGGTTATTATAATTGAAGATATATATATATATATAGATATTCTTTTATTGATATATCCTACATTTATTAAATTTAAATATTTGTGTTAGTTATATTTAGTATATATATATATATAATATATATAGAATAAAGATAATCACATATATATAAACTATAGTAAGACCCCTGACCCCAATTGCACAGTTTTTTTAGGCATTTTTGTTAAAGTATTTTTTCTTTAGCATTTATATTGCCATTTTTAAATACTTTGCAATAACGAGTTACAGCATACAATTTGGTAATACTTTGACTATGTTTAATTATGTTTTGTGTAAACATTATTTTTTGAAATCAAAAAAAAAATAATTCAGATTTTCAATAAATTATTTTCGAATGCATAACTACCTCTTAATAATAGTGAAATACCAGCTATATTTTTAATATGCTTTATATTTTAAAATTATTTACAGCTTAGTGCTTTTAAAACTTTTCAAAGTAAATTTAAAAACAAATATTTTAATTATTTTATATTTCAAAACTTTTATATAAGTGTGATTTTTAAATTTTATAATAGCTATTCGAATATTTTAATACTAGCTGTTGGCCCGTCACAGAATGACGGAAGGTCAACTGAAAAAAGAACTATTTCTAATTTCATTATGTACATTATGTTAAAAGTATGATAAATAAAATTGCAACCGTTACATTTTGTATAACGCAGATTATGCTTCGATTCTAGTAATAGATACACAAAAATAAATAAATGACTCATATAATTTCTTGCTGTATCTTAAAAACTTGAAGATGAATAAATTAGGTATTCTACTTTTTGTATGTTTCGTGTTTTATAAAATGTTGGGGTCGTTAGTTCAAATCCGTTCTTGGTATAATTTTTTTTTAATTTCAATTAATATTTTTTTTTATTTAAGTGCGTACTTGCTTAAATTAAATAAATTAATAAAAGATTTTAAATTTTTTTATAGGTTTATTTTGTTTCAATAATGATCTATTTCTCCATCTATTAATGTTTTGTATATATATTTTTAAAAAATGTTGCTACACATTCTATACTTGTTTGTTGCTAACATTCTATAATGTATAAATAAATACAATAATGTACCTATTTATATGTACGTAAATTTGTATTAAATAAGTGTTGATTTTTGAATTGAGTTTTGCATTATCAAATGCAAATTATAAAATTTATTTGGAATTTTTTTAATATACCTAATTAAGTTTAAAAAAAAATTATTTTTTTTTGCTTCATGGTGCAACACAGGTATTTTTGTACATTATACTTACTACACAAATGTTATTGTGAAGCATAGTCTTCTTAATTTTTACTTACAAAATGTTTTACTATTTATTTAAAATTTCCAGAAAATCATCTGTGATTTTTAAAACTGAAATGAACTAATTCATAAGCTAATAATTAAGTTTAATTTAATAAAACAAAATTTTTTTTGGTTTTTTGTTTTTTTTTTTTTACTAAAAATTAATAAAATATTTTTTGGCGTGCTTATGATAATTTATGATATTTTATTTTCTAAAATAAAACACATTCAACAAAACATTAATATTTTAATTTTTTATAATTGAACACATCCAACAAAACACATCATAATATTTAATCGGCTTATTTTTTCCCATACAAATATAAACATCCTTTTTTAGAGCAAACTATTTGACCAATTTTAATGAAACAACAACCAAAAGAAAGGTTTTTTTTGTTTTCATAGGACAATGATATTTTTTTTTAGAATATTGCGTTTTTTCAGGTGAAAATCCGTCTTTAATTTAACGTAAATTTGAATTTAACGGTCACGCTTTTAAAAGTTGAGGCTTATGACTCTAATATTATGCGCCGACTTTCTGTGTAAAAGTAATTCATTTTCGGTTTTAACTCGCAGCTAAATCTAAATCAAAAGATTATAGGCGCCGACTTATGTATATCTTTCTTTTTTTTGTTTAGTAATATTCAATGAACAAGGAGATTTAAATTTTTTTAAAATTTTTTTTTTGTTTTTGTTTTTTCTTTATCTTAAAAAGTGAACGAAAAAAATGAGTTCGAAATGAAAGCAATACATTTGGTTTATACAGTAGTTTTCATTTATAACGAACTCGGTTCAATTATAATAAACGTAACACTTTTTGCCAATGATTAAATTTTACCTAAAAATGTAAGTTGTTTATTACATTTATATTTCTTTTATTTAAACTTATATCTAATAATGTTGCTTGGTGATTATTTTAGTATTTTTATATGTATTTTTGAATATAATAAAAAATCATAATAACGCATCAAAAATACAAAAAAAAATTCATTACAAGAAAAAGCATATATACATCTATAAACATAGAGGTGAGGCTGACACATCAAATAAAAATCTAGCAAATGAGTTCAAAGTGCCCATTCTGGAATTAGCACAATCTACAATGTTCAATTCTTATACTAATTTTTAAAAATTCACAGCATTCTTTTAAAACGACATTTGTTTATTACGAGGAATATTTTCTGTCTCTTCATGGTCGTTATAAGCGAGCTTTACTGTATTTTTTTTTTTGCTATATGTTTGCAGAAACAAAAAAATTACATTTCTTAGGAAAAATTATGTGTTCTTTAGGAATCAACCAGAATAAATGCATACGGCGTGCAGTTTCTGTCAAAAAATTTTGAAATAAGTAGGTATGTTATGTACTGTACTTCGGAATTTAAAATTTTAAAATTTGACAAAGCGTATAAAAATATTGTAATTGTTTTTTCTGATGTTGCTACGATTAAGTTTTCAAAATAAAATATGTTAAAATAATATTTTTTTTTTAAAAAAACATACATTCCAAATAATCGAAAATACCTATAATATGTTCGCAAAAAAAAACTAAAAAATAATCTTCAACTTAAATAAAAGTTGACGTATAATTTCTGTTAAAAAATTTACAAATAAATAGGTACATGAATTTACATGAGAGCTGTTCGAAATGAAAGCAATACATTTGGTTTATACAGTAGTTTTCATTTTTAACGAACTCGGTTCAATTTTAATTATAATAAACTTTACACTTTTTGATAAAGAATTAAATTTTACCTAAAAATGTAAGTTTTTTATTATTTTATATAGCTGGGTGGCACAGTGGTTAAGTGCCGACCTTTCATGCAGAAGGGCCCGGGTTCGAATTCTAGTGAAAGTGAAAAAACTTTTCTGGTTTTCGACTCGACTCAGTTACCATTCGCCATTGGGTTCAAATTAATGGCATAATCAATAATTAATAATTATAAATCTTTAATAAAAAATACTTTAATATAAAAATATAAACAAATGCAAAATATAAACAAATAATTTAATTAAATAATATAACTCGCAGATATAGAATACCATATAAGTAAAATATAAAATATTACAATATAAACAAAAAATAGAATTGTAAATATTGAAAATCTAAGACGTTTCTACATGTTATAAGGCATAGTACTATCTCATGTTTAAATTGTATGTGGAATTCAATAAGGCCAATTCTAATAACACGAATATAATATGACCCCCTGTTCCAACATGTACCTATGGTATAGACAGGCTAATTAGCCTAACAGTTGAACAGTTAGCGCTTAAAAAAAAAAAAAAAAAAAAAAAAAAATTGATATTTCTTTTATTTAAACTTATTATCTCTAATAATGTTGCTTGGCGATTAATTAAGTGTTTTTTATTTAGTTTTGAATATAAAAACAATCATAATAACGCATCACAAATACAAAAAAGATATCAATAGAAGAAAAAACACTATACATAGGCTTGAGGCTAACACATCAAATAAAATGTTAGCAAATGAGTTCGAAGTGTCCATTCTAATCAGCACATTCTACAATGTTCAAGTCTTATACTAATTTTTCAAAATTCACAGCATTCTTTTAAAACGACATTCGTTTATTACGACGAATATTTTCAGTCCCATAATGGTTGTTATAACCGAAAAGTACTGTATTTTGCTTTTGTTTGCAATTTATTATTATACAGTAGGTACTAAAAAAAAAATTTTTTGTAAATCGTAAATTATGGTTGCTTTTTGTTAAGTTTTTTGTAAAATTAAAAACTGAATTCTGAAATATGCCGAAACTTAATAAAAAAAAAATAATATTTCTTAAGAAAAATGATTTGTTTCTTATGGATTAGCCAAAATCAGCATGTACTGCATTCAGTTTCTTTCAAAAAATTTTGAAATAATTAGTTAACGTAAAAGAATTTATGTACATGAAAGCATACGCGACGTTTTAAATTTTAAAATTTAAAAATTGACAAAGTATAAAAATACATATTGTAATTGTTTTTTTTTATGCTGCTGCGATTAAATTTTAAAAATAAAATATTTTAAAATAACATTTTTTTTTAAATAATTTAGTTTAAAACATACAAATATTCAAATAAATTAAAAATGTAGGTATTTACAATATGTTTGCAAACCTAAAAAAATTATCTTTCTCAAAAAAAGTTATTTGTTCCTTAGGTCCTAACCTAAATAAAAGCGCGCAGCGTATAATTTCTGTCAAAAAATTGAGAAATAAATAGGTTCATAAATTTACATTAGAGCAGCGAAAATACGCGTAACGCAATTTACTATATCTCGGACTTTTAAAATTTACAAATATTGACAAAATGTATAAAAATATTATTATTGGTTTTTCTTATATTTCTAATATTATGTTTTAAAAAATAATATTTTTTTACAATAATTTTTATTAAAAAATATCTTATATTCAAAATACCTATAATATGAAATTAAAAATATTTTTTGTAGGTACTAAATTAAAACATTCAAATAAATATTTTTGATAAATTAAATATTGTACGCGCGTATCGATTTACCGATAATGGATATGTAAACAGACGTATTGACGTACTGCCGTATAAAAATTGTACGTCGTATGTTTTAGATTTCATTCTAATAATTGAAAAGTTTATTTCACACTTTCAACATCGAATAATGTTTTTTTATAATAAAAAAACTATTAGTTTTACTTTGACAAAACGAACGAATTTTATATATCAAAATTGTACATGAAGATAGATAGGCGTAGTTTGTAAATGGAACGCTAATTTTTGTTTCAGGAGTACATAATTGTCAGATTATCATCATATATATATTTGACATTTTAAAACCACCTGTCATTTGAGAAGTTAATTATATTTAATAGTATTTAAATATTAATAAAGTGAAAAAATTAAGGTTTATTGCTGATATAAATATTTTTTAATATGGAATTGCGTAAGTGCTTATTGGTTATCAAATAAAAAATATGATTTAACATAACCTATTCAAGAGAATTTTAATTAAAGCCATCTGCCGGAAATTATTTATCTACTCTGTCATATACTCTTTTACAAGGGCTGAAGTAGCTGGCAATAGTTGAGAGTAGAAAAGAGTTTACTCCTCTTAAAGGAATAAAAGCAATAATATTTATTTGTTTTAAGAAACGTATGAGTCATGGCTCATGACCATGTATAGAAATATATTTTTGTCAATAAAAAACTTAGGAAATATAAAATAAATAAACTAGACAAAAAGGTATAAAGTAAACTAAGCAATTCAGAATCATTTTTCGCATGTTTTCAGATTTTTAAATAGGCATACATTTGTAGTAAAAATTTACCTATGTAGCTATTAAATTTAAAAATGAAAAAAGGGTAGGAAAAATGTATTCCTTGATTTATAGAAAAACTTTTTTTTTTGCTATAAATATTAAGATTGAAATTTAAAAAAAGACTTCGGTCAACTTGACTATTATTTGTACTTCTGACAGCTTCAATATAATATAATACTAATTACTAAACTTATGAATTATGATATGTTATATTTTGTTGTACATATTATGTATTCATAGAGTTTTTTAATTAGGATACAGAATACGTACAACATAGTTCATATCGTACTAAAATGTTTAGAAAAAAGTACAGTTTGCTATATGAAGGACAGCATTAACTCGAATTTTGGGTTCTTGACTTCAATAAATATATGTATGTTTAGAAATATGTATTTATTAGAATAATATTTATATGTATTTAGAATTTTAATTTAATTTAACTGTACCAATTTATCCTCTCTTTCAACCGGCTTAAGCTATAGAAATAAAACTCAAAAATCGGTACTAAACAATGTTTTAATAATTAAGAAAAATTATAAATTTTTTTTAAGCAAATTTCAAGCGCAAGAATTGTTGACAACACTGTTGGCATAATTTTTATTATGTATAGTCTAATATAATTTACACAAAACGAATTTTATATGTTAACTTAAAA
Source organism: Dolichopus griseipennis (assembly GCA_963082915.1). Lineage (NCBI taxonomy): Eukaryota > Metazoa > Arthropoda > Insecta > Diptera > Dolichopodidae > Dolichopus > Dolichopus griseipennis. The sequence goes on from OY720441.1 coordinate 303,642,119, forward strand.
GCAAAAATAGCTCGAATTTCGAGCACAGGGCGATACTAGTTTAATTGAATGCGTTTGTTACACCTTATTCTAGACAAATTTATTAATAATAATAATAATAAAATAATTTTGGCTATTCTAAGGTTTAACTAGTATCCGCATAGGACCAAATGACTATATCTAAAAGATAGCTGGTATTGCCAGCTTTCAAAAAATATATAGTTTTAATGGCGCTTGTTATCCTTTAAGGACGAAAAGGACATTTGAAAGTATCCTTGTTATTTTAGTCTATTTTATAAAAACCGTTATATCTAGCGATCTGTTCGGTATATATATATTTAATCAAAGCAATTAATTAAGATTATGGTCTGGAAATTATTTTAAAATTTATTTGATGACGATAGGTGCTGCCGTTTTGGAGATATTGTAGTTAATTTTTGCATATTGTAGTAAATTTTTGCAAAAAAAAAATATTAAACATTCTTTCTCTAAAACTCATATTTTTCAAAATTTGGACAAGACACCTCCTAAATAATTTTACATCGTTGGGAAGCTCATATTTTTTTTTATAATTTGGGCATACATAGTGTATGCCTGTATTAAAGCGTTTAGAAGATATAAGCATTTATGAAACAAAAAATTATGTATTTTTAATAAAAAAAAAATTACAAAATAAATAATTTTTTGTTTCAAATATTTTTTTTATCTTAATACTAATTTTAATTTATTAGTCGAAAATATTTTTCGAAACAAATTTTATAGAATTAGAAAAATAGAAATTTACTTAATTTATTCTTTTAACAAAATAAATGTTAATAAATGTTTGTACTGAATTTTGTGTACAAAATAATTTCACCATATATCGGGTTTCATATTACATTTATAATATTCAATTATTTCAAGTGCCATTACATATTTAAAATTAGTTCAAATGCATTTGACCATCATTATGCTAATTGTTGACTTAATATTTAGTGTTGTTATTATATCATTTAAATAAAAATTTAAAGTGGTTTAAATGCAATTGACCGTAATTATTCTTAGTATACAAAAATGTGGCTAAATACATTTTTGTATAGAATTGAATAAAATAAAAGAAAAAAAAAAAACGGGTGTGTGTTAGGTATATATTTTTAAATTTCATAAATGTGAAATTGAGTTTTATTTTTAGCACATTTTCAAAAAATTTTGTAAAAATGTGCCTATATAGCTTCACTCTGTTCGTCCGTCCGTATGTTTACAAAAACTTTTACACCGTTTGAAATAGAGAAAAGAAATTTTAACCATTGGTAGTTTTAGCAAAAAAAATAATTTCGTAAAAGAATTTTTTTCTGTAGCCCCACCTGTTACGGGGCTACAGCCCCCCAAAGTTGGAGAAAGCCCTATATTTAAATTGTTATAACAAGAGTTCTGTTACATATATTTTCAATCTGAAAACGGCAAATGATAGCTGGTTTTATAAACTTTATAAATTTTTACAAGGCAAATGTTTAGGGTTGCCATACAGTAGTAAAATTTAACATTACGCAAAACTCAATTTTCGCAAAATTTTTTCCCAGACATATCTTCTGAACGGTTCAAGCTAGGGTCTTGAAATTTTGGGAGAAGTTAGATACTCGGAAATTAGTAGGAGTCGGTTAACAAAATTTTTTTGTCAAGCCCCCTATTTAAGTATACAGCTATAAGGACTCGAAAATTGAAATTTTGCTATTTTTAAACACCTGTAACTTGAATACCTGTCCAAATTTTTTTTTAATGATAGACAAAATTCAAAGCTCTATAATTATATTTCAACATGTGTCAAAGGTTTTTCTTAATTTTGAAGGGTGACGAAGTTACAGCCCCTGAAAATTCCAAAAAAGCCCTATATTTAAATTGATATACTTACCAAGAGTTCTGTTAAGTTTATTTTCAATCGAAAAACGGTATTAGAGAGCTGCTTTTATAGGCTTTTCAAAAATATGTCGCTTAAATGTATAGGGTTGCTATACGGTACTAAAATTTACCATTATATAAAACTCAATTTTTGCAAAAGTTTTGGCCCCACATATCTTCTAAACGGTTCAAGCTAGGATCTTGAAATTTTGAGAGAAGTTAGATCCTAAAAAAATAGTAGAAGTTAGATTCTTGAGAAATTTGGCAACCTTCCCCATTGAAGGGCTATAACAACTTTTAAATAAAAAATTTACTGTTAGCAGTAAATTTTATAAGTCAGTAGTAACTATTTCCAAGTAAATATTTCCAAAGTAAATATTTATAGTTTTATAAATATTTACTTTTATTTTAAATATATAGTTTTTTTCATCACTTGTTTTTTTTAGGTTCATTAATTACTATATTGGTAGGGATAATTAATTGTGACGTGGCACACATGGTTAAATCGTACAATTTTTCGACTGTGATTTAATGTATTTTTTATGAACAAAAAGCTAAAATATGTTAAAAATTTCATAATAGGACTTCAGCGAGTTTGAGTTCCATACTAATAATAGATGTTTTTATTGGAAAGAAAATTTCTGAAAAGGAGAGCCAAACTTCATACACTTATCACATTATATGTTGTAGGTTACTGTCTATCATTTTATACAAATATTCAGCTCATTAAATTAAATACTCTGGTTTTTTCATTCTGAATTATTTCATTTGAACTACACTATTTTTTAATTTAATCACGAATACATAGCACGCTTAAGAAAGATAACTTGAATTTGAGCAAAAAGTCTTTTAAATGTATTTTTAAAATTTTATCTTATAAAAATATATTTTTCAGATTTAATATGAGTATTACTTCTGTCATAATGGGATTTCTTCCTTTTGAATATTTAAATACACTTTCAAATTTTTATTGTTTCAAAAGATAATATAAATATTTTTTTAAAGAAAAATTGTAATATAGAATAATATATATATATAATATAGAATAATATATATATAATATAGAATAATATATATATAATATAGAAAAGTATATTTAGATATTTAATTACTAATCTTTTTTTCAATTCATGAAACTTTCTTGATAACTTAGCAAATTCGATATATGTAATTAAAAAAAAAAAAAGACCAAAGCAATAATAATAAGAGACTATTATTAAATATATCACTATTGTGAAACAGTTTTCTAAAACTTTAGTTACTTTTACTTTTTCTTTAGTTTTTTTTTTAATATTCTTCTTCTGTCTTTCGTTTTGTATCTCACAGAATTTATCTTGTGGTTTCATCAAAGTTTATATAAAATATTGTGAATTCCATTCGATTAGGTTTTTTTTGAAATATAAAAATGGGAAGAATAATGTTATTGAGAAAATGATAAAAGTTTTTAATATATCGATTAGTTTATGTTATATGTATTTTGCAATTTTTTTTAATAAACAATTAATAAATTATTTGAAATTAAATTTATTTAAATATATGAATGGATTTTAATTTTAATTATTTATTTATTTATTTTATTTAAAACAAAACAACATTTTTACAAAAAATTCTTCTAGCTAAAATTTAAAATTAACATCACATTACGTTTAAAAGTGTCTAGAAATTTGTGTTGAAAAAAGATGACTGTGTTTATTGAATGCAATGAAACATCTGTTTATTGGTTAATTTTTTCCATATTCAGTTCTATGAGTATATTCAACTAAACATTTAGTGCTTCTCGTATTTCTGCCCCCATTATTTATTTTAAAATTATTTGCTAAAAACTGAACGTCAATGTTTTTTCCTAAGGCGTCAAAAGTAAAGCGGGAAGAAAGAACTTGCCTGCGTGAATATAAAGTTAAGATATTTAATGAATTAAGTCTTACGAGATAAATAGGCAGAATTGAATAATCTCTAGGATTATATTGGTTTCTCAAAGCAAATAAAAGAAATAGCTTTTCCACGAATTCTATTCTATCAGAATGTTTTTGAAATGCGGGATGCCACACAATATTATCATATTCTAGAATAGATCGTACTAAAGGACAATAAAGAGCTTCAGTTACAGCGATGTTACTGAATTCTTTAGCTCTTCTTTTTATAAACCCGAGCATTTTGTTTGCCCTAGAAATTGTGTACTCATAGTCAAGTTTAGTTTATCATACAACAGAATCCCTTAATCGGTAATATTTTTAACCCTTTCAAGGTTTAAATTATTTATATTATAACCGACAGCAGTGGTAGATCTCTTACGTGTAAAACTTATAACCTTGCATTTTTCAATGTTTACTTCTAACTTATTAGAGAAAGACAATTCTTGTAGACGATTTAGATTTGTCTGAAGTAGTGCAACATCGGAACTCTTTTTAATTACATGATAAATCTTGAGATCATCAGCAAATGCAACATGTGACACACCGAAAAGTTTACTAGACGGAAATGAATAAATTAAACAAGAATGGACCTAAGTGGCTACCATGCGGTACTGCTGATGTAACATTGATTGAGTCTAACAAAAATCCGTGAAATTTAATATTTTGCTTTCTATTTGTAATATAGGAGAATATCCAGTAAAGAAAAGAGCCCAAAATACCTAAAGCTGCAAGTTTGTTTAGTAGAATTTTGTGATTAACACGATCGAATGCTTTGCTGAAGTCCGTGTAAATAGCATCAACTTGGTGCCCATTCCATTTCATAAAGAATTTCAGAAGTGTAAACTAACAGGTTTGTTGTTGTGGAACGACCTTTTCTGAATCCATGTTGTTGTTCGTTTAGTTTTGTATTTATGATGGGTGTAATTTTGTCTATAATAATTTTTTCGAACAACTTTGGAATGGTTGATATAATTGCTATACCACGGTAATTTTCGACATATGATTTATCACACTTTTTGTAAATAGGGGTAAGATAAGATTTCCAGAAAAGAGGAAAATACCTGAGGAAAGAGATTTATTAAAAATAAAATGAAGCGGATAAATGAGATAACTGACACAGTTGTATAAAAAAATCAGTGGAATTAGGTTAGGTCCTATAACTTTTTTAGTATCAAGTTTAGTGATTGCTAAAAATATTTCAATTTCGGAAAGGTATAAATCAGTAATAATAAGATTTGAATTATTAATTAAGTTAGAGAAATCGAAATCAAATGCAGGACGTGTGAACGATAAACTTTTTGGAAAGAATTAGCAAGAAATTGCAGATAATTTTAGGACAATTAGAAAACGTATTGTCTTTTGAAATTAAGCTTGGATAACTGTAAGTTTTACGTTTTGTGTTAATGAAGTCAAATAACTTTTTATTGACTTCATTAACACAGACCCCAGATCCTTGTGCTTGCTTAATAAGTCATTATTAGGCTTTTTTGAATTTTTAGTTATTTTGTATAGTTTATTGCGTTGGTTACGCGATGTCCTAAGTTCACTGTTCAGCCAAGGTTCAGTTTTCTTGTCCTTTTTGCGAATTTTACGAACAAATGAGGAATTGTCAGAATTAGGAGGAAAGTAAACAATACCAAGGTATAAAAAAATGCTGCCTAAGTTAAATTTAATAAATTGGTGATCGAAAGAGTGGTAAGTCCTAGTGATTAATGCCACACTAGATAAGGTATTGTTTACTGCAAGTAGTACACCACTGCCACTGGAACAATTTGTAGCAAGACAATCCCGATCTTTTCCATATATCGACCAGATACTGTCCAAAATTTCTTCATTTACGAAGGAATCGTCTAACCATGTTTCAGTGATAGCCAGAATATTAAATTATCATGACTTAGCGTCAATATATAATTTCTTAAGCTTTCCCCTCATACCACTTCAATTGTGGAAGAATAATTGCAGTTTGTTAGAGGAACTAACGCTATTTTTATTTTGATGCTATGGTTAGGCAGGATAACTAAATTGGAATTGGTGAGAGAATCGATATTGAATTTTGAATTTAAATTGTTACTTACTGCTGTCACGAGAGTGATACAAGTGATTATTGTAATTGCTTTTGCAATGACTACGAAAAGCACTAAGATCTTCTTCTTCCTGTTTGGAAGTGAAACCCATTTTAATATGATACTTAAAATAAAAGCCGTGTAATTCCTTATATTAGATGATAAACCTATGAGAAATTATGTTAAGATCTTTCTTAAATTGATAAAAATTTCATAAGGTTTTCATAATTTTATATTATTTTTTTTCAATTATTTTTTATTGCTCTGATGAATTTATAATTAAATTGAAAATTGATTTTCTAACATTTACAGGTAATACATTATAATAAATTAAAAATAGAATAAAACTAATTACCATTTATACGAAATATTCAAAAAATTTTTTTCCAAAATTGAATGATTTATAAAAAAATATGATAAAAGGGATGAATATTATAAAATATAAAATGTGCAAATTATTGATTTACAAACTTTATAAAAAGATATTTTTAATTGTAAAGCAATTAAACAAAATATTCTGCGTCTGCCACAGAACCAACTGCTCTTACAGAAAAATCACAAAAACTTTCTATTACAAAGTATTACAAAGTTGTGGCTTTTATTTAATAATTTTTAGCACATTTTCAAAAACTTTTGTAAAAATGTGCCTATATATAGCTTCACTCGGTTCGTCCGTCCCTTTTTACCAACGCTGACTAAAAACGAGGAAGATTATAGTTGCCCTTGTCAACTTTTAGATACCCGTGCTTACCCACTAACCGTTATTTATTTTCCACATGCTATTATAGTTAAAAAAAAATTTAGCTTATTATCCTATAATTTTTGCTTAAAAAAAATTAAATAAAAAAAAAAATATTAAATTTTTAATTCATTATACCATAATTTTTGCTTAAAAACAAAAAAAAAAACCATAAAAAAAAAATAACCATAAAAAAAAATAGCCCACCCCAAAAGTTGGTCCAAGCGATGTCCAACTTTGCCAACTAACTTGCCCTATTACTTTACCTGCCCAGTTTTAATTTTAACCTCGTAGCTTCATTAGATTCACAGTTATCGAATTGACAACTTTGTATGGCAGCTGCCCGAAAATGGGGTCGCAACATTTTGAAACTCCATATTAGTGCTCGATTCATTATATAACTAACAGTGTGTAATTTTCATCCTCGTAGTATACTCAGTTTCCAAGAAATTCATATTGGTGCAATACAACTTGCAGCCGCCCGCAAATGAAGCCGTAAAATTTTTAAACTTCATATAAGTGCTTGATTCAGTATAAAACTAACCGTGTGTAATTTTCGTCTTTCTAGTATAATTACTTTTGAAGAAATTTATATTGGTTTAAATAAGTTGTGTGACAGCTCCCCGAAACCTTGGTCTGGTCTTAACCAAAAAGAATAGGGAACCTTAAAAATGTCCAAAAAATGTTTTGTGTGAATTTCAAAACTCTAGCTCTAATTTTTCAATTCTATCTCTTTTAATTAATTTTTAATTCACGAATATATTAAACCTAAGCAAAGTAAGCATCATATAATCATATTGATAAAATGATTCATGCAAAATATTACACATATACATATTATATGAATATACATATATAAATTATTTATGAAGCCATTTACTTAAAAAAAATCTTTGTGTTCTTTTTTGCTTATCTTAAATAAACTACGCATCATTTAAATCATATGAAATTCTAACTCGAAATCGTACAAAAAAAAAATACAAAAAAAAAAAATAAACAAAAAAAAACAAAAACAAACAAAATTCATATAATTTCATGTTACAAGGTGCATAGCTATATTTCAAATTTTTGTATGAAAATATTGGAGTTAAAAAAGTTAGCTGTTCGAGAGCTACCCGAAGTTTTGGTCCGATCTTAACCAAAAAAAATAGGGAACCTAGAAATTGATTGAAAAATATTTTGTGAAAATTTCAAAACTGTAGCTCTTTTAGTTTTTGAGTTATCGTGCTGACACACAGACGGACGGACGGACGGACGGACGGACGGACAGACACACATAGCTAGATCGACTAATTTTTCGATTCTGAGCCGATACGTACCCTTGACACTATATCTAGCTCGTCTAGATCGATGCGTTACAAACGGAGGAGCAAATCTAATATACCCGATGTCATATATATATGCACGGGTATAAATATAAGCAACGGGTAGGTATTGTAATAAAAATAACTTAATTTTAAAACTTTCTATTGTAACCCGCCCCGTTACGGAGCTACAGCCCCTCAAAGTCGGAAAAGCCCTATATTTAAACAGTTATAATTAGAGTTCTATAAGGTATATTTTCAACCTGAAAAGGGTGCTGTTCTTATAAGCTTTACGAATTTTTAAAAGCCAATTGTATAGGGCTACCATACGGTACTAAGTTTTGCAAAATTTTTGGTCCCTCATAACTTCTGAACGGCTAAAACTACAAACTTGAAATATTGGGAGAAGTTAGATCCTCAGAAATAAGTAAGAGTCAGTCAAGAAAATTTTTTTGTCACGCCCCCTAATTAGGAGCTGCAAGGGGTCCAAAAATTTTAATTTTGCTATAAATTCTCCTTTTAAACACCTATAACTTGAATACCTGTCAAAATTTTTTTTTTAGTTATATACAAAATTGAAAGCTCCAAAACGAAAGTTCCAATAAGTGTCAAAGGTTTTTCTTAATTTTGACTTTGTCCGTCCGTCCGTCCGTCCGTATGTTTACAAAAACTTTTACACCGTTTGAAATAGAGTAAAGCAATTTTAACCACGGGTAGGTATTGCAAAAAAAATAATTTCGTAGAAGAACCTTTTTCTGTAGCACCACCCCCACCCGTTACGGAGCTGCAGCCCCCTAAAGTTACAAAAAGCCCTATATTTAAATTCTTATAACAAGAGTTCTGTTGGGAGTATTTTCAATCTGGAAACGGTAAAAGAGAGCTGTTTTTATAGACTTTACAAAAATACATTGTCAATTTATAGATTTGCCATACGGTACTAAAATTTACCATTATGCAAAACTCAATTTTTACAAAATTTTTGGCCCCACATATTTTCTAAACGGTTCCAGCTAGGGTCTTGAAGTTCTGGGAGAAGTTAGATCCTTAGAAACTAGTAGGAGTCGGTTAACAACATTTTTTTATCACTTCCCCTGTTAAGGTGTTATAAGGGCTCGAAAATTGAAATTTTGCTATTTTTAAACACCTGTAACTTGAATACCTGTTAAATTTTTTTTTACAAATATACAAAATTTAAAGCAGCAGCATTATGTTTCAACATATGTTAAAGGTTTTTCTTAAATTTGAAAGGGGTTTTTTAAATTGAAGAAATTGTCTTTTAGTTTTAACCATTTTTGCTTAGATAATAAAATTCTAGGTAAAACTCCAAAATTTTGGTGGAGTTCACAATTGATTTTCTAGAACCTATAAAAATGGAAGGGTGTGGACAGGAGGCGGAAGGGCAGATTCTCGAGAATCATCATAAGTTTGCTTAGTAAAACTTTGGGAACCTTCCCCATTCAAGAGCTATTAGGACTTAAAAATTAAAACTTTTATTTTATAAAACAGTAACTTATTTACTATTGTATGTTTTTCCAAAATTAAACGTTAACATTGAAGCTCCAACAATATATTTCGCATTTGTTTCTTGAGTGCATTGGGATTATATTCTAAGTATTGATTTCACTATTATTCATAACTAGCTAGTACCCGGTGCGCGTTGCTGCGCCTCTCAATGGAGGTTTAATTGAAGATGATGTTACTGCAAAAAGTTAACACAAAAATTACACACGGTTTACACATGTAAATTTTAAAATGTATGAAAGCAATCTTTTTAAAACGATTTTTCTAGGATTATCCTAGGATTTTTTGAAACTTCTGTAATTCAAAGCAGTACAATCTACTTTCCAAAATTTGACGTAATTTACTTCCAAAAAAATTTTTTTGACCAATCGTAGGACCGACTGTTAACAGTCTCAACTCCATTTTCAAGTTGCTTCACACATATAAAATTTGAGGTCAACCAGTCAAATCCTTTCTAATTTAGAGTTAAGTAACGCAAAAATTTATTAAAAGCCACTGTGCCCCACTGGGTTAACGGAACTACAATTTCTCTTTGGGCAAAGCAGTATTGCGCAAAATTGGACGTAATTTGTTTCCAAATCACTCAACAAAATTTTTTTGGGGCTTTCTTTTCAGCCAAAGCATTACTTCGCAAATTTTGACAATATTAGCTTCCAAAATTATTTTGACCAACCGTCGGGCCGACATGGGTTAACAAATTCCAAATCTGTTAATAGTGTCAACTCAATTCTCATAGGGGAGCACGTATACAAAATTTGAAGAAAATCGGTCAAACCGTTTTTAATTTAGAGTTAAGTATTGAAAAAACCTATAAAAAGCTGTTAAGCCCCAATGGGTTAATGCAATACAATAAAATTTTTTTTGGGGCTTTCTTTAAGGGCAAAGCAGAATTTCGTAAAATCGGACAAAATTTGGACCCAAAATTTTTTTTTACCACCCGTCGGCTCAACATGGGTTAACAAATTCCAAAACTGTTTATATTGTCAACTCAATTCTCAAGGAGCATCACGTATACAAAATTTGAAGTCAATTGGTTAAACCGTTTCGAATTTAGAGTAAAGTATTGAAAAAACCTATAAAAAGCTGTTGGGCCGCAATGGGTTAATGGAACTCAACAAAAATTTTTTTGGGGCTTTCTTTTAAGCCAAAGCAGAATTTCGTAAAATCGGACAAAATTTGGACCCAAAATTTTTTTTGACCACCCGTCGGCCCGACATGGGTTAACAAATTCCAAAACAATTAATAGTGTCTACTCAATTCTCAAAGAGCATCACGTATACAAAATTTGAAGTCAATCGGTCAAACCGATTTCCTTTTAAGCCAAAGCAGAATTTCGTAAAATCGGACAAAATTTGGAACCAAAATTTTTTTTAACCACCCGTCGGCCCGACATGGGTTAACAAATTCCAAAACTGTTAATAGTGTGTACTCAATTCTCAAAGAGCAACACGTATACAAAATTTGAAGTCAATCGGTCAAACCGTTTTCATTTTAGAACAAAGAAGTTTAAATACTTGCACCACAGCCCCAACTTGGCGGTCCGTTAGAGCAAAATTTTTGGGCCACGATTTCTTTCCGTACCCAAAAACTCCTGTATACAAATTTTCATGAAAATCGGCTGGGCAGTTTCGGAGTCTATTCGCTACAAACAAACAAACATACAAACAAACAAACAAACAAACAAACAAACAAACAAACAAATAAACAAACTTTCATTTTTATATATATAGATTGGTAAATTGATGAAATAACTAAATTATAATATTATCATTTATTATGCCCTACACCTATAGAATAGGTAAAGGGGTATATTAACTTTGGTATGGTGTTTGTAACCACCTAAAGGAAGCCAGCTAGATATGGAAAAGTATATATATTTGTGATCAGCGTGACCTCCTGAGTCGATATAGCCATGTCCGTCCGTCCGACCGTAGGCACGATAACTCAAAAAATAATGGAGCTATCTTGATGAAATTTTAACTGTAGGTTACTAGGACTGAAAGTACGGTGGGGATTGGATATGGGCGAAACCAGCCCATGGGTTCGGATTCTGGACCTTTTAATCGATCGAAGGGCTAACGAACATATATAAAAAATCACGATAACTCAACAACTAATGACGCTATCTTCATCAAATTTGTGCTGTAGGCTACTAGTAATGAAACTACTTCGGGGCTTGCGTAAGTTCGGGATTGGTTCATGGGTTCGTAACCTAGAACTTTTTGATCGAATTTAGGCCAAACGAGCATAATTCCGAAACCAATGAAAATAGAACCTCCAAATTTAGTAACAGGGTGTCCCTTCCTATTTCCTAAGTGTCTTAGAAATTTGGGCCCCTTTGGAGTAGTGGGTCGGGGACCAGCTACACATTTCCGAAGACCTAAAAGCATATCTTTAAAATTAATAAAGATAGCAACTTGAAAAAATGTAGAAGCTTCAAATTTGGCACAAGGGTGATCTTTACTATCTCTTGCGTGTCCCACTAATTTGGGATCAATTGGAGTGGTGGTTCAGTACCCCTCTTAGACCTCCCAAGTTTTAAAAGCTTATAATGAAATAACTAAAAATAGTAACTTAAAATTAAGATAGAACGTTCAAATTGTGTACAAGGGTTAACTAGTACTATAAGTACAGCGCGGACTGTATAAGGGCGAAATCAGCACAAGGGTTCGGATTCCGGACCTTTTAATCGGTTTCAGGGCTAACGAACATATATAAAAAATCACGATAACTCAACAACTGATGACGCTATCTTCATGAAATTTGTAGGTTACTGCTGTAGGTTATTGGTAATAAAACTACGGTGAGGATTGGACAATGGGTTCGGAACTTAGAACTTTTTGATTGAATTTAGGCCAAACTAGCATAATTCCGGAACCAATGAAGATAGAACCTCCAAATTTGGTATCAGGGTGTCGCTTTCGATTTCCTTAGTGTCCTTGAAATTTGAGCCCAATTGGAGTAGTGGGTGGGGACAAGCCATTTGGTTCCGAGGACCCTAAAGCATATTTTCGAAATTAATAAAGATAGTAACTTGAAACAAATGTAGAAGCTTCAAATTTGGCAAATGGCTGTTCTTTACTATTTCCTGCGTGTCCCTCTAATTTTGGATCTATCAAGGGCTAACAAACATATATCTTAAAAACACCATAACTCAAAAAATAATGCCGCTATTTTGATGAAATTTAAACTCTAGGTTACTAGTAATGAAAGTACCATGGGAATTGGTTCTGGTCGAGTTTAATTTCGAAGCCAAAGAATATATTTCCTATGTGTCCCCGAAATTTAGAATTAATTGTAGTGGTTCAGCTATGTTCAAAGGTACTTGCTGCATTTATATAAAATTTATTATTATATTTAAATGAATTATATGAAAAGGTCTTAATTTGTAATTGTATTTTAGAAATACATTTATTGCATATATTGAGTTTATAAGCTTTTATTAGGTATATAAACTAACCATTTAAAATAATTGCAATTTTGAAAAATTTGGATTATTAAATATATTATGCTTTGATTAGCTTTTTATCACAAAATTTAATAATCAGAATTTTTTCATTTTGTAATTGAATTGGAATATATTTTCATTTATTTTAAGTTTTTTTGTTTTTTTATATTTTTAAATAGACAAATTAGTAAGAATTTGTAATATTTTTTAAGAGATAGTGTAATTAGAAAATGTTTTTAGTATTATAAAGTTAATTTGGTTAGCTATGTCTTACGATCAAATTAATAACAGCTTTTATGGTGTTAAAATGATTCATGGATATGTCATTAAATTTGAACCAAATAGGTGTAGGGTATTTCTAAGTCGGTTGTACCGACTGACTATTTCTTTACTTGTTTTTATATGTATTTTTGTAAAAATAAATTATAAAATACTCTGTAAGAAACACTATATAATGTTGAAAAAGTGGTTTTTAAAAACCCTTGGTTTTTTTATCACTTGTTTTTGTACTATTTTTGGTATACGGTATATTCCTACAAAATCTAAAAGTTACCCTTTAGACCTTCCCCTTAAGATTAACCAATTTTCTCCAAAAGCTTATCACTTCAAGATATTAACATCTATATAAGTGATATCAGAAACTATTTTTTAGCTCTTACTGTTATTTTTGTTCTGCAATTGTTAACACAGGAACTTGGTTGCTTAAATGCTTTAATAATATTTCGCCCTTAGGGGGCTCGAACAGCTTTAATGTAAGAAGGCGTAACTAAAAAAACAAAAAAAATCACACATTCAATCAACGTTCTATCGAAAATAATCTCATTCACCAACAATTATGCAAAAAATTTCTAATCTTAAATTTACAAATCCAGATATGCCATTAAGAATTCACAAAAAATTTATCATTAATTAATCACTGGAAGGAAAATATTCAAAATTTAATTCTTCTTGGTAATATAACAGGTAACATTGTCGAAGTTCTAAATAAGTGTTGCGGAAATTTTCCCGAAACAAACTAAATTGGGTAAGATTGATATAATGGTTGAATTGAATAAAAATTTTAATTTCTCAAAAGGTCTGTTACTCGGTAGAGATTTAATGCGTGTGGAAGTCCTAAAATACTGATGGTCTATCAATTTAGTTGTAGAAGCTTACAAAATAGCAAAATTAACCTCCAAAATATGTCCTCCAGCATTTGTCCAAAGTGGTTGTACACTTCGTCTAAAATCACAGGGTCCATTGTTGCGAAAACAATAACTTCTGCTTTTTATATTTCATATAAGCAGTTGGTAAATATTGTGAAATGATGAAAGAATGAGTTTCAATATAAAGATTCCTCTAGTTCCAACATCATATGCGTCAGCTTCGACTTAAGTATTTTAAGAAATACAAAGAAAAAATAAAGTACTATACAATAAATAGCTATGCTGTTTCATTTGAATGTAATTCATTTGCGTATATTTATTTTTACTGTATTTCCTTTTCTCATGTTAACATTTAACTATTTTAAATTGACTGGATATTTAATTTTTTACTTATTGGGAAAAACCTAGTTTTTGAAACTAACACTTAAATGCCTCCGAATTCAAAAACTCATTAAAATGTATTCAATTTAACTGATTGTCTGGCAACTTGAAGAAGAGCTAAAAAAAATTACACATTAGTGTCAAAGATATGCTGTCAAAGATTTAAGGAAAGACCTTCACTTTTAGAATTAGAAATTATAAAAAAAAATAAGGAGTTCTTAATCAAGTGACGGAAAGAAAATGTAAAAGAGTATACATAATGTAGAGAGTTATTTATTTGGAAAAAATCTCAAATATATAAAATCTCAAATTTTTATTCTTAATTTAATATTTTGTATAAAAATGTGTACAGAAGGTAGTTACGATATGTACAATCAAGGAATTTTTATGTGAAATCCTTCAATAACGTCAATGCAAAGTATAATTAGAAGAGCAAAGTTTTTATTATAAAAAATTGCAATTTTTGTTTTTATTTTTTTCGTAAAAAAAATTATCAAAAACTGAAAGCAAGTTTATGTTTATTTACTTAACATATAAAGTTAAGATGTTAAAGATCTAGATTTGCAATGTTTTGAAACGTTTAATTTTGGCTTCTAATAACATAAGTGAGGAAAGGGAAATGCAAAAATTGAATCTCGGTAATTTTTACTTAATTGAAAATTTTTGCTTTTTTATACCCGTGCATACATATATGAACATCGGGTATATTAAAATTACTCCTCCGTTTGTAACGCATCGGAATATACGAGCTAGATATAGTGTCAAGGGTACGTATCGAATCAGCATCGAAAAGTGAATCGATCTAGCTATGTGTGTCCGTCCGTCCGTCCGTCAGCACGATAACTCAAAAACTATAAGAGCTAGAGTTCTGAAACTTTCACAAAGTAATTTTTAGACAATTTGTAGGTTCCCTATTGTTTTTGGTTAAAATCGACAAAGGCTTCGGGTAGCTGCCATACAAATTTTTCGAAACTTTATGAATATTTTCAAAATTAATAACGAAATAGAAACCAAATATAAAAACAAACAAATTGTTATCTAATTATTAATAGATTCATGGTAGTGGTTAGGACATGTTACTTGCAGCTAAAATGTCTCGGTTCGAATTCAGGCTAAGGAAAAATTTTTTTTCTTTAAATTCATTTTTTGTTATCTATTTTCTTTTTAATAAAATAAATGTATTTATTTTATGCATGAAAAATTTTATTTTATAGAAAATTTGACAGAAAACTCTCATTTATATTAAAAATTATTAATTTTTTTAAATATTTCTATAAAAAATGTTCAAAATGGTTATTTAAAACAAACAATTGATACCATAGCAACTACAATTATTTAAAAAAAAAATTAAGATAAATAAAAACTCGTTTTGTAGCCAAATTATTTATTGTTCTATGGTGTAGAACAATACTAGTAGTCAAAACGTTTCGGTTCGATTTCTGGGTGGGGCAAAATTTTTTTTTTTTTTTAATTTATCTTAAAACTCTCATTTATAAATTATTTATTTTTTTTTAATACATTTTTAAAAAAGTTCAAAACAGTTATTCAAAATAAACAATTGATACCATCGCAACTATAATAATTTAAAAAAAAAACTGACATGGATATAAAGGCGATGGCTTAGTGGTTAGGACGTCGACATTTTAATTGTAAAGTGTGGGTTCGAATCTCGTTCAGAGCATATTTTTTTTTTAAATTCATCTTTTTTTTTAATTCATTTTTTTTTTATTAATTTTTTTTGTAATTAAATATAAAAAAAACAAATATTTTGAATTTTCTGTCAAACAGTTCAATTGCAATATATGAAATTCTTATTTATTTAATACATGCACGGGTATCTAAAAGTTGACATGGGCAACTATAATCTTCCTCGTTTTAATAATAAATTTACTAAGCAAACGTATTTATATAATTCCTAACCTAAGTATTACTAAATATCATTTCTGGATCATTTAAAAATCTACGAGAATTTAAAAAGGTTTCATATTTCCTTGAGTATAAGAATTATAAGGGGATAAATTTAATACTGTAGTCAGTAGTGTATAAAATATGTGTATGAGTAGTAATATATAATATAGTAATTTAAAAATAATACATCGATATATATTTTTTTTATATATTTATAAATCAAGTTAGTTGTTATAAAGTTACAATACTAACGGAGGAAAAGCATAACATAACTACTAAAAACTATTTCCGCTTCGGATTGTCCTATACCCGTTTCCCACATATATGTGTAATATAGTATGAACATTGGCTAGAAACTTTTTATATTAAATTAAAAAAAGAAGATAGTATGGCCAAAAAGCTTCGGCTAAGATCTTTGAAAATTTTAATTTCTGTTTATTGATATTTATTTTATTCCAACTTCATATAGTTGAAGCTGGAATTTATAAAAATAACAATATTATATAAAATGTAAATAAAATGTAAAATGTAAATTTTCACAGTTATTGAATTGAAAACTTTGTATGACAACCCCCCCGAAAATGGGGCCGTAACATCTAAAACTTCATATAAGTGTTCGATTCATTATATAACTAAACGTGTGTAATTTTCATCTTCGTAGTATAATTAGTTTTGAAGAAATTCATATTGGTGCAAGGAAGTTGTATGGCAGCCCCCCGAAAATGAGGCCCTAACATTTGAAACTTCATATAAGTGCTCGATTCATTATATAACTAAACGTGTGTAATTTTCATCCTCGTAGTATAATTAGTTTTGAAGAAATTCATATCGGTACAAAAAAGTTGTATGGCAGCCCTCCGAAAATGGGGTCCTAACATTTTGAAACTCATATAAGTGCTCGATTCATTACATAACTAACCGTGTGTAATTTTCATCCTCGTAGTATAATTAGTTTTGAAGAAATCCATATTGGAGCAAAGAAGTTGTATGGCAGGCCCCGAAAATGGGGCCCTAACATTTTGAATCTTCATATAAATGCTTGATTCATTATAAAACTAAATTTGTGTAATTTTCAACTCTGTAGTATAATTAGTTCTAAAGAAATTCATGTTGGTACAAAAAAGTTATATGGCAGCTCACCGAAGACTTGGTCCGATTCTAACCAAAAACAATAGGCAACCTAGAAATTGTCTAAAAATGACTTTGTGTGAGTTTCAAGACTCTAGCCATTTTAGTTTTTGAGTTACCGTGCTGACACACGGACGGACGGACGGATTGACACACATAGCTAGATCGATTTACTTTTCGATTTTAGTTTATAAAAAATGATTTCACTAAACTTTATTTTATAAATTAGGCGCTAACATTTTTGTTACAAGTTATAGTTTTTATAAGATTCTTTGTATTTAAATTTTAAAAAGGTCGACTTAATGTATAGAAAAAACGAGGAAGATTATAGTTGCCCTTGTCAACTTTTAGATACCCGTGCATACCCAATAAACCGTTATTTATTTTCCCTATGCTATTATAAATATTACAAAAAAAATATAAGAAAGTAAAATAGTTAAAAAAAAATTTAACTTATTAGGTATCCCATAATTTTTGATTAACTTATTATCCCATAAAAAAAAAAAAAAATAGCTCACCCTAAAAGTTGGTCCGAGTGATGTCCAACTTTGCCAACTAACTTGTCCTATTACTTTATCTGCCCAGTTTTGATTTTAACCTCGTAGCTTCATTAGATTCACAGTTATTGAATTGATTACTTTGTATGGCAGCTGCCCGAAAACGGGTCCGTAACATTTTGAAACTTCATATAAGTGCTCGATTCATTATATAACTAACAGTGTGTAATTTTTATCCTCGTAGTATAATCAGTTTCCAAGAAATTCATATTGGTGCAAAGAAGTTGTATAGCAGCCCCCCGAAAATGGGGCCGTAACATTTTGAAACTTCATATAAGTGCTCGATCCATTATATAACTAACAGTGTGTAATTTTCATCCTCGTAGTATAATCAGTTTCTAAGAAATTCATATTGGTGCAAAGAAGTTGTGTGGCAGCTCCCCAAAACCTTGATCTGGTCTTAAACAAAAAGAACCTCAAAAATGTCCAAAAAATGTTTTGTGTGATTTTCAAAACTCTTGCTCTAATTTTTCAATTCTATCTCTTATAATTAATTTTTAATTCACCAATATATTAAACTTAAGCAAAATCATATGATCATATTCATATAATAATCATCATATCCATAATCTATCAATCTATCAATATCAATAAGCCATTTACTTAAAAAAAATCTTTGTCTTCTTTTTTGCTTATCTTAAATAAACTACGCATCATTTAAATCGTATGAAATTCTAACTCGAAATCGTTATCTACATAAAAAACAAAAAACAAAAAAACAAAAAACAAAAAAACAAAAAAACAAAATTCATATAATTTCATGTTAAATACAAGATGCATAGCTAAATTTCAAATTTTGTATGAAAATGTTGGAGTTGAAAAAGTTAGTTGTTCGAGAGCTACCCGAAGTTTTAGTCCGATCTTAACCAAAAACAAGTAAAGCAACAGTCAGTCGGTGCAACCGACTTAGAAATACCCTACACCTATTGGGTTCAAATTTAAGGTCATATCCATAAGTCATTTTAACACCATAAAGGCTGTTATTAATTTGATCGTAAGACATAGCTAACCAAATTAACTTTATAATACTAAAAACATTTTCTAATTACACTATCTATTAAAGAATATTACAAATTCTTACTAATTTATCTATTTAAAAATATTAAAAAACAAACAAACTTGAAATCAATGAAAATATATTAATTCCAATTCAATTACAAACTGAAAAAATTCTAATTATTAAATTTTGTGATAAAAAGATAATCAAAGCATAATATATTTAATAATCCAAATTTTTAAAAATTGCAATTATTTTAAATGGTTAGTTTATATACCTAATAGAAAAGCTTATAAACGCAAAATATGCAATAAATGTACTTCTAAAATACAATTACAAATTTTGAACTTTTCATATAATTCATTTAAATATTCAAATAAATTTTACATAAATGCAGCAAGTACCTTTGAACATAGCTGAACCACTACAATTAAGTCTGGATTTCGGAGACACATAGGACATAGGAAATATATTCTTTGGCTTCGAAATTAAACTCGACCACAACCAATTCCCATGGTACTTTCATTACTAGTAACCTAGAGTTTAAATTTCATCAAAATGTTTTTAAGATATATGTTTGTTAGTCCTTGAACTTTTCAAGGGTTCCAGAACCCGAAACCATGGTACGTTTTCACCCATATGCAGTCCCGTCATACTTTCAATACTAGTTAGCCCTTGTACATAATTGGAACGTTCTATTTTAATTTTAAGTTACTAGTTTTATTAATTTCGATGATAAGCTTTTACACATTGGGGGGTCTGACAGAGGTACTGAACCACCACTCCAAATGATCCCAAATTAGGGGGGCACGCAGGAAATAGTAAATTACACTTTGGGCCAAATTAGAAGCTTCTACATTTGTTTCAAGTTACTATCTTTATTAATTTCGAAAATATGCTTTAAGGTCCTCGAAACTGAGTGGCTGGTCCCCGACTCACTACTCCAATGGGGCCCAAATTTCAAAGACACTTACGAAATAGGAAGGGACACCCTGATACCAAATTTGGAGGTTCTATCTTAATTGGTTTCGGAATTATGCTAGTTTGGCCTAAGTTCGATCAAAAAGTTCTAAGTTCCGAACCCATTGTCTAATCCTCACCGTACGTAATTACCGCCGTAGTTTCACTACCAATAACCTACAGCACAAATTTCATGAAGATAGCCGCATTAGTTGTTGAGTTATCGTGATTTTTTATATATGTTCTTTAGCCCTGACACCGATTAAAAGGTCCAGAATCCGAACCTTTGGGCTGATTCGCCCTTATACAGTCCGCGCTGTACTTATAGTACTAGTTAACCCTTGTACACAATTTGAACGGTTTATCTTAATTTTAAGTAACTATTTTTAGTAATTTCAATTATAAGCCTTTAAAACTTGGCAGGTCGTAGAGGGGTACTGAACCACCACTCCAATTGATCTAAAATTAGGGGAAGACGCAAGAGATAGTAAGGAACACCCTTGTGGCAAATTGGAAGCTTCCACATTTTTTCAAGTTGTTATCTTTATTAATTTTAAAGATATGCTTTAAGGTCTTCGGATATGGGTGGCTGGTCCCCGACTCACTGCTCCAATGGGGCCCAAATTCCCAAGGTACTTAGGAAATCGGAAGGGACACCCTGATACCAAATTTGGAGGTTCTATCTTCATTGGTTTCGGAATTATGCTTGTTTGGCCTAAATTCGATCAAAAAGTTCCAGGTTCCGAACCCATCGTCCAATCCCGACGTTACGCAATCCCCGAAGTAGCTTCATTACAAGTAACCTACAGCACAAATTTGATGAAGATAGCGTCATTAGTTGTTGAGTTATCGTGATTTTTTATATATGTTCGTTAGCCCTTCGATCGATTAAAAGGTCCAGAATCCGAACCCATGGGCTGGTTTCGCCCATATCCAATCCCCACCGTACTTTCAGTCCTAGTAACCTACAGTTAAAATTTCATCAAGATAGCTCCATTATTTTTTGAGTTATCGTGCCTACGGACGGACGGACGGACATGGCTATATCGACTCAGGCGGTCACGCTGATCACAAATATATATACTTTTCCATATCTAGCTCGCTTCCTTTAGGTGGTTACAAACACCATACCAAAGTTAATATACCCCTTTACCTATTCTATAGGTGTAGGGTATAAAAAAAGGGAACCTAGAAATTGATTAAAAAATATTTTGTGAAAATTTCAAAACTGTAGCTCTTTTAGTTTTTGAGTTATCGTGCTGACACACAGACGGACGGACGGACAGACACACATAGCTAGATCGACTCATTTTTCGATTCTGAGCCGATACGTACCCTTGACACTATATCTAGCTCGTCTAGATCGATGCGTTACAAACGGAGGAGCAAATCTAATATACCCGATGTCATATATGTATGCACGGGTATAATGACATTTTTTAAAAATTACAAGTAAATTTTTGTTTTGCAAATATGCAAAAATCAATCTAAAAAAAAACAGAATTATTCTTCAATATTCAAAATAACATTTTCTGTGCACATTTGTATAAAATATAAAATGAATTTAAAAAATTTCAAATCTTGACATACTTGTTCAAATAAATGGCTTCATACTATTTTAAAAGTGTGTCTGTAGACTTTCTAATTGAATTTCCATAATATTTTTAAACGGTTTTTTTTTTTATTTATTTTCGTGACATAACATGTTAGTTAATTTCCATCATTTGTA
This sequence comes from Dolichopus griseipennis, assembly GCA_963082915.1. Classification (NCBI taxonomy): domain Eukaryota; kingdom Metazoa; phylum Arthropoda; class Insecta; order Diptera; family Dolichopodidae; genus Dolichopus; species Dolichopus griseipennis. The sequence goes on from OY720441.1 coordinate 303,663,766, forward strand.
TACTTATTATTGAAATTTATTTTATTGATTTTCTTTTAACTTTTGAAAAAATTATCAGCATCAGACCCAAAAGTTGATTTTGCATCTAAAATAAAAACAAATATACATATATACATGTATATATATATATAAAAATTTCAGAGGAAATTAAATTTTACGTCAGATTTGCTTTTTCTTATAATTTAAATTTTTTCCAAAATTTTCATTTTATGCCTTATTTAAGTTTTTTCTTATATACATATGTATGTCTTATTTCTTTTGTGGTCTTTACCAAAAAACAAAAAAAAAAGAATTAAATCAAATTATGGTTTATTTTATCTATTGATGATGATATTATCATTATATTTAGTGGAGTTACGAAATTATTTATTTCTTCAACTCACACATTTTTGTTTTCTCTTTAACTTTTATCTTAATTTTTTTTTTTATTTTTGTTTTTACTTTTTTATTTTGATGTTTTTGTTGTTTAATTGTTTTTTTTTTATTTTTGAAGGTTTCTAGGGTTTATTTTATGTCCTAGTCTTTAATTATTTGCTTTATTTTTTCTTTTTTTTGATAAAAAGTGTAGCAAAACAATTAAAATACGCATGTACCAAATCTATTGTCAACAATAAATGTATTTTATCTACTTTTTAATATAAGTTATATATTTTTATATACATTATATAAACAAGTTAAATAACATGTACATATATTTGTGATATAATTGTACGAGTATATAAAAATTTACAATAAACAAAATGTAAATGACTCCAATAAAAAATTGACTTAAAAAATAAAAGGGATTAATAAAGAAATGAAATACAAATAATTCCAGAAAATTCCGTCAGATGTCCTATCTGTTTTAATAGTTATAGGTATATCATGATTTATCTGGAAAATTATTTTAAAAATTTTATTATTTGTCTGGAATATTTTTTTTTAAATTTTTTATATCTCTCTTTAACAGAATTCCCATGAGCATGATTTAAATTATTGTGCAGAGAAGAGAGAAAATATTGCAGAGATGATAAAAATAGAAATGTAAAGGAAATTTACTCTTTATTTTTTTAAATTGTTTCCATAAGGTTTGAATTAAAATAAAATAGGTTACAAAAATGGGATAGGTATATGTTGCTAACTTCGTTGTTTTCAATTGTGGTTAAATTGATTGAAAAGGTTTGAAGTTCTACTTATAACAGGATAGGACAATTTGTATCAAAGAATATCAAATTATGTTTATTTATTTTATTATACATATTTGCATTTTTATGAAATTGACATGAATTGCGTGTTTTGTAGAATGTATTTTTTTTGATAATTTAAGAAATGTAATAAATAACTAATATTTATTTTTTTTTTTTTGATAATGTTAAATTATTTTATGGTAATGTGTGAGTTATTTACAAAACAGTGAATTCCATCTCGTTCGGAAGATTTAATTTAAAAACACTTAATGAATTCAGACAGTCTAATAGATTTGCAATGAAAAGGTTTGAGGTTATAGAGCAATTAAAATTACCTGGTGACATTTTATTGAAATACAATGATCATAATTTAATTTTATTTGCTCATCTTTATTTAATTTTTAGTACCGTCTTACAAAATAAATATGTATATAATATAAATATTGCAAGAAAATTTTTAATAATTTGTTTAAAAATTTTTAAGTTTTGTAATAATATTGAAGAAATAAATCTATAATGGATTGGATTATAATTTTACAATTATAACTTTATAGCAAAATTCATCCATTCAAATGATTTACTTTTTAGCACATTTTCAAAAAAATTTTGTAAAAATATGCCTATATAGCTTCACTCTGCCCGTCCGTCCGTATGTTTACAAAAACTTTTATACCGTTTGAAATAGATTAAAGAAATTTTAACCACCAGTAGGTATTGCATAAAAAAATAATTTCATAGAAGAACTTATTTCTGTAGCCCCACCCCACCCGTTACGGAGCTGCAGCCCTAAGTCGGAAAAAGCCCTGTACTTATATTGTTATAACAAGAGTTCTGTTAAGTGTATTTTTAATCTGAAAATGACAAAAGATAGCTGCTTTTAAAAACTTTATAAATTTTTAAAAGGTAAATGTTTAGGGTTGCCATACGGTACTAAAATTTTCCATTATGCAAAACTCAATTTTTGGTAAATTTTTGGCCCCACATATCTCCTAAATGGTTCAAGCTGGGGTCTTGAAATTTTGGGAGAAGTTAGTAGGAGTCGGTTTACAAAAGGTCGGTTTTTTTTGTCAAGCCCCCTGTTTAGGAGATATAAAGGCTTGAAAATTGAAATTTTCCTATTTTTAAACACCTATAACTTGAATACCTGTAAAAAATTTTTTTAGTGATGTACAAAATTCAAAGCTCTTTAATTATATTTCAACATATGTCAAAGATTTTTCTAAATTTTGTAGGGTGACGAAGCTACAGCCCCCGCAAATTCCAGAAAAGCCCTATATTTAAATTGGTATAACAAGAGTTCTGTTAGATATACTTTCAATCTTAAAACGGTAAAAGTGAGCTGCTTTTATAAGCTTCATAAAAGCGGTACTAAAACTAACCATTATGAACAACTCAATTTTTGGCCCCACATATCTTCTAAACGGTTCAAGCTAGGGTCCTGAAATTTTGAAAGAAGTTAGATTCTCAGAATATAGTAGGATTCGGTTAACAAATTTTTTTTTGTCTTGTCCCATGTTTAGGAGCTGAAAGGGCTCAAAAATTGAAATTTCGCTTTTTAAACACTTGTAACTTGAATACCTGTCCAATTTTTTTTTTCTAAATACACAAAATTTGAAAATCCAACAGTATATTTCAACATATGTTAAAAGTGTTTTTCTTAAATTTAAAAGGGGTTCTATAAATTGAAGAAATTGTCTCTTAGTGTTAACCATTTATGCTTAGATAATAAAATTCTAGGTAAAATTCTAAATTTTTGTGGGGTTCACAATTGATTTGATGAATTATCATAAGTTTGCTTAGCAAAAATTTAGGAACCTTCCCCATTGAGGGGCTATTAGGACTTAAAAATTAAAACTTTTATGTTTTTATAAAACAGTAACTTATTCACGAGTGTATATTTTTTCAAAATTAAACGTTAACATTGAAGCTCCGACATTATATATGGCAATTGTTAACAGGTTTTCTTGAGTGCATTGGGATTATATTGTAAGTATTGATTTCACTATTATTGATAATTAATAAATTATTGAAATAACTAAATTATAATATTATCATTTATTTTTATATATATTTTTATAAAAATAAATTATAAAATACTGAGTAAGAAACCCTATATTATTTTGAAAATGTGCTTTACAAAATAATATAGGGTTTTTATATATAGGTTCAAAAGCCTATATAATAATATAGGTTCAAAAAGCCCTTGATTTTTTCATCACTTGTTTTAACTGCAATTATAAAAAAAAAACATTGGTAATTTTACTATTTTATTGAATTGCAGACAACTTTTTGAACATTTAAATAAAATTATAATATTTATTATTACTAATATATATATATAAATTTTTTTTTATTCCACAGGTAAGTTTGAAAAATTTGTTAATTAATTTATCGAAATTCAAATCGTCTTAGAGGTAAGTACCTATTATAAATTAGAAAAACAGTAATTATTTTACCCATACAGTATCGCTCATAACTATAGCACCCCTATACAAAAAAAATCAAATAATAATAATAAATTAAAAATTTTCACTGTTATATTGGTCAAATAGTAATAAAATATATTTTATTTTTTTAGTTTTTTTATCACTAATTTATTTTAAATTAAAATTTACATCAACAATTCGTAAAGACAAATAAACAATATAAAAGAAAAACAAAAAATACGTTCATGTTTAAAAATATTAAGTTCACCATATATTTAAAAAAAATATAAAGAAGAAATTAAAATTTTTGAAAAACTAATTGTCCCAGCACTTTTTTTTATTATTTTTTTTCTAATTTTTTATTTTTTTTATTTTACGTGGATTGGTGGGAATCTTCGAAAGATACAAACTGCCCCGTAGCAGAAGTGTATGCCGGATTCTTACCGAGCTAAACAACACCATTCTCTTATTAAAACTAGTCGAACTGACTAACCATTAATTTTTTGCTATCTTTGGTTTGAGTTTAGGTTTTGTGTACTTTCCCTTAGGAAATCTGTGCTTTATAATATATTATCTAAAGGTCTTTTTCTTTTAAGCTTTCCTGTAATAATCATATTATTTATTAACTGAGCAGCTTCAATATTTATATGCCTTTCTAGACGAGCTTTTTATGCTTTATGGCAGATCTACTTATTTCATCTATAACTTTGGGAATTTGTAAATCTCTATGAATGTCACTATTACATTCATACCAGGGAGCACTTACTATGTTACGTAGGACTTTATTCTGAAAGGTTTGTATTTTTTTAATATGCGTTTGCTTGGCACAACCCCAAAGTTGAATGCCATATAACAATATAGGCTTAATTATTTGGTTGTAAATTAACACTTTATTATATATTGTTAATTTAGTTTTACGCCCTAGGAGCCAATAAGTTTCTCTATATTTATTTTCAAGTTCTAGTTTTTTCTTTTTAACATGCTCATTCCACCTTAGCTTGACATCTAGTGTCATTCCTAGATATTTTGCCGAATTTTCGATTGATACAAATACACCATTTAAATTTATTTTATGTGGGTTTTTTATATTTCTATTACTCAAATTAACATGAAGAGATTTACTTTCATTTAATTTATTTATCCATTTGTTAGTCCAAAAACATATTTTATATTACCTTTTTTTTATATGGAAATTTTTTTTTTAATAAAAGACGTACACTTTAAATATTGCTTTGTTTAAAATGTCTAAAATATCTAACTTCCAATTCGAGTTCTTGGTATTGCCTTTTTCATTAAAAAATAGAGAAATTAATTCTCATACCAATAAATAATAACTCCTAATTATATAGTTTAAATAAAAGCCTACATCAATGATGTCAGATAATTTTAAAAATGTATTTGAATTAAAAAGATTTCTCGCCGGATTTAACGTGTACAAAATTTTTAAAATATATTTAAATTTATCCAACAGAATAGGCGAATAGAAAAAAAATAATGCATAATAATATATTACTTAAATTTAAAACGAAACGTTTTAACAAAAATGAAAATAAGTATAATTGAATTATGTTAAAAATCAATTAAAATAAACGTATTAAATATTTAATAGCAAAAAGCAGCATCTATATTTAAAAAAAAAGACAAAAAAAAATAAATAAACAAAATATATATACTTTAAAATAAAATATTTTTACTTACAGTATTTTTCAAAAATACAACAATTAAGCATTTATACGTCACTTTTATCTTTTATCACTGCTTTAAAAAAAAAAATTTAAACATTTTTACAATATTGTATTTCTCTCTGACTCTCTTTCAATAAAGAGTTTTTCCGATTTTTTGTACCCTTTAAGAAGTTTGCTTATTGGTAAAAGTTAACGTATATTCCTTATAATGATGTAAAAATCTTATACAATCCAAGAATAAAAATTTTTGTTCTTTCTATGTACTTTATACCTTAATTTGCAACTATACCTTAATCAAAATAATAAATTCACCACGAAAATAATACATAAAATGTAAAATCTCTTATTTTCACCACGAAAAAATGTTTTTGGGCACACAAATAGATACACAATAACATCAATGATAAAAACAGGACCATTTCATATCTCTGCGAATAGAGAAACAAAGTCTGTTGTCTGTTGTTTTTTTCTTTTTTATTATATTTTTTTTCTAGGAGCACGAAAATTTGTGAAAATTAAAGAATAATAAGAAAAAAGGGACAAGAATTAAACGATGCTTTAAATAAAAGTAATAGGATGTTTTCGTTTTCTATTTTCTGCACTTTTTACTTTTCATTGTTGTTGTTATTGTTCTTTTTGTTATTGTTAGGTTGATTCCATTTTTTTTTCTTTTTTTTTTTTTTTATTGTTCGTCGGTTGGTATCTCTTTTCGTGTTTCATTTCAGATTTAAATTTTTTTTTGGTCTTGTGCAGATTCTAGGAGCCAGAATCGAATTATTACTATGAACATAAAATTAGAAAATTTTTCAGTCTGTATTTAAATCGAGCAACGTAAGGACGATAAAAGAAAAAAAATTTCTCTAATTGAATTTATAAAATAAAAGAAATTAAACAAAACAAAAAAACAAAAATATATTTTGGTCTTTAAAATATTTTATAATTATAAATTAATATAAATTTTTTGTTAATTATTTTTTGTGCCATTTTAAAATGAAAAAGTTTAAAGAGAAAAATATACAAATAAAATTTAGTTTATAATTTCGTTACTGAAAAAAAAAAAAAAAAAAAAACAATCGGGAAAAATTTTGGATTACGGAATAATATTGAATTCTAATTTAATTTATTAAATTTTACTAAAAAAAATTGTTCATAAAAATAATCATCTTACAAAATTTTATTGCAAATCCTTGAAAAAAAAAATATTAAAATTAAATTTTTTTTCTTTATTATTGAATAAAAAATTAAAAACGTGGTGGATTTTTTATTTTCTTTTAAATTTTACTTTGTCGTTCACGTTTTATCATTTTATTCGTGTTTAATTTGATTTTTTTTTTTTGTTGTTGGACAGTTTTTCTAACAACTCTTTTATATAATTTGTTTATATTAAACTGAAATTACATTAAATATATATAGTTAACAAGAAAACAATGTCGTTAAAAGTATATATATGTAACATAAAAAACGTTTTATTATAATTTTAAAGCGTAAAAAAAAAAAGAAACATTATCGTCGCGCCTAAAATTATGTTAAAATATTACAAATATTTATAAAACAATAATATGTATGTATAGCAAGTGTTAGAATTAGTATTGTATTATATTTGATTAAAAATCAAAAAATATAAAATTAATTGCATTAGATTGTAAATTAAATAAATTATTAATATTAGAAAAAAATGTTAAAACAAAACAGTAAATAAGTAATAAAATAATAATAAGGGATAAAGTAAAAATAAAAATTAAATTAGAAAATATAAAATAAAATGTTGAAAGAAAAAAAAATATTATAATTAAAATGTAAATACAAAGTCATAAAAAAAAATAATAGAAAAATATAATAGATAGCAAAACAAATTAATTTAATTTAAATCGAAAGAAGTAAAGAAAATGCCAGAATTGTTCAAATTCAAATGAAAATTACAAATAAATGTAAATAGTTTGAAAAAGAAAATTAATTATAATGTCACACTTTAAAAATTTATAAAGGAAAAATAATATTAAATTAAATTTGAATTGAATAAATTAAAATAGAAGAAAAATATATATTATAATTTATATGTATATAAATAAAGTTAAAAATCTATTTATTCATATTTTTAAATACAATTATTTGAAATGAAGTGTTTGAAATTAAACCAGGTGTGAAATATTATCTGAATATCAGAGATATTAATTTAATAGTGATAAATTATCATTTTTTTTTTTTTTTTTGAATTTATTTAAATTAAAAAAATTCTCAGAATTAATTTATATTAAATTATACAAAAAAAATTTCAATAAATATATTTAAATAAAATATAAATATATTTAAATTTTTGTCTGTTCATGAATTTATTTAATTTTATTTTTTATATTCTACCATATTAGTCGAATAGAATAACTGCAGTATTATTTATATTTTAATCTTAAGAAATTTCTTTGAAGATAAAAATTATTATAATTTTTTTAAATAAAAAACATTAAGAATGTATGTTTCAAAATTGGTTCTTTTTTAGCAGCTAGAAGGAAATACAATATTGTAAATGAATGATTAAAAATTGATTATTGGGTTAAAAAGTTTTTAGACGAAATCATAGATTTGAAACCTAACTAATAGATTAATGTACTATAATTATTGCACTATACAATACTTAAATATATCTTAAGTATAGGTAACTAATAGCTCCATTGTTCAAGTATATTGTTGGTATAATATATAAATTGGGATTAGGGCAGAGGTAGGAATTTGAATTTTGTTAAATTGGTGTTATAATATTACATTAATTTTAATAAACATATATTGCCTTTTTTTTATTTAAAATATTTTCTGAAATGTTTTGGAATATTTTTTTTGTGAAAATTTTAATGAGAGAATACTGGACTGGATTTAAATTAAAAGGCTTTCGTTTCCTAAAAGATTTTTTAAAAAAATTTTTTTTCCAGTCAAAACATTCAAATAATATTTTGATAAAATGATTTGAATAGTGTGTAAATTAAGTTTTAATAAAACCTATTAATTATCTGTTTATTCAGTTGTTTGTTTTGAAATTTTTATTATATTACCAACGAGGCTTATTAACGAAAGCTCCCTTAAAAATATACTTTATGAATATTCTTTTTTTAACAGACTAATTCATGATTTGTTTGATTTGTGTTATACATTAAAAGTATGTACAATATAATATTGACAATAATAAATACAACTTCTTTGGTCGAGATTTATTATTATATTTTATGTAAGGAATTCATTGTGATGTTTTTTTTTTTACAAATTCTTAAAGTTTTTAGTTAATATTTTTGTGAAAAATAATCTTTCCTAAAGTCATTGAAAACTGGTTTTCTATGTCATTCATTCGTTCCAATGCATAAATTTGAGACTGGTCTTAAATTTCGCATTTTCAAACAAAAGTGATGAGTTTAAGTATATAGTTTTTCTTTGAAAAAGTATAACTTGGTTCAAGCTTAGTTTTATTCGTTCAACCCAGTATATACATAGTATTAAAAATTACATTTTAGTACAAAAGTTTAAAAATTTCAAATAATTTTAAAACAATATCTTAATAAAAAATTAACTTTATATATGTTTAAAAATAATAATTATTTGAACTTAAACAACTAGAAAGTAAATATTTATTTTTAATACATATAATGAAATCTAAATAATATTTTATATTAACTAATATATGTATTGATAATTTTTTATTAAATTTAATACTAATTTAATGTATAAGTGTAGTGATAATGATAATAATTTTCAACAAATAAATATATTTTGTAATAGATTGGTTGATTATTACTTTTCAATGTCCTTTAAAAAAATTTTTTTTTCATTTATTTTCATAAATATAGTAAATTAATTTTTCAATATTTTTGAATATTATCTAATTTCATTTTCCATCTTTTTGTTATTGTTATTATTATTCCTATTATTTTTGTTTTTTTATTATGTTATTTTTTGTTTCCGTTATTAATTTCTCTTTTATACTGTATGTATTAATAAATCTTTTGTTATTGTTATTTTTATTTATATTCATATATATACATATATTGTAATAAATAGGTTTTCATTTCATTTTAAGTTGTAGATATATTTATAGATATTTATTTTTACATCTATAGATATTAATAAATATAATATTCTTCAATCTAATATTAATATATATATACTATATATACACGTATGTATATATATATTTATTATTCTTTGAAATTATATTTTGCAATGAGGAAAAATTTTCATCTTTTATTAAAAAGTCGTCCACGCAATACGTAAAATGGAAGATGAAAAATATATAAAGTATAACCAAAAGTTCAATTATTTTATTTCTAAAATCAGATTTCAATTTTTTGAATCTGTTCTATAAATTATAAAAATATTGTTTTAAATGTTATTTGCTATATTATATAATATAATAAATATTATATAGTTATAGTTAATATTGATGTAATTTTTTTATTATAAAATACTATTTGTTAGAAAAAATTTAAAAATATATTAAATGTAAATCTAAAGCGTCTTAGAAGCTCAAATTTTCAAAATAAAAATAAACGATTCAAGTTTGGGCTATTTTGTGTTTGGAGATTTTTATTTTGGTTTAATTTTTTTGAACTAAGATTTTATTTTTTTTGTTTAAGTGTCAAAGTAATGTTGTAAAAAATTATGAGAGACTGTTTAATTTTAAACAAACTGCATATATTCATATTATATATATCAAGTTTAAAATTTTAATTTTACATCTTAATCTAAAATACACGCCCATGTTATACATCCATTTTAGCACTCAAACAGGGAGAACTTCAATATCATCTCAAATTCAACCACTGTTACTTTTAAAAGTTTGGATGGTACATAGAATTTAAAGTTTCCCAAAAATTTTTGAAAGCTGCACTGCATCTCAACAAACTGGTTATAATATTAAAAAAGTTTTTCTTCAATTGTTTCATTTGAAATTTTATTTATTTATCAAATATGAAAAATGTGTCTAAAAAACTAAATTGCAATAAAAGTTAATAGTTACAATAAAATAATTTTTTTTGTTTTTAATATTGAAATTAATGATTTGTTTTTGTTGACCAAAATTTTTATGAATTTTTTATTTGTATCTAGGAACTTAAAACCAACTCCATATTTTTGTATAAAAAAATATTAAGTTTAAAGATAAATTTTTACATTTTATTATTTATTTTGGTATTTTTTTTTTTTTTTGCTTTTTAACTAAAAACTTAATTTTGAAATTTATCTGGTAAATAAAATAATATTAGTAGATATTACATAAAATAAAATTTTAAGGGATTTTGAATTCCCAAAAAAGAAAAACATAAAATTAAAACCGAAAGTTTTTAAAAATAAAAAAAAAATATAATTTAATGAAAATCAATATTGTTATCAAATATTATCTATTAAATTTTTGATTATTTCAATTTATTGTTTATCAAAATAATTTATTTTATTGGAACATTTCATTCATTTATTTTCTAATTACATTGTGAGAGAAAATTGAAAACTAATTTGAACCTATAAATATACAATTTTTTTAAGTATTTATTTGCAAACTCTGTTTTTAACATTTATTTTGCTAATGTAAATTCTGTTTTTTTTTGCTTGATATACATTTAATGTGAAGTTTAAATGCAAGCCTAAAGGTTATTCCTTACGTCATTCCTGGTCCTGTTGAACTAGCTAACTTATTAACGTATTATTAAACTAATAATCAAATAAAATTTTTTTTGATAACTAATCATAGTTAAATAATTTGCAGAAACTAGAAAATTTGTGAGGCTCTTATATTTTGTATAATTAGTTATAATATAGACCAGTAGCTTATTATGGTTTGAGGCCTTGGGTGGCGTATTAATTGAGGGAAGATGGAGTCGATACCCGTATTGATCGAAAATTTTTTTTAAAGATCTTTACTGAAAAACTAATTTTCTTTCAATTTCTTTTATACCATCAAATATAAAATAGTGAAATATAATTTAATACAAATAATAAATAGTGTTAGTATAATCTAATAATAGTATCTTTACCTATAATGAGCCTAGTAACACATTGTTTTAAAACAGTCATTTTTATTTGTATAATATGTAATATTAATTAATTAATATATTTTAATGATTTTTGAACAATATTTTTGTTGAAAGTATGTCATTTATAAATATTAGGAGGAGACTGAGAGGTAAAACATGGGATGACATTTATCGCCTTTTTTTAAAATTGGAAAGACATGTGCAATCTTCCATTGGGTATGATAAAAATCCGAACTAAAGGAAAGATGGAAAAGATTGCGCAGAGGTTTTGAAATGGAGGTATGTGTTATTAAGAACGGCAGTTGTAATGCCTGCAATGCCGTCTGAACCGGCTGGTATTTTTCCATCAAGATTTTTTAAGATTTCCATCACTGCTCGCATTCTAAAGTATTTTTGCCCAAAGGAGCAAAATTCTGGAATTGTGAGGGTCTTTGGGTCGACTGAGATAGTGACGAGTTAGAAGCGAACCGATTGCCAAGCACATTCGCTTTTTCCTTAGAATCTGATGCGATGTGGTTATTTATATCAACGAGTGGAGGAATAAAAGATCCATTATTGTCTAAATAAAATACTAAAAAAAAAAAATGTTTTTTTTTGTAAAAGTCCAAAAGGATTTGCTATTCTTGGACATGTGGATAATCTGTCGTTTCGACCTTTGGTTAAACAAGAATTTTTGCTTGTAGATAACTCTTTTGCATCTGTTCCGAACCACACCATAGTTAGTCCTATGAGCCTCTAAACCATTGTCTCGATACTTTTCCAGAGCTTCCTCTTTTTAAAGAATGGCTTCTTTGTAAATATGATGATAATGAAAAAAAGTCAATACAAAAATATGACAATGAAATAAAATCGAATGGCTTTATTTCAGGGAATCATTTTAATTCTGGTTTTCTATATTCCAATTCTGGTGCTTATATAATCATTTGTATATATATGCGGGATTTTCCTCCCACTTTTTTTTGACTAAATTTCTTTTTTGTAATATTTAAATAATAAGATAAGTTTTTGTTGAAATTTTCAAAGACATTATAGCTAAATTTAGTTAAAAATGTTACAATTAAACTTATAAAATCAAATAAGAACCAATTAAAGAATTGCTGAAATTGCAGGTAAATTTCTTTTACTTTTACAAAAATTTAATTAAAGACACCTTAATTTACCTTCTTAGTTATTTGCTTTTTAGGCACCTGTCTTTGTTACAGACATTCTTTTCTTTTTTTTTTATTATATTCAATTTGATTTATGTCCAAATTCGAGTATTGTTTTTTTTTTACCAATTATTTCAAGAATATCAAGATATCTTTAGTAGAAACAATAATGTAGAGTGAAATAATGTTTTATAATTTTCTTTCTTCTCCATATTCATGTTGGAATAAGCACGTTTTGTATTTTTTGTCAAGACTGGCAAAAAATTATCTATGTAATTCAGTCTTTTGGTAATTGATTTAATTTTAGCAAATAGTATGAAGAAATTATATTATAACTATAGTGGGTGAATTGATGAGAAACTCCCGGGAAAATATATTAAAAAATACAGAAATTCACGACTGGTCTTTTGAATTAATCTTTTGATTCAGTATGGTATGAACCTCTAAATGTATAATTTTATAAAATCATTCATTTTATTTTCTTATCGATATTTGAGAAAATTTCCGTTCTATTGACCAGTTCAACCGAGGAAAATTAATTTTCTATTTAAATTTAGTAATATGCTTTGCTTTGTTTTTTAATTGACCTTGGTTAGACATTTTGCCATACTATAAAGCACATTAAAATTTTAGACGTATTATAATTATCAGACGTTCTCAAAAATTTCTCAAAATTGTTTCAAATTTTGCAAGTTAAATTTTTAGGTAAGGTAATATAAAGTCTTACCGTGAGTTTATTATTATTATTTTAATCTGGGTCTTAATAATAATTTTTTTATGTAAGTTATTGTTATGCTTAAACTTTATTTGACAGTAATTAGTGCTTTGATTAAGTAAAAGCATTGACTTTACAAAAACGACTAATTTATTATCTGATAAATAGTAAGTGCTTGATGCAATAGGGCACAGCAGTTATTATTACTCAGATATAGGTATATAATTATCGAGGATATCAAAATGTAGAAGAAATTTGCGCTTATATTTTAAAAAAGTATACATTAAAACTTTTATTTTACTTAAAATTCTTTTTTGATTTAAGACTCGATAATATTGGAATAGCTATTTTAAAAATTTAAAATCTAATATATATACATTTTAAAATAATATACATAACATAAATTTTGTTTTTTAATTTCCTTAGAAAGTTTTGAAAAATTGCTGAAAACAATTGTATAAGTTAAAAATATATTATAATTAGCCTTACCAAGCCGATAAAAAATTCAAATAAGCAAATGAGAAAATGATAGTATCTATATTTAAAAACAACATTTGGCAATCGACGAATATACCCTACAAAATGGATAGAATTTAGGTATCAAATTAATAATATTTCATTTTAGAAAAAGCTGAAATTTCACAATTATTAAAATGTTGTTGTACATTCAAAAATAAATTTTTAAATTCCTGAATTTTTATTTTTTAAAGTAATAAAATATTGTCTATGGTAATTCGGTAATTCGGAGTATATTAAAATGACAGTGTTAATGCTAGAAGAGATAAAATGCTTTAGCAAATATGCCTAAAAAACCTGTGCAATTGTCTGTGCAGCGGTCTCACTAGGTTTATTATAAAACAGAAGTCAAAAATAAAAATTTGAATCAAAGTTATTAAAAAAATCTTCAAAAACAAAAATTTTCAAACTAAGATGTACTGAAAAACAAAATTCAAACTAAGTTTGCATGTTATAAAAATGTTCGTACTCGAATATTGATGCTGGTATATTTTTTTTATAATATTATATTTATAAACTCTTGGTTTTTAAGTATTTGGTCATTGAACGTAATTGTAGTTAGTATAATGGGATCCAGGTGTAAATATTTGTCGAATCCATAGATTAAAAAGTTGGAAAATACGAGTATGTGCCAAATTTTATCTTGTAAATGCTGTGATTTCCAATTTTCTGCAATTCACATGCTTTGTTTTTATAAATTAAATGTTAGATTTCACTATAAGATGCAATACTCTTTCATAATTACATTTTTAAAAAATGGAATTTAAAAAATTATTCGTCAGTTCAAGTTGTTTGAATGCACTTACATTGATTACTATTAATGTTGTTCTTTAATATTAAACATTGTTCTTTTTCAAATTTTTCAAATAGAAAAATAAGAGGAAATATTAAAAAATTATTTCATATTATTTTAAAACTTTACAATAATCTGATTTTTAGTATTGAAACGTTTTTATAAGCTGTATATTCAGTACAAATTTTGTATTCAATTTTAATTGTTAGCAAAATGCCACTATGGCTATTATATGTTCGATACTGTAATTAAACAATAAATAATATAATTTGTCCTTGGGTTAAAATGGTATATTGAAATATACCTCATTGAAAACAACGAAAAAATTCTTACGACTTGTGTGAGCATATAGTTCTCACTACCTACTACTCACTACAAAAAAATTGTAATTACATCAGTAAGACCCTCGGTTACAAAAGAAATTTTGGGCCTGTCTATTATTTTTTTTTGAATTACATTGTTATTTAAATTATCTATATGGTTTGAAACATTATTTAGATATACCACCGCTTTTTTTTTTTTTTAACTAAACTTTTATTTTGTTATTTTCTTACATTCTTATTATAACTTAACCTACAAAAATAGTTAACAAAAAAGGCTTTTCTAATTTTAACAAGTGATGATAAAAAACCAAGGGTTTTTAAAAAAGCACATTTTCAAAATAATATAGTGTTTCATACTAAGTATTTTATCGGAATATAATGTTGAAGCTTAAATATTAACGTTTAATTTAGGAAATATATACGTTAGTGACTAAGTTACTGCTTACTTATAAAAACAGTAAATTTTTAATTTTTAAGCCCTATTAGCTCATCTATGGGGAAGGTTGCCAAATTTCTCAAGGACCTAACTTCATCTAACCCCCACTCCCTCTCCACTTTTGTAGTTTCTAGGAATTAAACCAAAATTTGGAATTTTACTTAGAATTTTATTATTTAAGCAAAAATGAGTAAAACTGAGAGACACTTTCTTCAGTTTAAGGAACCGCTTTTAAATTTAAGAAAAGCCTTTAACATATGTTAAAATATAATGTTGGACCTTTAAATTTTGTATATTAATTAAAAAAAAATTGGACAGGTATTCAAGTTACAGGTGCTTAAAAATAGCAAAATTTTAATTTTCGAGCCCTTATAGCTTCTAAACAGGGGGCTTGACAAAAAAATTTTGTTAACCGACTCCTACTAGCTTTTGAGGACCTAACTTTTCCCAAAATTTCAAGGCCCTATCTTAAACCGTTTAAGAGATATGTGGGACCAAAAATTTTGCAAAAATTGAGTTTTATATAATGCTAAATTTTAGTACCGTATGGCAACCCTATAAATTTGATCGACGTATTTTTGTTGAGTCTATAAGAGCAGCTCTCTTATACCGTTTTTCGATTGAAAATAAACCTAACAGAACTCATGTTATATCATTTTAAATATAGGGCTTTTTTGGAATTTGCAGGGGCTGTAGCTTCGTAACCCTTCAAAATTAAGAAAAACCTTTGACACATGTTGAAATATAATTATAGAGCTTTGAATTTTGTATATCACTAAAAAAAAATTTGGACAGGTATTCAAGTTACAGGTGTTTAAAAATAGCAAAATTTTAATTTTGGAGCCCTTATAGCTCCTAAATAGGGGGCTTGACAAAAAAATTTTGTTAACCGACTCCTACTAATTTCTGATTATCTAACTTCTCCCAAAATTTAAAGATCCTAGTTTGAACCGTTCAGAAGATATGTGTGGTCAAAAATTTTGCTAAAATTGAGTTTTGTGTAATGTTAAATTTTAGTACCGTATGGCAACCCTAAACATTTGTCTGTTAAAAATTTATAAAGTTTATGAAACCAGCTATCGTTTTCCGTTTTCAGATTGAAAATATATTTAACAGAACTCTTGTTATAACCATTTAAATATAGGGCTTTTTCCAACTTTGGGGGGCTGTAGCCCCGTGTCAGGTGGGGCTACAGAAAAAAATTCTTCTACGAAATTATTTTTTTTGCAAAAACTACCCATGGTTAAAATTTCTTTACTCTATTTCAAACGGTGTAAAAGTTTTTGTAAACATACGGACGGACGGACGGACGGACGGACAGAGTGAAGCTATATAGGCACATTTTTACAAAATTTTTTGAAAATGTGCTAAAAATTAACATGTAAAAACTAAAGTTTTTTTTTTATGTTAAATAGTTTTTCTTAATAATTATAATGAACGTTTACTACTATTTTAATCATACTTTTAAGTATGTATTAATTTCAAAATTTTAATTAATTGTAAAAAAGCGTAGGCCTTATTAATGTTTGGTAGCATATTATTTTGACTCTGTTACTAATATTTTTATTGTAAAAGAGGTTTTTTGCTGCCATGAAAGATTTATTACCTTTTTCTTTTGTATATTTTATATGATATATGAAGTTCAGATTTCTATGAAG
This sequence comes from Dolichopus griseipennis, assembly GCA_963082915.1. Lineage (NCBI taxonomy): Eukaryota > Metazoa > Arthropoda > Insecta > Diptera > Dolichopodidae > Dolichopus > Dolichopus griseipennis. The sequence goes on from OY720441.1 coordinate 303,680,637, forward strand.
TTGATATAGACCCCAAGATATTTAACGACTTTTTTATTTGCGAGAGGTGAAATAGGCGATTTAATGGTAAAATTTTTCCAATTTTTCCTAATGTCTAAACTTGTTTGTCTACCGTGTTACGGAATAATACGGTTTCACATTTACTGAAGTTCACTTTTAATTTCCATATTTTGCAATAATCTTGTACAATGTTAAACATTTTTTGAACAGTATACTGACTGCTGTTTACAGTGTCATTCGCAGAGTATATTATTATGTCGTCTGCGAACGCTAGGGCATAACTATTACCCTTAACTCGGTCTAACTAAAGCAAAAGATGTAGATCGAGAAAAGAATTGGCGCGTTAACAATACCTTGTTAGAGACCATTTTCAATTAAAAATGTTTTGTAAGACATATTATTTTGGCTATGTACTAAAAATTTGTTATTGTATAACATATTTTTAATAAGTACTATTAAGCGTATTGGAAATTTATATTTTATTAATTTGTATATTAAACCGTCCAACCAAACCGTGTTAAAAGCCTTCTCTAAATCAATCAATGAGACAGGCACCAACGCCGTAGTTTTTATTTATAAACTAGCAAATATCAGAAGTTAATTTAGTTATAGTGTTAATTGTACCGTGTTTGTGTCTGAACCCAAACTGGTTATCAGGTATGAGGTTTTTTGAGTGTGCAATGCTCGAAATTTTATCATTTAACAAAGTTTCAAATATTTTACTAATGTTTGGCATTAAGCTTATTGGGATATACCCCCGCTAAAATCTTAAAAAAAGATTATTTTGAATTGACATGTTTTGCATACTTTTAGGTTGTTATTTTTTAATGTGTAATTTCTTCTAACTTTTGTTTCAATTTTACTCCTCGATATAATATAAAAATTAATATTTTATAATATGTATAAAGATTTTTACAAGGTGATTAAAAATTATGGATTATACTAAATAGTTATAACATCGAAAAGGGATAGAAAGAGAAAGAAACAGGAATTAAAAAGTACTATGTATATTGTAATATGCAAAATAATATTGTTTCTACAATTCTATATCAAACGATATTATATACAATATATACATACTTAATATTTAAAATTTTAATACTTTTTAACTGTAATTTTAATTTCCTTTTTAAGTTTGTTTTTTTTTTTGTATGGGAATTTCATTAAAACAACGCAGCTTTCTTTATGTAAGCGTATGCTAAAAATGATTTTTCAAAGAAATGTCATTTACATATAAATTACTTTTACGCTTTATCTTTTTATTTTTATATAATTATGCAACAAATTTTTATTTAATTTTAATGGATATGTATATATATCGATACTTGCATATATAAAAATTCTATAGTATAGTTAAGATTAAAATTAAATAAAGAAATTGACGATGTATATATGTATAAAAATATACAATAAAATTTTACAATTATTCGGCTTTTAAGAACGAGTGAAAAAAAAATTAATTGGGATCTTTTACGGGGTATTTGACACAATTTTAAAGTATGTTGTAAGTTATAATATATATGAATGAATCTGAAAAAATAATATATATAAAAAAACATTGAATCTGTATTGTTACATAATTCTATAGTTTTACGCTTGCACTAGTATAATTCCAACTTTATTCAAGTTGAAGCATACTAATTTTTAATATAAAACATATTATAATAAAACTTAAAGATGAGGGGCACTATTAATTAATAACTGACTTTATCTTAACTAAGTTTAGTGTAGTCTCCGTTAGGATTTCTGTAAATTTTCCTATTAAAATATAACGTCATCTTCCTATCGAATTTCTGTTATCTTCTTTAATCCAAGTCGGTTCGTTTTAAAAGTTTCGAGTTAGAAATTTTGCAATAATCTGGCTTTAATCGAATACTTAAGTGAAACTATTGGGGAAAACTTAATGAATCTGTTATTTTATTTTTCAATAATAGAAATTAGATAAAATTTTCAAGAGAACTAAAAAAGGAGAGAAGTTTGTTACAGTATGGCCGCAATGCACCATCAACTTAACTGTAATGAAATAGTCTGATATTCATTTTGTTGTATTAACACTATTACAATATTAATTAGACATATAAATTAGAAAACAATCCAATGAAATTTGCTTAGTTACAAAAGCTCATTTATCAAAAAATAATTATTTAATTAGTGATAAATGGTTGGTGCTAAAAGTACAACTAGGTACAATTGGAACTGATTGCAAGCGAATACTAGATTTATTAAAAAAACTTATTACTATACTTTTGAATTAAGTTTTTTAAATCATTTTGATATTCATTAGGACCTTAAAGAATTAGATTTCTACTTTAGAATAAAATCTTTTTTAATATTTCTTTATATTTAGGGTAAGAATATGTAATTTTAATGGGATTTTAATTCCACTATGATTCTAAATTAGCAGGGATTTGAATTCAAACGCAGGTATATACGCCTTTTTTAAAATATATATTTATACGTGATATGTGCGATTTTCAAATAAGAGGTATTTTAGATTTGGATTCGAAATCAAGATTGCCGCTTTTTTCAGAATATTTATTATTTTTTGTTTATGCGTAATTTTTTTTTTTTTGGAATTATGTAAATGGTATTTTGGAAATAGAATTTTGTTTTTTGGAAATTCATGTGACAAAAATAAGAATTTTTAAAAGGTGTTACTTTTATTATACCCTACACCTATAGAATAGGTAAAAGGGTATATTAACTTTGGTATGGTGTTTGTAACCACCTAAAGGAAGCGAGCTAGATATGGAAAAGTATATACATATATTTGTGATCAGCGTGTCCGTCCGTCCGTCCGTCCGTAGGCACGATAACTCGAAATCTCGAAACTCCATTATTTTCGAAAAACTCGAAAATAATGGAGCTATATTGATGAAATTTTAACTGGAGGTTACTAGGACTGAAAGTACGGCGGAGATTGCATATGGGCGAAATCGGCCCATTGGTTCGGATTCTGAACCTTTTAATCGATCGAAGGGCTAACGATCATATATAAAAAATCACAATAACTCAACAACTAATGACGCTTTCTTCATCAAGTTTGTGCTGTAAGTTACTAGTAATGAAACTACTTCGGGGATTGCGTAAGTTCGGGAATGGACCATTGGTTCGGAACCTAGTACTTTTTGATCGAATTTAGGCCAAACGAGCATAATTCCGAAACCAAAGAAGATAGAACCTCCAAATTTTGTATCAGGGTGTCCCTTCCTATTTCCTTAATGTCTTTGAAATTTGGGCCCCATTGGAGTAGTGGGTCGGGGACCAGCCATACATTTCCGAAGACCTTAAAGCATATCTTTAAAATTAATAAAGATAACAACTTTAAAAAATGTAGAAGCTTCAAATTTGGCACAAGGGTGTTCTTTACTATCCCGTGCGTGTCCCCCTAATTTGGGATCAATTGGAGTGGTGGTCCAGTATCCCTCTTAGACCCTCTTAAGTTTTAAAAGCTTATAATCGAAATTATTAAAAATAGTAACTTAAAATTAAGATAGAACGTTCAAATTGTGTACAAGGGTTAACTAGTGCTTAAAGTTAAGAGTGTACCGCATAAGAGCGAAATCAGCCCAAGGGTTCGGATTCTGGACCTTTAAATCGGTTTCAGGGCTAACGAACATATATAAATAATCACGATAACTCAACAACTAATGACGCTATCTTCATGAAATTTGTGCTGTAGGTTATTGGTAATGAAACTACGGCGGCGATTGCGTACGGTGAGGATTGAACAATGGGTTCGGAACTTAGAACTTTTTGACCGAATTTAGGCCAAACTAGCATAATTCCGAAACCAATGAAAATAGAACCTCCAAATTTAGTTTCAGGGTGTCGCTTTCGATTTCCTTAGTGTCCTTGAAATTTGAGCCCAATTGGAGTAGTGGGTGTGTACCAGCCACTCAGTTTCAAGGATCTTAAAGCATATTTTCGAAATTAATAAAGATAGTAACTTGAAACAAATGTAGAAGCTTCAAATTTGGCACATGGGTGTTCTTTACTATTTCCTGCGTGTCCCTCTAATTTTGTACCTTTCTTAGACCCCACAATGTGTAAAAGTTTATCAACGAAATTAATAAAACTAGTAACTGAAAATTAAGATAGAACGTTCCAATTGTGTACAAGCGTTAACTAGTATTGAAAGTATGACGGGGACTGCATTTGGGCGAAATCGTACCATAATTTCGGGTTCTGGAACACTTGAAAAGTTCAAGGGCTAACAAACATATATCTTAAAACACCATAACTCAAAAAATAATGCCGCTATTTTGATGAAATTTAAACTCTAGGTTACTAGTAATGAAAGTACCATTGGAATTGGTTCTGGTCGAGTTTGGTTAATGAGTTCGGATTCTAGAAGCTTTTGATCGATTTGAGGCCGAACGAGTATAATTTCGAAGCCAAAGAATATATTTCCTATTTCCTATGTGTCCCCGAAATTTAGACTTAATTGTAGTGGTTCAGCTATGTTCAAAGGAAGTTGCTGCATTTATGTAAAATTTATTTTTATATTTAAATGAATTATATGAAAAGGTGTAAATTTGTAATTGTATTTTAGAAATACATTTATTGCATATTTTGCATATAAGCTTTTCTATTAGGTATATTAACTAGCCATTTAAAATAATTGCAATTTTGAAAAATTTGGGTTATTAAATATATTATGCTTTGATTAGCTTTTTATCACAAAATTTAATAACTAGAATTTTTTCATTTTGTAATTGAATTGGAATAAATATATTTTCATTTATAACAAGTTTTTTTGTTTTTTAATATTTTTAAATAAATAAATTAGTAAAAATTTGTAATATTTTTTAAGAGATAGTGTAATTAGAAAATGTTTTTAGTATTATAAAGTTAATTTGGTTAGCTATGTCTTACAATCAAATTAATAACAGCTTTTATGGCGTTAAAATGACTAATGGATATGTCATTAAATTTGAACCAAATAGGTGTAGGGTATTTCTAAGTCGGTTGCACCGACTGACTGTTTCTTTACTTGTTTTATGTTTTACATCAAAAGAATACGTATTATTGTTATTAAATATACTTAAAAGTAATAATTTTATATTATTACAAATTCTTTTCTTCTTTCCAGTTTTTCCAATTTCTTTCCAGTTTATATATTAACCAATTTTATGTATCGGGCGGAAACTGTTACTCTATTTGGAGGAATAAAAAGTAAATATAAAAAAAAAGAAGTGATGAAAAAAACCAAGTGTTTTTGAAAAAGCTCATTTTCAAAGTTATATAGTGTTTCATACTGAGTATTTTATGATAATATTATAATTTAGTTATTTTATCAATTCATTCAATAGAATATAATCCCAATGCACTCAACAAAACCTTTTAACAAGTGCGAAATATAATTTTGGAAAAATATGCACTCGTGAATAAGTTACTGGTTTATAAAAACATGAACACTTTAATTTTTAATTCCTAATAGTCCTTCAATGGAGAATGTTCCTAAATTTTTACCAAGTAAACAAATGAAGATTCTTAAGCCCTCCGCCTCCTCACCACCATTTTTTTAGATTCTAGGAAATCAATTGTGAACTACAACAAATTTTGGAATTTTACTTAGAATTTTATTATCTAAGCAAAAATGGTTAAAACTAATAGATACTTTCTTCAATTTCAAGAAACCCTTTTAAATTTAAGTAAAACCTTTATCATATTTTGAAATATAAAGAGCAGCTTTAAATTTTGTGTATTTTTAAAAAAAAATTTGGACAGGATTCAAGTTATAGGTTCTATAAACAAGCAATACCTGCCCGTGGGTAAAATTGCTTTACTCTATTTCAAACGGTGTAAAAGTTTTTGTACATACGAACGGACAGACGGCCGGACAGATTGAAACTTTATAGATACATTTTTACAAAATCTTTTGAAAATGTGCTAAAAACAAAGATTAACCAAAAGTAAAAAGTAAAAACTAGAAAAAAAAAAAAATTGATGAAAAAAAAAAATAGAATTAGAAGAAAAACAAAATTTAATTTGAAATTCGATTTACATTTAATATATTGTTCATAATACAAACAAGCATACATCTAATATCTATACTTTCTTAAAAAAAGCACAAAGTGTACAATATAGTACTATATAAAAATAAAGCATATTATATATGTATTTATATAGATCATTTTTTATGATATGCATATCTATAGTTAATATCTTTTAAGTAAGAAAAGAATGAACGTTTCTTGTTTAATTATTCTCAACAAGTTTTATATTATATCTCAATTCTGTGATCCTTTTGAAAACAACGCACTATGTATTGACTAAATATTTTAGAAGTTCTCTATAAAGTGTATTGAAAATTTTTAAAAAGTTTTTTTTTTATTTTCTAACCACACATAGTGAGTTTTCGGTTTCTAAGCACATTTTTATACCCGTGCATACATATATGAATATTAAATTTACTCCTCCGTTTGTAACGCATCGAAATAGATGAGCTAGATAAGATATAGTGTCAAGGGTACGTATCGAATCAGCATCGAAAAGTGAATCGATCTAGCTATGTGCGTCCGTCCGTCCGTCAGCACGATAACTCAAAAACTATAAGAGCTAGAGTTCTGAAACTTTCACAAAGTAATTTTTAGACAATTTGTAGGTTCCCTATTGTTTTCGTTTAAATTCGGACAAAGGCTTCGGGTAGCTGCCATACAAATTTTTCGAAATTATATGAATATTTTCAAAATTAATAACTAAATAGAAACCAAATATAAAAACAAATAAAATGTAGTTAAATTGTTAATCGATTCATGGTGTAGTGGTTAGGAATGCTACTTGTAGCCGAAATGTCTCAGTTCGAATCCAGGCTAGGGAAAATTTTTTTTTTTTTTAAATTCATTTTTTGTTATCTATTTTCTTCTATTTTCTTTTTAATAAAATATATGTATTTATTTTATGTATGAAAAATTTTATTTTATAGAAAATTTGGTAGAAAACTCTGATTTATATTAAAAATTATTAGTTTTTATACCCGTATGACTATATAGCCAAAGGGTATAATAAATTTGCCATTACGTTTGTGACGCAGAGAAGGGGGGGTAGATATAGACTCAAGCGTATGGATCGGATCAGAATCGAAAAAAACGAGGAAGAGTGTAGTAGAGTAGACTGTGTCAACTCTGGGATACCCGTATGACCGTTATATAAACATTATATCATTATTATCATAAACATTAATTACTTTTGGCAAAATTTCAAACATACCAGCTTCATTAGGTGTAGTGTAATGCTCATATAAAAGAAGGAGTTGTATGGCAGCTACTCGAACCCTTTGCAGTAGACCAACCAAATTTTGCAGTAACTTTGGCCATTACACTAAACTATTTTTGGTAAAATTTCAGACACCTAACTTCAATAGGTATAGAGTATATAATGCTCATATAAAATAAGAAGTTGTATGGCAGTTACACGAACCCTTTGCAGTAAACCAACCAAATTTTGCATTAACTTTGGCCATTACACTAAACTATTTTTGGCAAAATTTCAGACCCCCAGCTTTAATAGGTATAGAGAAATACTCATATAAAAAAGAAGTTGTATGGCAGCTACCCGAACCCATGGACCAAAATGGCTGGATTTAAATAGCGATGACGGCTATTGCAAAAAAAACTAATTTGCTAAAATTTCAAGATTCTAGCTCCTTTAGTTTTTGAGTTATCGTGCGGACGGACGGACGGACGGACATACATAGCTAAATCGATTTTTTTTTCGATTCTGATCCGATCCATACACTTGAGTCTATATCTACCCCCCCTCCTTCTCTGCGTTACAAACGTAATGGCAAATTTATTATACCCTTTGACGATATAGTCATACGGGTATAAAAATCGATTTAGCTATGTATGTCCTTCCGTCCGTCCGTCCGTCCGCACGATAACTCAAAAACTAAAGGAGCTAGGATCTTGAAATTTTCGCAAATTCGTTTTTTTGAAATAGCCGTCATCGCTATTTAAATCCAGCCATTTTGGTCCATGGATTCGGGTGGCTGCCATACAACTTCTTTTTTTATATGAGTATTTCTCTGTACCTATTACAGCTACGTGTCTGAAATTTTGTCAAAAGTAGTTTAGTTTTATGGCCAAAGTTTCTGCAAAATTTGGTTGGTCTGTTACAATACAACTTCTTATTTTATATGAGCATTACTCTATACCTATTGAAGTTGGGTGTCTGAAATTTTTCCAAAAATAGTTTAGTGTAATGGCCAAAGTTACTGCAAAATTTGGTTGGTCTGCTGCAGAGGGTTCGACTAGCTGCCATACAACTCCTTCTTTTATATGAGCATTATATTTCACCTAATAAAGCTGGTATGTTTGAAATTTTGCCAAAAGTAATTAATGTTTATAATAATAATGATATAATGTTTATATAACGGTCATACGGGTATCCTAGAGTTGACACAGTCTACTACACTCTTCCTCGTTTTTAATATTTTTATAAAAATATTCAAAACTGTTATTTAAAACAAACAATTGAAACCATAGCAACTACAATTATTTAGAAAAAAAAAATTAAGATAAATAAAAACTCGTTGTGTAGACAAATTTTTAATTGTTCTATGGTGTAGTGGTTAGGACATGGGACTAGTAGTCAAAACGTCTCGGTTCAGATCCAGGCTGGGGCATTTTTTTTTTTTTTTTTAATTCTTCTTAAAACTCTCATTTATTTCATTTTTTTTTAATACACTTTTAAAAAAATTCAAAACAGTTATTCAAAACAAACAATTGATACCATAGCAACTATAATAATTTTAAAAAATTGAGATGAACAAAAATCGATGGCTTAGTGGTTAGGACGTCGACCTTTTAATTGAAAAGTGTGTGTTCGAATCTCGTTCAGAGCATTTTTTTTTTTTTAAATTCATCTTTTTTCTTAATTCATTTTTTTTTTTTATTAATTTTTTTTGTAATTAAATATAAAAAAACAAATATTTTGAATTTCCTGTTCAATTGCAATATATGAAATTTTTATTTATTTACGCACGGGTATCTAAAAGTTGACAAGGGCAACTATAATCTTCCTCGTTTTCATAAGTTTTGAAAGGATAGTCTTATTTGTTTTACGACATCCTTCTGTCTACGTCGGTATTTCCAAAATATCAACCCGTTCAACAAAAGCAATTATTTTTTAAAAAGTATTAACTGTGTTTCTTAGCAATACAGAACTTCCTTAAAATTGAAGAAAGTGTCTTTTTATAAAATTTATCCTGAAAGAAAAAAACTTTAAAGTTTGTTAAAATAAAAAGTTTTAAACCTAGAATGTTAACATTTTTAAGAGGGAATATAATTTGAAGAACTAGCCAAAGAGTTTTCAGAAAAAATTTCGGAACCTCCACGATTCAAACGTAATTATATATCTTTTGCAACATTATTCGGAAAAGTGATTTTTTAAACGCCCTTGCTCATTTTCATTACTGATTTTTATTTGTTTTTTTTTTTTTTTTTTGTTATACTTACGAGTATAAATATAGAAAATAATAAATTTACACCATTGCGTTTATAACATTCAAAAAAATTAAATCTATAAGAAATTCGTTTGATCTCTGTGTATATATATTTGTTCTTTCCAGTTCGTCAATTCGTCGTTGTTCAAAAACAAAAAAAAAATTACATGAGCATGGTTTAAAGAATCAGTCCTTTCCCAGAAACATTAATCTAAAATCTTAGAAAATAAAAAACTTTATAATACAAATACACATTTATATATATATATATAAGCTAAATAGTATAAATGACGTAATTATCACGCGATACAAACCTTCTTTAATCTAAATTTGCTTTCATCAAAAATATTTAGATTTAAATTTGATATTCGATTTCTATTTTCATATCGTTAGAATAAGTTTTTTGGTTTTTAAAAGAAAACATATTCAAGTGAAAATATTTAAAAGAAATTTGTTTAGATTTTGAGCACTATGTAATATGATTGTTAAAATAGAATTTTAAAAAAATTAATATTAAATTAGTTTCTGTTGTAACTTAAAAGATTTTTAAATTATTACATATATATATACATTTCACTCAAACACTCAATAATAAATTAAATATCTTAAAGATCTACTATTTGACCGAATGTGAACTAAAAATATTATTATATGCTTAGGTTATATTAAATTCCAAAATATCATCTAATATGTATATGAGCGCTAACACATCATATTACTAAATAACTGTATTAATTAATTCTCAATTTCCAATTTATGACATTTGCTAATTGTTCTTCAACTTAAAATTAGTTTCCGTTTCGTTGATTACAATTTGTTTTATATACCCTAGTTAAATCTAACATTTATACAATAATTAATTAAACTACTAGATTAATACAGCTGTTAAGTGCTATAAATATAAATTATATGAATTTGTGTGCAAAAAACTGTGTGCAAGTTCTCTTTATATGCTAAAAACAGTTTTCAATCTTAAATAACAATATATAAAATAAGATTTTTAAGATATTAAATATGTACGAGAATATATGTACCTATATGTCTTATTGCAAAAAGTCATAAACTATAAAATACAGTATGCGGCAGAAATTTGACAAATAGATTATCTATATTATATTATAATGGTTGATTTTACTTATAAGACATATAAAACCAGAAATATGAGAGGCTAGGGTAATAATAAAATATTTTTAAAATTACTTTCACTAAATTTAAAATTTTTTTTCTCTTTAACTCGCCCTTTTTTTATACCCTACTCGGCAATTTGCTTTTTGCATTAATGTATTATGGTGTTTTTCTTATACAGAATAGAAGCAAATTTGACAATTGAGTAATTTTAAATATTTAGCTACTCTTGTTGAAATTAATATTATTTTTTAAATTAATTCAAAAACAAATATTGATGAATTTATGATGTACACTGTAGTAGTTGATTCCGTTATGAAATCCTATGATAAAATAAGATACGTTTGTTCAAAACAATTGATTTATTTTCTGCTCTACAAAATTTTTATTTTTTCAAGATAATAAAACAAACCAATTCATATACATAATACAAACATATATTATACTTTATTTTTAAAAATTTTTGTGTAAATATCAAATTTCTTTCTTGAAAATAATGAAAGAAAAAAGGAGTCTATGCGTAAAACAAAACTATGAAATGGTAAAAATTTCTATATCTTCTTTTTTTAAAAAATAAAAAATCTCTTTAGAAAGAGAAAGAAGACATAAATACTAATTTTTAGCACATTTTCAAATAATTTTGTAAAAATGTGCCTATATTACTTCACTATGTCCGTTCGTTTGTCCGTTCGTCCGTATGTTTACAAAAACTTTTACACTGTTTGAAATAGAGTAAAAAAATTTTAACCACGGGTAGGTATTACAAAAAAAAATTAATTCGTAGAAGAATTTTTATATGCAGCCCCACCCGTTACGCCACTAGAGCCCCCCAAAGTTGGAAAAAGCCTTATAAACTTCATAAATTTTAAAAAGGCAAAGGTTTAGGGTTGCTATACTGTATAATATACTAATATTTACCATTATGCAAAACTAAATTTTTACAAAATTACAAAATACAAAATTTTTGGCCACACATTTCTTCTAAACGGTTCAAGCTAGGGTCTTGAAATTTTGGGAGAAGTTAGATCTTCAGAAATAAGTAGAAGTCGGTTAACAACATTTTTTTGTCAAGCCGCATGTTTAGGAGCTATAAGAGCTCGAAAATTGAAAATTTGCTATTTTTAAACACCAGTAACTTAAATATCTGTTTAAATATTTTTTTCCTTAATATACAAAATTTAAAAGTCCCACATTATATTTTAACACATGTTAAAAGATTGTCTTAAATTTAAAAGGGGTTCTTTTAATTGAAGAAAGTGTTTCTCAGTTTTAACCATTTTTGCTTAAATAGTAAAATTCTAAGTCTCCAAATTTTGGTGGAATTCACAATCTAATTCCTAGAACCTAAAAAAGTTTAGGGGAAGGGGAGTAGTGAGGATTACACCCTCGAGAAATTTGGCAACATATCCCATAGAGGGGCTACTAGGAAAAAAAATAAAAATTTACAATTTTTATAAATAAGCAGTAACTTAGTCACAAAAGCAATAAGTATATATTTCCTAAATTTAACGTTAATATTGAAGCTTCAACATTATATTTCGATAAAATATTTAGTATGAAACACTATATTATTTTGAAAATGTGCTTTTTTAAAAACCCTTGGTTTTTTTCATCACTTGTTTTTTTTGTACTCTAAATGTAAAGAAAAAATGTAAGAATAACCAAAAATTCTATGTTTTTTTTAAGTATAGTAAAATCAATAATTATAATTCAAAAGTTTTTTTTCTCCCTCCTTTTTTTAATTTTTTAAAAATGTATATATACAAATTTACTTTGTATACATAATAAAACAAGCTTCTATTAGGTATATCTATTTATTTATTCGTGAAGTAAACAAAAATAAATAAATATATTCTGCTTAAATAATGTGAAAAGATTACTAATTCTTTTTGTTCTTGGGCTTTTTTTTTGTTGTTCTTGTATTTTTTTTTCTCTCAAATTTTTCTTTTTTTCTCAAATTTGGTTGGTTTTTTTTGTTTTTATTCTTTAAGATTTAAGAGTCTAAATAAGGACGTATAAAAAATTAAAGAAATAACGTAAACAAAACTATAGAATTCTAATGTATGGTATAGCTCATATTCTGTAGCCTCAGGTGAGAATTAAAGACTTTTGCTGGTTTTTTATATCAATGTTTTCCTCTTATAAAGGCATAAAAGTTCTTAAATTTGTTCAATATGAAAGTGAACTTACAATCATAATATTTAAATATAAGATTAGATTTTGAGAAAAAAATAATACACTTTTTAACACTTTTAGAAAAAAATTTCTATTTAAATAATACCAAAATAACATATGATGCAGAAATATTCCATATGGCGCCAATGTTTCACATAGTTTCCATCTTTTGACAAAGATTGAAGACATTTTTATGTTGTTATTTTTTTTTGTTTTTAATTTTATATAGAACACGTTTGAATTATTTGAACTAGGGGAAAATTAGAAGACTATATTTTATCTAATTCACTCAAAAAAAACCCATAGACACAAGCGAGTTAGTATAAAAGTATATAAAATATATTGTGCTTTGATACAATTTAAAGAAAAAGGAAATTTTTTTTTGGATTTGCTATTACTCAGAAATGCTTTAAACTTGCAATGAACCTCGTGTAAACTAAGACAACGTATTTTCAGATATTTTTGTATTCAATATTTTGCTTTGAAACTTGTTTTGAATCGTTTTTGTACTCAATCACTAATGCTTAAAATCTTTTCATTAGTGAATGAATATGAATTATCTCAATGGGAAAGTTATGGTTCAAACGATCATATTTTCAATTATAGTGTTGGTAACCAAATTGAACCAGATATTCTAAAACTAATATTAAATCTGTTAGGTAAGCTACGTTGCTTTTAATAAACTAATAAAGTTGAATTACGAGGTTAAAAGTGGACAACTAACAATTGTGTGGGTAATCCGATTTAAAAATACCTCTTTAACTGTCTAGTATCTTTTTAATCCTTTTCCTTTTAACCCTTTGTAAGAGATTATTAGCGCAAAGTATTAATATTACATTAATTTTTATACCCGTATGACTATATAGTCAAAGGGTATAATAAATTTGCCATTACGTTTGTGACGCAGAGAAGGAGGGGGGGTAGATATAGACTCAAGTGTATGGATCGGATCAGAATCGAAAAATAAATCGATTTAGCTATGTATGTCCGTCCGTCCGTCTGTCCGTCCGTTCGTCCGTCCGTCTGTCCGTCCGTCCGTGCGTCCGCACGATAACTCAAAAACTAAAGGAGCTAGGATCTTTCGTGTCTGAAATTTTGCCAAAAATAGTTTAGTGTAATGGCCAAAGTTACTGCAAAATTTGGTTGGTCTATTGCAAAGGGTTAGAGTAGCTCCCATACAACTTCTTATTTTATATGAGCATTACTCTATACCTATTGAAGTTGGGTGTCTGAAATTTTGCCAAAAATAGTTTAGTGTAATGGCCAAAGTTACTGGAAAATTTGATTGGTCTACTGCAAAGGGTTCGACTAGCTGCCATACAACTCCTTCTTTTATATTAGCATTATATTTCACCTAATAAACCTGGTATGTTTGAAATTTTGCCAAAAGTAATTAATGTTTATAATAATAATGATATAATGTTTATATAACGGTCATACGGGTATCCCAGAGTTGACACAGTCTACTCTACTACACTCTTCCTCGTTTTTTTATATTTTTGTTTTGGAATTGTACTTTCAGTTAACATTATAATCAATATTAAATCCATTCAAGTATCTTCAGCCGGGGGAGATTCGACTTTATTACGACAAACAATAGAAATAAAGTCGAATTAGTTTATTTATCTTATTTCCAAAAAAAAAATGTTAAAAAACTAAAATAAATAAAACAAAGTATTTTATTTTAAATTCACTATCTTGGGTTTAAAAATATAGAAATATTGCGAAAAAGGAGAGGACTCTGCCTTTAAAACAATCTTAAATCCCTTCTTTATGGTTTTCTTCGCATTTTTTTTTTCAAGAAAGCATTCGAAAGCTGCCGTCCTAAAACCTCCCACTAAACAAAAAATTGAAACTTTAATTTTGCAAATAACGATCAAATCCTTCTCCTAATGTTTTTGAAATACATTTTTGGTTACCGTCTCTAAGCTTCTGTTAAGAAAATTACTTTAATTCTGATTTTGAATTCAATTCTTATATATTAACAATATTGAATACATATACAAATATGTTAAATTTATATGTTAATATGTTAATATTACTCTTCTTTATCGTTGAAACTAGCGAGAAGGCCATTTGTAGGACAGATGTAAGTGTAAAAATCAAATTTTGTTTTTCTGAATCAATAAGAATTCTAAGCGAAAAAAAATAATGTTTAATGAGTTTAATCGCATTTTCTAAACAAATATCTAAATAAAAACTGATATAGATTTGAATTAAACACTACAACCTACAAATTAATATATTTTTGTAATCCCCGCTCTAACCTTCTGACCGCTTTGTTACATATACTTTCCTTGCTAAGTGTTAATTTCGACAAAAAGAGCATGTGAATTAGCAGCAGTTAGTCTTTTATTATATTTAGATTACTTTTATTTACTCAAAAACAAAATACATAAAGCCTATATATATTTTTCATATGTTTAAAATGGCCTTAATCTTAAATAGATGAAAAATGTATGTATATGGGCTTTATTATACTAACATAGTCCTATTAAGGCCTATTTGCAGCAGTTTTATAAAATGTTTATAATTTTATACTTCTTATTCTGAATGGGCTGTTATATTTTTAGCACATTTTCAAAAAATTTTGTAAAAATGTGCCTATATAGCTTCACTCTGTCCGTCCGTCCGTCCGTATGTTTACAAAAACTTTTACACCGTTTGAAATAGAGAAAAGAAATTTTAACCATGGGTAGTTTTTGCAAAAAAAAAAATTTCGTAGAAAAATGATAGCTGGTTTCATAAACTTTATAAATTTTTACAAGGCAAATATTTAGGGTTGCCATACGGTACTAAAATTTAACATTACGCAAAACTCAATTTTCGCAAAATTTTTGGCCACACATACCTTCTGAACGGTTCAAGCTAGGGTCTTGAAATTTTGGGAGAAGTTAGATCCTTAGAAATTAGTATATAAAGCTCTATAATTATATTTCAACATGTGTCAAAGGTTTTTCTTAATTTTGAAGGGTGACGAAGTTACAGCCCCTGAAAATTCCAAAAAAGCCCTATATTTAAATTGATATAACAAGAGTCCTGTTAGGTTTATTTTCAATCGAAAAACGGTATTAGAGAGCTGCTTTTATAGGCCTTACAAAAATATGTCGCTTAAATGTATAGGGCTGACATACGATCCTAAAATTTACCATTATATAAAACTCAATTTTTGCAAAATTTTTGGCCCCACATATCTTCTAAACGGTTCAAGCTAGGATTTTGAAATTTTAGTTAGATCCTTAGAAATTAGTAGGAGTCGGTTAACAAAATTTTTTTGTCAAGCCCCCTATTTAGGAGCTATAAGGGCCCGAAAATTGAAATTATGCTATTTTTAAGCACCTGTAACTTGAATACCTGTCCAATTTTTTTTTTATTAATATACAAAATTTAAAGGTCCAACATTATATTTTAACATATGTTAAAGGTTTTTCTTAAATTTAAAAGGGGTTCCTTAAATTGAAGAAAGTGTCTCTCAGTTTTACCCATTTTTGCTTAGATAATAAAATTCTAAGTAAAATTCCAAATTTTTGTGTAATTCACAATTTAATTCCTAGAACCTAAAAAATTAGAGGACGAGGGGGGGGGGGGGTGTAAGTTAGATTCTTGAGAAATTTTGCAACCTTCCCCATTGAAGTGCTATAACAACTTTTAAATAAGTCAGTAGTAACTATTTCCAAGTAAAAAGAGTGTAATAGAGTAGACTGTGTCCTTTGGCAAAATTTCAAACATACATCTTTATTAGGTGTAGTGTAACGCTCATATTAAAGAAGGAGTTGTAATGCAGCTACTCGAACCCTCTCCAGTAGGCCAACCAAATTTTGCAGTAACTTTGGCCATTACACTAAACTATTTCTAGAAAAAATTCAGACACGCAGCTTCAATAGGTATAGAGTAATGCTCATATATAATAACAATTTGTATGGCAGGTACTCGAACCCGTGCACCAAAATGGCTGGATTTCAATAGCGATGGCTATTGCATAAAAAAGAATTTGTGAAAATTTCAAAAGCCTAGCTCCTTTATTTTTTGAGCTATCGTGGTGACGGACGGACGGAAATATATAGCTAAATCGATTTATTTTTCGATTTTGATCCGATCCATACATTTGAGCCTACATCTACGCCCCCTCCTTCTCTGTGTCACAAATGTAATGGCAAATTTATTATACCCTTTGACCTATAGTCATACGGGTATAAAAAAGCGAGACATTGCCAACATGTAAAATAAATAGTTCACATCTCAAATTATTATAAATACTTTACACACTAAATAATTATGGCAATACTCATATTTCTAAATTAATTTTATTTACGATGAATAGAATAGCAATTAAAATCGAAATTCGAATATAAGGGGAAATTAAAATTATTTTTTTGTCATTATATCACATTCATAGGTATGAATTGTGAATAACGAAATGTTTATTTTGTTTTTTTTTTCTAATACAAAATTTAAACAAGTGATGAAAAAAAACCAAGGGTTTTTAAAAAAGCACATTTTCAAATTTATATTGTATTACATACTATGTTTAACATTTGGAAATATTTACTTGGATATTTAATAATATTGAATATTTACTTTTATAGCCCTTCAATGGGGAAGGTTCCCAAGTTTCTTAAGGATCTAACTTCATCTAACCCCCCCCCCCCTCTTCCGCCCATCCATTTTTTTAGGTTCTAGGAATTAAATTGTGAATTCCACAAAAATTTGGAATTTTACTTAGAATTATACAATCTAAGCAAAAATGGGTAAAACTGAGAGAAACTTTCTTTAATTTAAGGAACCACTTTTAAATTTAAGAAAAACCTTTAACATATGTTAAAATATAAAGTTGGGCCTTTGAATTTTGTATATTAATAAAAAAAAATTTGGACAGGTATTCAAGTTACAGGTGTTTAAAAATAGCAAAATTTCAATTTTCAAGCCCTTATAGCTCCTAAGCATGGGGCTTGACAAAACATGCTTGAACCGTTCCGAAAATATAATTGGCTAAAAATTTTGCAAAAATTGAGTTTTGTGTAATGTTAAATTTTAGTACCGTATGGCAACCCTAAACATTTGCCTTTTAAATATTTATAAAGTTTATAAAACCAGCTATCTTTTGCCGTTTTCAAATTGAAAATACACCTAATAGAACTCTTGTTATAACAATTTCAATATAGGGCTTTTTCAAACTTTGGGGGGCTGCAGCTCCGTAACGGGTGGGGCTACAGAAAAAAATTCTTCTACGAAATTATTTTTTTTGTAATACCTACTCGTGGTTAAAATTTCTTTTCTCTATTTCAAACGATGTAAAAGTTTTTGTAAACATACGGACAGATGGACAGACGGACAGACGGACGGACGGACAGAGTGAAACTATATAGGCACATTATTACAAAATTTTTTGAAAATGTGCTAAAAATAGAAGAATATAAAACAAAAGAGAATAGAAATTGTTTTCTTTTTGTTTATTAACCAAAATTGGAAAATTAAAGATTGCTGTGGTTTTTTTTTTGAATACTTTTGCATTAAAAAATTGTACAAATTTATCCACTTTCACAAAAAAATATAATACTACTTAAAAAAGACATTTTAAAATTCGGTCAGTGCAGTGGTTCAATCCTTTTTTATGAATGTTTCCTATTGTAGGTAGTGGTGCTGTATTTTTTATTGTATACTTGAAATATTACAAAAAAATATGTCATTATTATATTTTGAATTTCATATACATATAATATTAAATTTCTTTTAATATTTTTAATAAATTACATAATTTGATATTTTTAGTAGTAGTAGTGTAGTGGCATCTAAGTTGTAATCCATTTATTTTATTTGATTAAAAATTCTAGAAATATAATATTTGAAATAAAAGAACGAAATTAAAATAAATTGAATCAACATTTAGTTACTTCGTTTGTATGGAGGTAATTAATTAAGTAAAATCTTTTTAAAAGGTAATAAATTAAATGAAACCTTTACAAAAGAAATCTTTTGTGCGAAGTTTTCATAAATTTGTAAAAGGTTTCCTTTTTTCCTTAGGGTTTCATTTAATTTAAAAATATTAAAATATTCAAATAGCTAAATTAAAAATCGCACATACATAAATTTTTGAAAAAAAATAAACACAAATTTTTGTTTTTTTTTAATTTACTTAAAAAAGTTTTAAAAGTATTAAGCTAAAAACAATTTTATAAGTAATAACTATTATATAAGTAGCAGCGTTTCCAACTCATAAAAAATTCAAATAACTAAATGACAATTAATATCAATAGGAAATTTGGCTATTGGCAAAATTACTCTACAAAATAGATAGAATTTCAGACGTCAGCAGCCAAATATATATAATATATGTGTCGCAAAAAATTATAATACCCCTAACTATAATTGTCATATTTTTTTTTTTTTTTTTAAGCTCTAGCTGTTCAACTGTTAGGCTAATAAGACTATTTATACCATAGGTACATGTTGGAACAGGGGGTCATATTATATTAGAATTGGTCTTATTGAATTCCACATACAATTTAAACATGAGATAGTACTTGGCCTTATAACATGTAGAAACGTCTTAGATTTTCAATATTTACAATTCTATTTTTTGTTTATATTGTAATATTTTTTATTTTACTTATATGGTATTCTATATCTGCGAGTTATATTATTTAATTAAATTATTTGTTTATATTTTTATATTAAAGTATTTTTTATTAAAGATTTATAATTATTAATTATTGATTATGCCATTAATTTGAACCCAATGACGAATGGTAGTTGAGTCGAGTCGAAAACCAGAAAAGTTTTTTTCACTTTCACTAGAATTCAAACCCGGGCCCTTCCGCATTAAAGGTCGGCACTCAACCACTGTGCCATCCAGCTGTTTAAATATGGTATCATATGATATATGGTATCATCTAACTAACTATAATAGTTATATCCATCATTCATTGTCATGTAAAAATCATTCGTCAAGTCATAGGCATTCAAAACGAAGCATACATATCATATGATATCATACATATAAACATACTAAATTGAAAAGAAATTAAAAATACCTAAAACTAAAATTAAAAAGAATTTAAAAATTTCAGAATGAAATATAGAAAGTTAAATATATAAATTTTTTATAATTAAATGTTTACGTTTGACTTTTTATACGTATGATTAGTTATGATTGCTATAGTTATAGGGTTATGATTTTGTATATCATATGTAATCATATCAAATATTTATCGAAAGCTCAAATGAGATCATATAACTTTTATAGTTAGGGGTATTTGAAAACAAAATTACTGAAAATTTCTTGCAAAAATTATTGTATAAAATAGAGTCGAAGTAGGAAATGCTTTTAGTTAAAAAATGGTGTGCACTTTAAATAAGTGAATATGTTTTTTCGAAATTTTTTGTTACTAAGTACTATTACTTTAATTTAAACATTTATCACACACATAAAATTTTGATACTTTTAAGGTGTTTAAATATAACATTCATTTCAATTCACTTGTCGAAGAGATTGTTATATAACAAGCTTTTCTTACAATGTTAAATTGTTTCAAAACATTATACAGATAAAATCCTCACTCTAAAACGTCTGGTTCGATTTGAATTTTATATATATTTGTTTAGATGTATGTAAATATTTTTGATTTTTTACTTTACCGTTAGCTTTTTAAATAAATTCTTGAAAATGAAGTTTTTCAGATAATATTGGAAATTTTTTTGAAAATTTTAATAAAATATTCAAAAAAAATATTGTATAAAATTTTAAAAGTTAAAAAAATATTGAAACCGAATTAACTTTAACATTGAGTTTAAAGATATTGAGATTCTTTAGAATATCATCTTATATCAAAGAAATGAAGAATAATCTGAAAAATATTCAAAATGGAACAAATAAATTAAAGATATATTAAAAAATACATAAAAGTAATGTTTAGATATTATAATAAATTGTATTGAAGATGGAGATAAATGAAATATAAAAAAAATATGCGCCCCACCACAGAAACAAACGCTCTTACAGAAAAAGCATAGTTTGAAATATCTTTCAATGGTCGTTTACTATTGCATATACATATAATAATTGTTTTCAAAAGCAAATAACGTTTAATATTTATAAGCTAATTTTTATACCCGTATGACTATATAGTCACAGGGTATAATAAATTTGCCATTACGTGACGCAGAGAAGGAGGGGGGGGGTAGATATAGACTCAAGTGTATGGATCGGATCAGAATCGAAAAATAAATCGATTTAGCTATGTATGTCCGTCCGTTCGTCCGTCTGTCCGTCCGTCCGCACGATAACTCAAAAACTAAAGGAGCTAGAATCTTGAAATTTTCGCAAATTCATTTTTTTGCAATAGCCGTCATCGCTATTTAAATCCAGCCATTTTGGTCCATGGGTTCGGGTAGCTGCCATACAACTTCTTTTTTTATATGAGTGTTTCTCTGTACCGATTACAGCTGCGTGTCTGAAATTTTGCCACAAGTAGTTTAGTTTTATGGCCAAGATTTTCGCAAAATTTGGTTGGTCTCCTGCAGTGGGTTCGTGTAGCCGCCATACAATTTCCTACTTTATATAAGCATTACTCTCTACCTAATGAAGCTGGGTGTCTGAATTTTTTCCAAAAATAGTTTAGTGTATTGGCCAAGGTTACAGCTAAATTTGGTTGGTCTATTGCAGAGGGTTCGAGTAGCTGCCATACAACTCCTTCTTTTATATGAGTATTCCACCAAACTTAATAAAGTATATTTGAAAAACCGCCAAAAGTAATTAACCGGATGATATAATGTATATGTTACGGTCATACGGGTATCCCAGAGTTGACACAGTCTACTCTACTACACTCTTCCTCGTTTTATATTAATTTACATACATAACTTTATCTAACGGTATTTATTTATTTAAGATAAACAAACTTTTTTGTGTTAATAATTTCTAACAAAATGTTTGAAAGGTTCCAATGAAAAATTTCAAGGTTCAATTTTTGGTGCGTAAAAAATACCTAGCGCATATTATATT
The DNA here is from genome assembly GCA_963082915.1 of Dolichopus griseipennis. Lineage (NCBI taxonomy): Eukaryota > Metazoa > Arthropoda > Insecta > Diptera > Dolichopodidae > Dolichopus > Dolichopus griseipennis. The sequence goes on from OY720441.1 coordinate 303,702,389, forward strand.
TCATATTTCATATAAGCAGTTGGGAATCTCCTCCTTAGCCTAGGTGGTTAGAGCGCAACCTCGCAATCTAAACACTGTGGCAGTCCCGGGTTCGAATCCTGGTGGGAGATAACATATTCAATAAAATTATCAATTATAATAAATTAATATATAATAAATTATAATATAATAATTCTATACCTAAAATATAATAATAAATAATTAGTAACAAATAATATAAAAATATACCTATAATCGTGTTTCCAGCTTTACTCTATAATCTAATAACTAATACTGAATATAATAATAACCTATATGTGCATATGATCAGAGATGACATATGTGACAGAAACAACAATGTAATTGCAATTGTCATATGCAATTACAATGGCAGTACGCACCTAAAAACATGACACGGTTTCTCTACTTGACCGATAGATGACACTAGGGAAAAAATTAAGAAGCGACATCTTGTAGATAGATTACAGTAGACTAATCATTTACTTAATTGAAAAAAGGAAAAACGATTCGAAACACAAGGCAGAGCCTCGGATACAATAATGAATTCACGGTAACAACATTTAATGCAGTCAAAAGGACAAGAATAGGACAGTGGAATGTCAGAACGCTACGTGAAGCATCCAAACTGGCGCAAGTAGAACAGCAAATGAGCAAATATAAATTAGATATCCTCGGAATTAGCGAAATGAGGTGGAACAAAAGTGGAGAAGAAATAACATCAAATGGGAACAAACTAATATACAGTGGAAAAGATAGGGGTGGTGAAAGCGGAGTAGGTATCATAATATCAAGGAATTTTCGTAACTCACTAAGCAGTTGGAAGCCAATATCAGACCGAATACTCATGGCACGATTTGCGACAAAAAGTAAAAGTGTAACGATAATACAATGCTACGCTCCTACAGAAGACGCAGAAAACGAGATTAAAGACGACTTCTATGAACAACTAACAACGGCGTTAAACAGCATAAGGAAAGGAGATATTACGATACTAATGGGTGACTTCAATGCTAAAATAGGATCAGACAATCAAGGTATAGAAGATACAATAGGGACACATGGCTGCGGAGTTAGAAACAATAACGGAGAGAGACTCATAGACATATGCCAGACATTCCAATTAATTATCGGCGGCTCGTTATTCCCCCATAAAGACATACATAAGTATACATGGACCTCACCAAACGGTCAAACGAAAAACCAAATTGACCATATATGTATCAGCAGAAAATGGAGAAACACACTGCAAGATGTCAGAAACAAGAGAGGTGCAGATATAGGAAGCGACCACGAATTAATAACCGGAGATGTAAGAATATGGCAGAAATACAAAAGAAGATCCAGAAGAAACATGAGAAGAAAGATAAACCTCCAAGAACTCCGTAACACTGAAATAAGAAATAACATCGTAGAAACAATACGCCAAACCCTCCCAATAAACCAACCACACACATGGGACCACATTGTCGAGACCCTCAAAAACACAGCAGAAGAACACCTAGGGACAATTCAGCCGCAAAGAAAGATATGGATTTCCAATAACACCTGGAATCTAATAACACAAAGAAATAACCTAAAACAGCAATTGAATACCAATAACGCTATAAGACAACAATACAATAATATAGCTAAACAAGTCAAAAGTGCTGCAAGAAGAGATAAAAGAACATACTTTAACGATCTCGCAAATAAGGCGGAAACGGCTGCCATACACAACAACACAAGAGAGCTACATAAAATCGTAAACCAGCTCACTGGCAGAAGAAACAACAAAAATCACCCAATCAAGGATCAAAATGGTGAACTAATAACATGTCCCGAAGAACAAACCCGAATATGGAGGCAACACTTCGCAGAATCCAGTAATAACAACGACCCCAACCTAGAAGAAACCAGACCAGAAAATCGCACAAATAACAATTACAACATCAGAATAAATAAACCATCCAAAGCAGAGATCAAAGAGGCAATAAGAAAGCTAAAAATAAACAAAGCAACAGGCGAAGATGGGCTCCCAGCAGAAATTATAAAAATAGATCCAGAAACATCAGCCGAGCTTTTAGAACCTCACATCACAACAGCATGGGATGAGGGCAGACTACCGGTCACATGGAAAAATGGAATAATCATCAAACTTCCAAAGAAAGGTGATCTGACCAAGTGCGACAACTGGAGAGGCATAACAGTGCTAAACACAATCTACAAAATTATGGCAACAATAATACAAACAAGGCTGCAAGAGAAACTTGAGAACCAAATAAGAGATGAACAAGCAGGTTTTCGTCCCCATAGAAGTTGCATAGACCAGGTTAATACGCTCAGAATCATCGTTGAACAGTCAATAGAATGGCGAGCCCCATTATACCTGGTTTTCATCGATTTCAAGAAAGCGTTCGATTGTATAAGCAGAAAAGCCATATGGAAAGCACTTAGAAACCGAAATGTGCCGGAAAAAATAATAGATATAATACAGAACATGTATGAAGAGACACAACTCTCAGTACTCCACAATGGTAATACCAGCGAACCATTCACCACCAACATAGGAGTAAAACAGGGTTGTCCACTGTCACCAATCCTCTTCACAGTAGTGCTAGATGACATAATGAAAGAGATTAGTACCAAAAGAACTGGATTAACATGGAATCTCTTCAGGCAATTAGAAGATCTGGACTATGCCGATGACATCTGCCTGCTATCACACACAATAAATAATATGCAAGCTAAAATAGACCATCTAGCAACATTAGCTCGAAGTGTGGGCCTGGAAATAAATATCGAAAAGACGAAAGCGATGGCCATTAACATCAATAACCCACGCCGTCCGGTGATAAACAACACACCAATCGACTATGTAGATAATTTCCACTACCTAGGCTGCATCATAAATAACAGCGGTAACATAAACGCCGACATCGAAAGCAGGATCAAAAAGGCCAGGGCAATGTTCGGTCGCCTGCAGCCAGTATGGAAAAGCGCACAAATGTCCAGGGGGACAAAATTAAGGATATTTGGAACCTGCGTAAAGACCACCTTAACATATGGAAGTGAAACCTGGTTAGTTACAAACAACATCACACAGAAACTACAGGTCTTCATCAACAAATGTCTAAGGATAATATGCAGAATATACTGGCCGAACATAATAAGCAACCAGGACCTATGGAAACTTGCCAAAACAGAACCAATTGGGCAAGAGATCAAAAGAAAGAAGTGGAAATGGATAGGGCACACGCTGAGAAAACCGCAAGATAGTATAGCAAGGGAAGCACTAGAATGGAACCCACAAGGAACCCGAAGACGAGGCCGCCCTAATAACACCTGGAGGCGAACGATTTCGGAAGAGCTAGTTTCAATTGAGAAAACATGGGAGGATGCAAAGATAACTGCTCCAAATAGAGTCAGGTGGAGATGCCTAGTAGATATCCTATGCTCCCAAGAGGAGTAATAAGGAAAAAAAAAAAAAAAAAAAAAAAAAAAAGCAGTTGGGAACAAAAACGAAACAATATTTTTTTTAAATTATTCAATTTTGTTTTACATTGAAAATAAATATTTTACTTTAATTAACCTAATAATTTTTATGTATTTAAATGGAATATTCTTCCGGAGAGGGGTTGTGAGCAATCAAGATGACGTCATCACATAACGGTACTACATATCTCAAAGTTTCCGAAAATAAATTATTACGGGCGATGGCGCCATCTAGTGGTCGAAAAATGCATTACAAAATTTTCCTAAGTTGTTATAAGTATTTTAATTAAAATGTTATATTTTTCTTGTAAAACAATAAACTGGAACGCACATCTTACAGTATTGTAGGGAATGATATTGTCTTTCATGTACATCTCGTTTCACCTGAATCAGTGCTACGGTTTTTGAGATATTGCAGTTTCAAGTGAAAATAAAAAAAAAAAAAAAATTTCAAACTTTAAAAAAAACCGCTATAAGTATGAAATTTTCAAAAACACCCTGTATTATTATTATATCGTTAGAAATGTATCTTTACACTCTTTTCAACGATGTATAATAAGTATGGCATATGTTGACAAACACCCCCCTAGAGAACATAAATGCAAAATTGACACAACAATTTTATTAAAAGATACATTTTCATACTTTATTTCTCATAAATTTATTTTGCCTTTTTGTTTTCCAGTTGAAATACCTATGTTAAAATGTAAGTTGGATGCACTTTAGATTTGTTTACAATATTGAGTTGGGTTTTGGTAATTTGTTTGGAGGGATTTTGGAGGTGGCAACCTCATAGTTTTAAAAGTTTTGTTGTTTAAATATGTATGTAAAAATATAATTAGAAAGGACCTTCTATTTGGTTAAAATATCAGAATTATGCGCTTTTTCCAGAATATTTGTAAACATATATGTACACAAGAATCTGAATTAGGAGAGATTTTAGAATGGATTCAAAATCAGGATTGCCGCTTTTTCCAGAATGTTTATAATATATGTATATCGAATATTAGAAGAGATTTTTAGAGTTGGATTCTAAATCTCATTTCCGTTTTTCCAGAATATTTATATGTGTATATGTATATACAATATTAAAAGAGATTTAAGAGTTGGATTCTTAATCAGGATTTCCGCTTTTTCCAGAATATTTATAAATATATTAATATGCCAGATACTTCAACTATTAGAGTTGGATTAATATATTCCATATTTGTTTCATTTTTTTTTAATAATTTGATACATCTAATGTATCAATGTTGGTTCCAGTTTATTGTTTTACAAGAAAAATATAACATTTTAATTAAAATACCATAAAATCTTAGGAAAACTTTGTAATGCATTTTTCGACCACTAGATGGTGCCATCGCCACTAATAATTTATATATTCGGAAACTTTGAGATATATAGTACCGTTATGTGATGACGTCATCTTGATAGCTCACAACCCCTCTCCGGAAGTATATCCTTTAAATGTGGTTCGTTATTACTATTTGAATGTATAATTTTATGCATATTTTATTAATATAATATGTAATATAAATCAAGGTTAAATTGAATTTAAAGATTTGTTTGAAGTGAAATAAATCTACAATATGGTATATATAATATAGCTAACATGTATTTTTAAGCCAATATTAATTTTGATTTTATTATAAATATTATTAACTTATTATGTAACTAGCTGTTGGCCCGTCACAGAATGGCGGAAGGTCAATTGAAAGAATAACTTTTTCTAATTAAGAACTATTTCTAATTTCATTATATACATATACATATACTGGGCTATTCTACGGTTTAACTAGTATCCGCGTAGCACCAAATGACTATATATAAAAGATAGCTGGTGTTGCCAGCTTTCAAAAAATATATAGCTTTAATGGCGCATGTTATTCTTTAAGGACGAAAAGGACATTTAAAAGTATCCTTGTTATTTTAATCTATTTTCAAAAAACCGTTATAACTAGCGATCTGTTCAATATATATATTCAATCAAAGCTATTAATTAAGATGACGGTCTGGAGAATATTTTAACTTTTATTTGATGACGATAGGTGCTGCCGTTTTGGAGATATTGCAATTTCAAGTGGAATTTTAAAACAAAAAAAAAAAAAATTTTGAACTTTCAGAAAAACCACTATAACTTTGAAATTTTCAAAACACCCTGTATTTTTTATTATACTGTTAGAAAGGTCTTTCGACACTCTTTCCAACGGTATATAATAAGTATGGTATATGTTGACAAACAGCCCCACCAGAAAACATGAATGAAAAACTGACACAACAATTTTATTAAAAAATACATTTTCATACTTTATTTCTCATAAATTTATTTTGCCTTTTTTTGGGATGGTGTAAATGGGATTCCAATTTGGGATTCCAAAAAAAAAATTCCAAATTTACAAAATTCCAAAAAAAGAAAAAAAATAATTCCAAAAAAAAATTCCAAAAAAAAAATTCCAAACATCAAAATTTAATGACAAACTATTTTTTAAAAACAGTAATTTTTTACATGCATATTTCAACAACAGCTATCTTTATACCCGTGCATACATATATGAACATCGGGTATATTAAAATTACTCCTCCGTTTGTAACGCATCGAAATATAAGAGCTAGATATAGTGTCAAGGGTACGTATCGAATCAGCATCGAAAAGTGAATCGATCTAGCTATGTGTGTCCGTCCGTCCGTCCGTCCGTCCGTCCGTCCGTCCGTCCGTCCGTCAGCACGATAACTCAAAAACTATAAGAGCTAGAGTTCTGAAACTTTCACAAAGTAATTTTTAGACAATTTGTAGGTTCCCTATTGTTTTTGGTTAAAATCGGAGAAAGGCTTCGGGGAGCTGCCATACAACTTTTTTGCACCAATATGAATTTCTTCAAAATTAACTATACTACGGGGATAAAAATTACACACGGTTAGTTTTATAATGACTCCGGCACTTATATGAAGTTTCAAAATGTTAGGGCCCCATTTTCGGGGGGCTGCCATACAACTTCTTTGCACTAATATGAATTTCTTCAAAACTAATTATACTACGGGGATAAAAATTACACACGGTTAGTTTTATAATGACTCCGGCACTTATATGAAGTTTCAAAATGTTAGGGCCCCATTTTCGGGGGGCTGCCATACAACTTCTTTGCACTAATATGAATTTCTTCAAAACTAATTATACTACGAGGCTGAAAATTACACACGGTTAGTTATATAATGAATCGAGCACTTATATGAAGTTTCAAAATGTTAGGGCCCCATTTGCGGGGGGCCGCCATACAACTTATTTGCACCAGTATGAATTTCTTCAAAACTAATTATACTACGACGATAAAAATTACACACGGTTATTTATATAATGAATCGAGCACTTATATGAAGTTTCAAAATGTTACGGCCCCATTTTGGGGGGGCTGCCATACAAAGTTTTCGATTCAATAACTGCGAATCTAATGAAGCTACAAGGTTAAAATTAAAATTGGGTAGGTAAAGTAATAGGGCAAGTTAGTTGGCAAAGTTGGACATCACTCGGACCATCGGAATTTTAGGGTGGGCCATTTTTTTTTTTTTTTGTTTTTTTTTTGTTTTTTTTTTTTTTTTTTTAAGCTAAAGTTATGGGACAATGAATGAAAATTTTGTTATTTTTTTTGTAATTTTTTTTTTTTTTGTTAATTTTTTTTTTTTTTAAGTTTTTTTTTTTTTTTTTTAAGCTAAAGTTATGAGACAATGAATGAAAATTTTGTTTTATGTTTTGTGATTTTTTTTTTTTGTTTTACGTCAAAATTATGGAGTAATGAGTTAAATGTATAAGGGAAGTATATTACGGTTTATTTTATACACCATAATGAGTATGCACGGGTATCTAAAAGTTGACAAGGGCAACTATAATCTTCCTCGTTTATATATAGTAACACCAGCTATCTTTTATATATAGTCTTTTGGTGCTACGCGGATACTAGTTAAACCGTAGAATCCCCATATATTGTATATCAATACCATATTCTTAAATAAAATCGCAACCGTTACTTTTTGTATAACGCAGATAATGCTTCGATTTTAGTAATAGATACACAAAAAAAAAAACAAATGACTTACATCATTTCTTGTTGTATCTTAAAAACTTGAAGATTTATAAGTTACGTGGTCTACATTTTGTATATTTAGAATTTGATAAAATTTTGGGGTCGTTAGTTCAAATCCCTTCTTGGTGAAATTTTTTTTTAATTTCAATTCATATTTTTTTTTTATTCTATTTATAATATAAAGATTTTAAATTTTTTTATAGGTTTATTTTGTTTCAATAATGATCTATTTTTCCATCTATTAATGTTTTGTATACATATTTTTAAAAAATATTGCTATACATAGTTTTCACAACCATTGTTTAGATTCAAATCGAAATATTTGTTTGTTGCTAACATATAATGTACTTACTCAACATGCTAAAATGTACCTATATTTATATATATACGTAAAATTGTATTAAATGTTGATTTTTGAATTGAGTTTTGCTTTATTTATAAATTTTGAATTATAAACTTTATTTGGATTTTTTTTTAATATACCAAATCACGTTATATATTTGTTTGGCTTCTATGAAGTTTATATTTGTTTCACCCGAAGCCACTTTGCCAACCACTACACTATTTTTTTTCCATTTTTAACTTTTTTTTAAATAGACAAAATAATTAAAAGGAATTATGAGGGAAAGATGCAGGGATAAGGGATAAATGTAGTGATGAGGGAAATATGCGGGGATGAGGGAACTTTGAAATACTTTGATTGCAACAAAGCGTACATTTGTTATTTCAGATTTCACTGAAAGTTTAAGACTTACTACACAATGTTCCTGTGAAGCATAGTTTTCTTAAATTTTATTTACAAAATGTTTTACTATTTATAAAAAATTTACAGAAAATGTTCTGTGAGTTTTAATAACGTAAACGAACTAATTCATGAATATTTAAAATAATTTAATTTCAAAAAAAAATTTTATTTATTTTTGTTTTTTTTTTATTAAAAATAAATAAAATATTTTTTGGCCTGCTTATGATAATTTATGATATTTTATTTTCTAAAATAAAACACATTTAACAAAACATTAATATTTTATTTTTTTATAATTGAACACATCCAACAAAACACATTTAATTGAATGCGTTTGTTACACCTCATTCTAGACAAATATATTAATAAAATAATAATAATAATAATAATTTAGAAAAAAATTATATGTATGAAATTTCTACTTTGAAAAATCTCATATAATATCTTTTAGGAATTCGAGAATTTCTAAATTTAATTGTTATAGAAAAATCTCTCCCTGTTATCTAACTTAGCAATGGTAAAAAACGTATACCAATGTTCGTACCGCAGAGCTCGGGTTGGGAGCTAAATTTAAAAATTTAGGACAATGTATAATTTATCATAACATATCAATTGTGAGAAAACTTTTAGAGCTAGCGCGATAAAAAGCTAATTAACATAGTAGTAAGTAACTATGCTAAGTAGTACGTGACATAGTTCTATACTTAAATATAGGGCTCACATGAATATAGGCCAGGAGGTTGAAAAAACTATTGCATAGTATAGCAACAAATAAACAAAGATATAATGATAAATAAAAGCGATTGATAGATGAGGTGATCAAAATTCAAAATAATAGATTTTTTAACTTGTAAGGGAATTCTTACCCGGATCCCTAAAAAAACGGTACCATCAAGCCATTTTGTAGGAATTTTTAAGAAGATTCTCCCAGTTTTTATGCTTAATATATTTGGTGAAAATTGTAATAATCTGAGCTTATTATATGGGTTATTTAGTAAGAAGTTTAATAGACCAAAGTAATGGAGTATATTTATTTCAATTATACTTTAGAAGAGTTATGAATTGAAATTCTCTTTTATGCTTAGTATATCGTTATTAATTATTTTTAAAGAAGTTCATGATTTTATAACATTCATAATCTTTATTGAATTTGATTACTTAGCAATTATCTGCTCTATAATATTAAAGTAGTACTTAAGTAAAATAAGAAAAAAAACCTCACTTTCGTTACTTTTTGTAAACGATTTTTAATTAAAAATAATAGATACTTTATTTGCTTTATTTACTTTATTTTTTCCCCTTTGTTTTTTTTTTGGTGCCTCGGTGGGGTAGTGGGTAAGCTTACCGAGGTGGTGCGATTCGATTCCCAGCAGGTCATGAAATATTTAATTCGAAAAAAAAATTATTGTAAAATAATTGTAAAATATTTTTTTTTTTACAAATCCTCATAGTGACCATATATAGTAAAATATAAAATATATTATAATATGAACAAAATAAAATAATATTACTTATAAGTTAATATAGCCGAAGGCCTTAGATGTTAGTGCTAGGTATAAGCAATATATACTAACTAATTAAATTAGTTAGCATATAATATAAAATAAATAATTAATAATTTTTTTCCTTTTTAAGAAAACCAAAATTATATGTTCTTGGAGTATTTTTATTTTACCTTTCAGTTAGTTTTATTTAATATCATCTGTCAAAAAATCTATCTGTTTATCAATCTCGTTATATAGACAATTTTATAATTTTAATTTAACAATAAAGTTAATTCAGTATCATGAACTTATATTTTTATATCTTTTTGTATGAAGTTTATGAAGTATAGACAGAATAATCTTTATTGGTTTTGAAAGTCTGGAACGGACCTCCCTGTATCTTAATTATAAGTATAGGTTAAAACATTTTTTAAATTTATTTCACCTTTCAAAAATTTAAGAACGAATAAAGAATAAGAATTTTTAATACTGTTTTTTTGGCTAGATCTAAAGAGTTTAGTCAAAATAGATCCGTTAAACAAAAAGGTTAATGTTTATTTACCAGAATTTATCAGATTCTGAAAGCAATTCTGAAACTTAATTTTAAACCATTGTACATCTTGTCTTTTGTTTTTATTTAATTTTTATACCCGTGCATACATATATGAACATCGGGTATATTAAAATTACTCCTCCGTTTGTAACGCATCGAAATATAAGAGCATCGAAAAGTGAATCGATCTAGCTATGTGTGTCCGTCCGTCCGTCCGTCAGCACGATAACTCAAAAACTAAAAGGGCTAGAGTCTTGAAATTCACACCAAGTCATTTTTAGACAATTTCTAGGTTCCCTATTGTTTTTGGTTAAAATCGAACCAAGGCTTCTGGGAGCTGCCATACAACTTTTTTGCACCAATATGAATTTCTTCAAAACTATTTATACTACGGGGATGAAAATTACACACGGTTAGTTTTATAATGACTCCGGCACTTATATGAAGTTTCAAAATGTTAGGGCCCCATTTTCGGGGGGCTGCCATACAACTTCCTTGCACCAATATGAATTTCTTCAAAACTAATTATACTACGCGGATGAAAATTTCACACGGTTAGTTATATAATGAATCGAGCACTTATATGAAGTTTCAAAATGTTTGGGCCCCATTTACGGGGAGCTGCCATACAACTTTTTTGTACCAATATGAATTTCTTCAAAACTATTTATACTACGGGGATGAAAATTACACACGGTTAGTTTTATAATGACTCCGGCACTTATATGAAGTTTCAAAATGTTAGGGCCCCATTTTCGGGGGGCTGCCATACAACTTCCTTGCACCAATATGAATTTCTTCAAAACTAATTATACTACGCGGATGAAAATTACACACGGTTAGTTATATAATGAATCGAGCACTTATATGAAGTTTCAAAATGTTTGGGCCCCATTTACGGGGAGCTGCCATACAACTTTTTTGCACCAATATGAATTTCTTCAAAACTATTTATACTACGGGGAAGAAAATTACACACGGTTAGTTTTATAATGACTCCGGCACTTATATGAAGTTTCAAAATGTTAGGGCCCCATTTTCGGGGGGCTGCCATACAACTTCCTTGCACCAATATGAATTTCTTCAAAACTAATTATACTACGCGGATGAAAATTACACACGGTTAGTTATATAATGAATCGAGCACTTATATGAAGATTCAAAATGTTAGGGCCCCATTTTCGGGGGGCTGCCATACAAAGTTTTCGATTCAATAACTGTGAATCTAATAAAGCTACAAGGTTAAAATTAAAATTGGGCAGGTAAATTAATAGGGCAAGTTACTTGGAAAAGTTGGACATCACTCGGACCATCGGACTTTTAGGGTGGGCCAATTTTTTTTTTTGTTTTTTTTTCTTTTTTGTTTTTTTTTTTTTTATTTTTTTTTAAGCTAAAGTTATGGGACAATGAATGAAAATTTTGTTTTTTGTTTTGTGATTTTTTTTTTTTTTTGTTAATTTTTTTTTTTTTTTTTACGTCAAAATTATGGGGTAATGAGTTAAATGTATAAGGGAAGTAAATTACGGTTTATTTTATACACCATAGTGGGTATGCACGGGTATCTAAAAGTTGTTCATAAATTTCAAGTTATTACACGCTTTTTATATTATCCTGCAAACTTTAAAAAAAAAAACAAAAATTATTAGTTCTGTTGTTTTCCTTAAACTATTAAAAACAAAAGCAAATAAAGCTTTCTTGTATATTAACACAAAAACAAAGTATTTTTATTACTTTTTTGCATTTAAATAATAAACGCTTACAAGAAACTTATATACTTATATATTTATATATATTGTAGTCTTACTTTAACTAATTGTAAAATAAGTAAATTATAAAAATAGGATGTATACGTATCCTTGAAAAAAACTGATAGAAAGGCCTTTATTTTTTGTTTTTTCTTATTTCTGCTTCCAAAAACTTTTTTTAGTCTTTCTACTTTTTTTTTTTTCTGTTTTTGTGCTTTTGCTTGGTTTTTCTTATATGTGACAGTTTATGTCGCGACAAAATTTTTAAGAACGATCAAGTTTTTTTTTGTTTTTCTTATATTAGAAAAATGTGCTGCCTTGTGCTTTAAAAACAAAAAAAAAACGATCATAACAAAAAAATTAAAGAAAGAGAAAACAATTAAGGATGAAAGAAAATGCATAACTCTAAATTTTTAAGATTTATGAAAGGATCCTTATTAGAAGACGATCTGTAAACTCGTAAAACTGTGTACAAGTTTATATATATATATATTTTTTTATATATATAGGGAGTTTCAAGAGTAAACGGCATCCTTGCAAGGGGCGATATGGAAGATAAAAACAAGCAAAAAACTTAGTATTAAGTGAGATAACGGGATTTATAAGTTTTCTCTAGTTTTTGTTTATAATTTAGGAACTAACAAACGTAAGATCAACCTTTTACCATTTATAAAATGTAAGATCAACCTTAATGCAATTTCGGAAGCTTTCTAAATTAGGTATTTAACGCAACATGAAAAAAGGCCGGGTGACTTTTAAATAAACATTTACACAACTTTTTGCATTTTCTATTCTAAAAATGTCAATTAATTTTTAATTGAAAATGGAAAAATATTTAAATTGAAAGCTTCCGGCCTTTTTTCATGTTGCGTTAAATTAGTTAGTTTCCGAAAATGGTATTAAGGTTGATCTTACATTTTATAAACCAAAAGCATTAAATTATAAACCAAAAGCTACAGAAAATTTATAAATCCCGCTATATCGAAAACCGTTAGGAATAGATCTCACTTAATATTAAAGTTTTTTGCTTGTTTTTTATCTCCCTTATCACCCTTTATAAGAATGTCTTTTACCCGTGAAATACCTTGCATAAATTATATGCATATGTAAAATTTTTTATTAATATCTGTATTTGTTAAACAGCTTGAATTCTTGTATCTTTATAATATAAAACCATTGAAATTTAAAAATTTCTGTGTTCAGTGTTATATAGTGGTTTTTCACTTCTTTGCTATTTTGGAAAATTTCAAAAATACATTGCATGTAAATTTTTTTTTCCAGGTATATAAAAATGTGTAGGTACATATATTAATTATATTATATGTTATATGTGAGAAATTACATTTATATAATTATGGTGTGCATCAAGTAAAGGAAAAAAGCAGTTCAGTTTCAGTTTTAACTTTAATTTGCATTCACATAAGACAAAAGTAAAATGTATAAGAAAATTTGTACAAAAAAATTTTTAGAAAATGAATGGGCTTGAATTTTGTAATATAATCATGTAAGGTTTCTGTTCTGTTTATAAGAAAGTGCAAAGCTATCAGAGTGCATAAAATAAAACGAGGAAGATTATAGTTGCCCTTGTCAACTTTTAGATACCCGTGCATACCCACTAACCGTTATTTATTTCCTCTATGCTATTATAAATATTACAAAATAAATATAAGAAAGTAAAATAGTTAAAAAAAAATTTACCTTTTTATCCCACAATTTTAGCTTAAAAAAAAAATAAAATTTTTAATTCCATTATACTACCATAATTTTTGCTTAAAAACAAAAAAAAAAAAAAAACAAAAAAAAAAAAAATAGCCCGCCCTAAAAGTTGGTCCGAGTGATGTCCAACTTTGCCAACTAACTTGCCCTATTACTTTATCTGCCCAGTTTTGATTTTAACCTCGTAGCTTCATTAGATTCACAGTTATCGAATTGATTATTTTGTATGGCAGTTGCCCGAAAATGAAGTCGTAACATTTTGAAACTTCATATAAGTTCTTGATTCATTATAAAACTAACCGTGTGTAATTTTCATCTTCCTGGTATAATTACTTTTGAAGAAATTCATATTGATTTAAATAAGTTGTGTGGCAGCTCCCCGAAACCTTGATCTGGTCTTAACCAAAAAAAATAGGGAACCTAAAAAATGTCCCAAAAATGTTTTGTGTGAATTTCAAAACTCTTGCTCTAATTTTTCAATTCCATCTCTTATAATTAATTTTTAATTCACGAATATATTAAACTTAAGCCAAATCAACTTCATATGATCATTATTCATATAATAATCATCATGATGATTCATCATATATATTCATAAATATCTATCAATATCAATAAGCCATTTACTTAAAAAAATCTTTGTCTTCTTTTTTTTTGCTTATCTTAAATAAACTACGCATCATTTAAATCATATGAAATTCTAACTCGAAATCTTTATCTACTTTTTGTAACAAAAACAAAAAACAAAAAAAAACAAAAAAACAAAAACAAACAAAATTCATATAATTTCATGTTAAATACTTCATGTTAAAATTTTTGTATGAAAATATTGGAGTTAAAAAAGTTAGCTGTTCGAGAGCTACCCGAAGTTTTGGTCCGATCTTAACCAAAAAAAATAGGGAACCTAGAAATTGATTGAAAAATATTTTGTGAAAATTTCAAAACTGTAGCTCTTTTAGTTTTTGAGTTATCGTGCTGACACACAGACGGACGGACGGACGGACGGACAGACACACATAGCTAGATCGACTAATTTTTCGATTCTGAGCCGATACGTACCCTTGACACTATATCTAGCTCGTCTAGATCGATGCGTTACAAACGGAGGAGCAAATCTAATATACCCGATGTCATATATGTATGCACGGGTATAAAAAAAAAAAAAAATAATAAACATCATATTCATAATGATTATAATTCATAAATCTCAAAGTACAAAGTCCAAATCTAAAATATTTTTTAAAAATTTTATGCATCATTTAAATCGTATGAAATCGAAACTCGAAATCGTTATCTTTCTACAAAAAAAAAAAAACAAACAAAAAATAAACAAACAAAAAAAAACAAAATTCATATAATTTTTTTTTTCATGTTATATACAAGGTATGCACACAAATTTAAAATTTTTATATGAAAATATGGGAGTTAAAAAAGTTAGTTGTTCGAGAGCTACCCGAAGTTTTGCTCCGATCTTAACCAAAAAAAATAGGGAACCTAGAAATTGATTGAAAAATATTTTGTGAAAATTTCAAAACTGTAGCTCTTTTAGTTTTTGAGTTATCGTGCTGACACACAGACGGACGGACGGACGGACGGACAGACACACATAGCTAGATCGACTAATTTTTCGATTCTGAGCCGATACGTACCCTTGACACTATATCTAGCTCGTCTAGATCGATGCGTTACAAACGGAGGAGCAAATCTAATATACCCGATGTCATATATGTATGCACGGGTATAAAAAAATATATTTTGTTAATTTTTTATTAAATATGAACTTTTAGTTTATTTTCAGTCTATGAAGCTGACAATTAAATTTATACTTATACTTTGGGTATGATAGCAAAATTAATTGTACAATTTGGAAAATATGCCATGCTATTGTTAACTACACTTTAAGTGCTAATCAACTGTGATTACTCTTTTGAACATTTAGATTAGATCATTGTCATTATTAGACATATAAATAAAGAACAAGAGTAATCTGTCTTGATATGTTCTATATATATTTGATTGGCGAAAAGTTTTAAAAACTGTCATTTATTTAAAGCTTACTACAGTAATCAAAAGTTGTATGATAAACAATTATTACACAATTACGTCTGTGCAGTCAGTGCATTATCTATGTAGTCACGTATGCCTGACTTATTAAACTTTTGACTTATTATCGAAAATTGATGTGAATTTCTAAGAAGGATATTTTGTGATTTATAACGAATTGGCTAAGGCTAAGTTATAATACTATGAAAATTTATAAATTTTGACAAAGTATATTGATTGTTGATTAACAAAACAAAGTCATCTCATCAAATATGCCCGACTAGTGTTTTGTAAACAAAATATGTCGGCCTTTAATTTATTATAACTCTTATATTATGATATTTGCGATTATGTGCTATAACTTCTAGTATTATTTAACTCGTTACTTCCTTACATATTATAAAGATACCTACCAGAATCATTTTAAATCAATTAACTTTTAAAAGTAAATATTGATATTGAAAAACTGTAACTTTTAAAATACAAAAATCATTGTAGAAACTATGAATAGAAAAGTTCGAAAAAAATGTTCTATAAAAAAACTTTTATTTAAATATTAACTTGTACATTTTTTATTTTCTGGAAAATTACCCTCTGCAGCTGTTTCGAATTTTCTTTACCAAAATATCTGGGAAAATAATTTTTTTTTTTAAATTGTTTTTTATATATATATTTTTTTATATTGTTTTTTTTTTAAATTTTGAAATGGAAAGTATAGCTACATACATTCTTCCGTTGTCGGTATTCTTTTATTTTTTCTTTCCCGAAACAGTTTTCCATGTACCAAAGGTGCTGCAGTGTGACTGAATTTTTCTTTTATGTGACAAAAAAAAAATGTTTTTTCCTGAAATGTCAGAAATAAAAAAAAAAATGTTTTTTTATTGCTTTCAAGAAATAAAATTTTAAAAAAAATGTTATGAAAAATTTGTTAATGGTTTGTTAAAAAATCGGTCGGATACTTTTTACTTACATATATATTTTATGTATATATTTTATATCATGACAAACTAAAAAGTTATAATAGTAAATTAATTTATTTAATTGTTTTATTAAAGCCTATTAAGACTATCTTAAACTTATGATTTGCTATAATGTTATAATATTAATTTTGATTTTTTTTTTTTAATTAAAAAATAGTTTATGAAAGTTGTATTCACAATTAATTCAATAAAGAGATAGTTTATTACCTTTTTATAACGCTAAATCCTTGTGTTCTAAATATATTGGATCTAAAATTGAAATAAAATGTTGCGAAAAATTTTAAAAATTGAAAATTTATTTCAGTAAGTAATCAAGTATTTGTATACTAATATTTGCTACAACGTTGCTTCTATATTTTTTTGAATGGTCATGTTATTTGAACCCTGTTTAGAGCTATATGTACATTTATTATATTGAGTTACAACGACCGGTATAATACTGTTTGTGTTAATAATTTTTATTTTTCTATTAGACCGAGATATTTGTACATTTTTCTGGTGGAACCGAATCGGCGTTATATCCCTTTTGAAACGGAAATAAATCTGAAATCACGAATTTTCCGAATTGGATTTTATTATATCCAATTTAGCTTTATTTCTTAGGGCATTCATTCCGGATATCTATTTTTATTTTAAAAGTTTAATTTAAAATAATATAAATCATTAGTAACACTGTAATTGAAATTAATGGTTTGCATTGGTTTCCAAACCTGTTTTTTTAGGAGACTTTACTGACTGACTAATGTTTCATTTTTCTATTCTATTAATTTTTTGTAACAATGACATTGAATATTGATTTAATGATCCGGATTATGATCTGGATAAATTATTTAAGTAGGTAAACCCTGTTGTCATATAAATGTGGTTCTAATTTTTGACATTTCATTTTCAATTTGATAATAAATAATAAACATATCTAAGTAAAAGTAGTCTGTACAAATTGGAGTTTCGTATTTTTTCATAAAATTTTTTTTTAACCAAAATTTAATTGTGTAAACAAATATAAAATTTAAATAAAAGAAAGAAAAAAAAAATGTTATGGAAATGGAAAATGGAAATGTTAAATTTTATAAGGAATACAAATATTAAATGAAAACAAAATATTTTTCGATTTTAAATGAATTGTTTGAACAATTATCAAGGGATAGTTCAACAGATGAAAATTCAAGTGAAACTTCAAATTCTTAAGACGCTTGTGAAGAAGAATACGCAAAAATAAATAATTTTATGGAAACTATTAATGCGCACAGTGAAAGTGATTTTAAATCTCATTTTAGGTTATCTCGTTTTACTGTGGCTTACTTGATAAGTAATTTACTTCATATACATTTTTTTTAAGTATAAAATATTAAACTAATAATAATTTTAGATCGTTATTCTCAATCTGAATAGCTACACAAACTGGACGTAGAGGTAGAAAAAGAATTGGATGCTGTTAAATTTACTAATTCTTATAACAACCTTGCTTTGGTTTAAAATAAATAAATAAAAAATACCAGAATAAAAAATACAGCCAAAAATAAAAGCCTGTTTGTCCAAACTTATCCTTGTTGAAGAGTTAATCTAAAACAAAGTTTTTTATTTTTATGATAGAGTTAAATAATTTGAAAAAAACTTTATTATGAAATACTTTTAAATAAATTTTATATCTTACTTTTCGCTTTCACTCCATTTTTTTCAAATTTGTTTATTTACTTTTTGAATTTTTTTAAATGTCATTTATTCGATCTGAAAGCAATTACTGCCAACAATTAAAAATAAAACACTACGAAGTGCTACTTGTGACGAATGGCATTACTAAAATTTTTCAAACCTCGATAAAACCCAGATATTTATGTGGGTTTTGAGTTGCCATTTTATTTTCATATTAAATGACTGATCTAGACCTTGAACCGAATCAAAAGAACGCAGCAATATATTATTAAAAACCTATAAAAATTTAATATTTAATATCCATAGAAAAACGAGGAAGATTATAGTTGCCCTTGTCAACTTTTAGATACCCGTGCGTGTATTAAATAAATAAGAAATTCTTATATTGCAATTGAACTGTTTGACAGAAAATTCAAAATATTTGTTTTTTTATATTTAATTACAAAAAAAATTAATTGTTTGTTTTGAATAACTGTTTTGAATTTTTTTAAAAATGTATTAAAAAAAATAAATAATTTATAAATGAAAATTTTAAAATGAATTTAAAAAAAAAAAAAATTTCGCCCCAGCCAGGAATCGAACCGAAACGTTTTGACTACTAGTCCCATGTCCTATCCACTATACCATAGAAAAATTGATAATTTGTCTACAAAACGAGTTTTTATTTATCTCATTATTTTTTTTTTTAATAATTGTAGTTGCTAAGGTATCAATTGTTTGTTTTAAATAACAGTTTTAAATAATCGTAGTTTCTATGGTATCAATTGTTTGTTTTAAATAACAGTTTTGAATTTTTTTATAGAAATATTAAAAAAAATTAATAATTTTTAATATAAATGAGAGTCTTCTGTCAAATTTTCTATAAAATAAAATATTTTCAAACATAAAATAAATACATATATTTTATTCAAAAAAAAATAGATAAAAAAAAATGAATTTAAAAAAAAAAAAAAATTTTCCTTAGCCTGAATTCGAACCGAGACATTTTTGCTACAAGTAACATGTCCTAACCACTACACCATGAATCGATTAATAATTAAACAACAATTTGTTTGTTTTTATATTTGGTTTCTATTTCGTTATTAATTTAGAAAATACTCATAAAATATCGAAAAATTTGTATGGCAGCTACCCGAAGCCTTTCTCCGATTTTAACCAAAAACAATAGGGAACCTACAAATTGTCTAAAAATTACTTTGTGAAAGTTTCAGAACTCTAGCTCTTATAGTTTTTGAGTTATCGTGCTGACGGACGGACGGACGGACGGACGGACACACATAGCTAGATCGATTCACTTTTCGATGCTGATTCGATACGTACCCTTGACACTATATCTAGCTCTTATATTTCGAAAGCGTTACAAACGGAGGAGTAATTTTAATATACCGTAAAGTTCTGAATACAGTACCCCCCCGAATAAAGTACCCCGGGTACACTAATTGGAACATTTTTCCAATTACAGTACCCCGGGTACACTAATTGGATTTGTTTTTTCGCAAATAAATTTAAAAATAAAAAAAAAAGACATCGATCTTTGTGTTAGTTTGGGTGGTTCGATGACCACAGATTTAATGTTAAGTTGGATGAAAAAGTGTTTCTATAAGGAGAACAGTTCTTTTGGTATTGAAAAGTTACTTTTAATTCTTATAGTTGCCATTTAATGGATGAAGTGACAAAAGAACTAAAGAAGCTATGCAATGCAGAGTCAATCATAATACCTCCAAAAACTACATCATTTTTACAACCATTTGATGTTTCAATTAACTATCCATTTAAAAATTTTATGAGAGCTGCTTGGAATGATTGGCTTATAAATAGTAAAGAGGAATTTACAAAAAAAGGATACAGGAAAAATCGACTTATCAAGATATTGTTGATTTTACATCTTCAGCTTTAAAACAAATTTCGCCAGAAATCATTGAAAGGTCATTTGAGTGTTGCGGAGTTGGAGAGTTTGGAAAAGAAATATGTTTGGAAAAATTAAATTGTCGCCTTCAAAATATTCTTAAATCTTGCGGGGACGTACATGAATCAAATATTTCTGAAATCCAAACTGAACCAAATAATACAACTTATGAGCTGGTCGGGGTTGATGAAGCTAATGCAAAGTTAGCGAATTTTGATGATGATATAGAAACTATTGATGAACGTGTAATTGATAATCAGACTTCTTCTGATGATGATGAATATATCAGCGAAACTTCAAGTGGAGTTGATACACAGGAGCTTTTCGAATTGGTTTAACTGGCTAATAAGTAATAGTTTAAAAAATTATTTAAAAAATTTAATCAGACTATATCTTAATAAATGTATCTAGTTTTTCTATTATTAATTAATTAATGTATATTTGCAGATTTTTTTTATTATTAATAAGCTATGTATATATATTTTTTTATTTTGAATAAGTAATATAGTTATTTTGTTTTGTGAATTATACTAATTGCTTTAATTTTATTTTCCATAATACATTCCCTATCATACATAATTTTT
Organism: Dolichopus griseipennis; assembly: GCA_963082915.1. NCBI lineage: Eukaryota > Metazoa > Arthropoda > Insecta > Diptera > Dolichopodidae > Dolichopus > Dolichopus griseipennis. Next base: position 303,723,345 of record OY720441.1, read on the forward strand.
TGTTGTTCCGAATAGTGTACCCGGGTATAGAAAACTAATTAGTGTACCCGGGTATACTAATTGGATTTATTATTTTTTCAGAATATTGCCATTTTCCAATTAGAGTACCCGGGTATTGTATTCAGAACTTTACGGTACTCGATGTTCATATATGTATGCACGGGTATAAAGAAATGAAATTTGCACATTGAACGACGCCTTACTTTTTAAAAATTCAAATCCACTAAATAACTAAACACAATATATTTTGAAATTATACATACATACAATCTAATACTTCTGTTATTTCCACGCTGTATTTGAAAGTTATATTTCAAAATTTTTTAGTTTTTTTATAATACAAGGGTTCGGAACGAAACGATATTGGAGCATACGATATCTCCGGGGCAAAAAAAATGTTTGTTGTTTTATTCTGAATTCTAAAAAATTAAGAATTTAATATTTGATTTGATTGAAAAAAATGAATATTTTTGAGTTTATACTTATATTCATTTAATGCATGCAAACATATGTAGATCATAATATTGTTTTAATGCAAACTTCAACAAACATTTCTCTGAATTTCAATTTACACCAATATAAATTTTAAAGTTCTATACCATAAAATTTTATTTTTAAAAATATTTTAAAATTATAATCATAATTTTTTTTTAGTGTTTTACAATTCGATTCAATTATTTTTTTCAAATAATATTTAAACTAAATCTAAACAATCGCATATATGAGAATAATAAACTTCAAAATGGAATAGTAACTTTCAATATGAGAATAGTAAACTTCAAAGTGGAATAGTAACTTTCAATATGAGAATAGTAAACTTCAATATGAGAAATGTTAAAATCTAAATAAGAATAGTAATCTTTGTGATGATTTTCAATAAATTGTTTAAATTTTAGAGAATAATTACAATTTTTTTTTATAGTAAAAATAAAACCCTACAACAATGTCTACAAAAATTAAAAAATTAGAAAAACAATCTAAGAAAATACAATTACTTGTCGTTTTAAATATGAATGGAGACTTGAAACAACTTGCGCACCAGCTTAATATTCCTCAATCAACAGCATATCGTTGGATTTCAGAGTCTGAAAACTCAGACAAACGAGGAGGGAAAAAATTTGAAAAAATTATTAAAATTCATAAAGATTATTTCGTTGAAATGATAAAAAAAATTTGTCGCATAACATTAGCGGAACTTACTGGTGCGTTTGAAGAAAAATTTAATTTCTCTATTTCAAAAACAACTCTTTCTAAACACCTAGATTCTTTCTGTTACTCGTTGAAATACGTAAGATATGAACCAGAAAAGGGAAACAGCCCTGAGAATAAACAAAAAAGAAAGGAGTTTTTTGTCTATTGGAATTTCAGTCCCAAAATAAGCCAATCTTGTTTATGGACGAAAGTAATTTAAATATTCATATTTCACGAACGCGGGGTAGATCTTTGAAAGAAACAAGGTGCATCACTATAGCAGCCGGTTCAAAAGGCGTACATGTAATAGGCTGCATAAGCACAATGGGATTTATTCATTATGAAATACGAATAGGTTCCTTCAAAAAAGAAAACGCAAAAGAGTGGATGGAAACCTGCCTTCGCCAAGCAATGGTCAGACATGGTGAACCGGTTGTCATCGTGATTGACAATGCACCATGTCACAGTAATATTGTAGAAGTTTTATTGAAGCAGGAATTCAATGGGAATAAGATATTGAAACTTGGAACGTATAGCCCAATGTTTAACTCAATTGAAAATGTGTGGTCTGTAATGTTAAAAGAGAATTGTCAATAAAGTTGTCAAGCATTCTTAATACAAGAAACAATTTAACTATCAAAGAACAGAGAGTAAGTGCCTTAGAAAGCCTTATGAAAGAAGGCCTTCAGACAATTACACCAACAATATGTGCCAAATGCATCGAATCCATTCACTGGAAAATACCTGCCGCTATTAACTTAGAAAATATGCAGTATTAATAAATCTAATTTTTTTCTAAAATATTTGGTATTTCATAATTTTTTTAAATAAAAATTCTCAAATTGAAGTTTACTACTCTCATATCGAAGTTTACTATTCTCATATTGAAAGTTACTATTCCACTTTGAAGTTTACTATTCTCATATTGAAAGTTACTATTCCATTTTGAAGTTTACTTTTCATTTTGAAACTGAAAAGGTATAGTCCCCGTATCTCGAGACACAGAAGTTGAACCGACTTCTTGAAAAATCTAGTCCCCGATTCTGTACTCCCAAAAATTGGCATCAAAGCTTTTGAAGCCATGTGTTGGGGCAGGCTTACTATTTCAACTTTTCTTGTTGTATTTTGGTTTTACTAAAAAATGTGGGATTCTTGGATAAACGGAAACTTTTCCTTTTTTGATTTGTAAAACATTGTAAAATCATCTGGAACTGTATTTTCACCGAAACTTAATTTTTTGGTTTTTGTAGATAAAGTTCCAAAAATAATCTTATGAAAATTATTTTCGGATAAAGTTTCGGACAATATTTTATGTAGGAGAAATGTGTGCATTGTATGTACATTTTAAAGTTTTATTTTTTAGGAAATTAATAAATTGTGTCGCTAACTGCTGAACTGTTAGGCTAATAAGCCTGTCTTTACCAAATATACATGTTGGAACAGTGGGTCATATTATATTCGTGTTATTAGAATTGATCTTAATGAATTCCACATACAATTTAAACTAGAGATAGTACTAGACCTTATAACATGTAGAAACGTCTTAGATTTTTAATAGATCCAATTCTATTTTGGTTTATATTGTAATATTTTGTATTTGAGTTATATGGTATTCTATATCTGTGAGTTATATTATTCAATTAAATTATTTCTTTATATTTTGTAATTCTTTATATTGTTTAATTAATGTATTTTTTATTAGAGATATATAATTATTAATTATTGATTAAGCCATTAATTTGAACCCAATAGCGAATGGTAGCTGAGCCGAGTCGAAAACCAAAAAAGTTTTTTCACTTTCACTTTCGTATGAAAGGTTAGTATTCTAATCACTGTGCCACCCAACCGTAAATGAATACTTTTATTTATTAAGTAAACAAAATTTTTTCTAAATACATTCAAAACCTGGCACATCTTTTATTTTTATCAAAAATATTTCTCTATTTATTTTCATATTAATTTGTCCCGCTTTCTATTATCTTTAACTCTATGGTTCTCTATGGTACTCTATGGTTTAACATAACATATTTTCATTTAAAACAATATTGCATGCCATATTTAAAGTTTATTTTGAATTAATATATTTAAATAATTGAAATTTGAATGGTAATTGAAGTTTAATTTACTTATTCTTCATATAGTGCAATATTAATTAGTAAAATATTTTATAAATAATTTAAATTTCATATATTTTATAAAATAATAAATTAATTCTAATTATTTTTATCGCTGTGCTAAATAATTCATAAAAAATATCAATTTATTAGACAAAATAAAAAAAAAAACAATTTTCAATTGAAAACTTTTCCAAAATCATTAAGTTTGATTGTGAAAAGATTATTGCTAATTATATTTAAAAAAAATTAAATTAAAAAAAAAACTGTATTGCGTATTAATTTCTGCAATTTAATGTATGATATTCTAAATTATTTCCAGAATAAAATTAAATTAATTTATAAAATATTTGCTGTACATTATAATTAAATAAATTGAATTCAAAATTTGACACAATTTCAAAATAAGAGAAATATTTTGGGAAAAATAATTATATATTTTAAATTTAAATAACACAAATATACCTGATAAAAGAAGTTTTAAATGCAAATTTATTTATAGGGAAAATTAAATTTAAATGTCAAAAGAATAGTATAAAATATACAGCGTGTCCGGGACTCAAGTACGCGCACTACACTCAGTGATTGGGGGCATTAAAACAAACAAAAAATTGTACTGAAGGGGGGGTCTATTGTGGACCCTTTTCGAGATATGAGGGATTAACGATTTAAGGAGACTTTTAAAAAAAAAATCCATTTTGTAGAGTAAATTGTCAGCTTTAATTTTTGTGTACTAATGATCCCCATATACCCAACAGTTCAAAGATATGAAGGTTCAAAATGATATAAATTTCTTATAAAATATTAATGAAAAAATAAATAGATAAAAAAAAATTTCATAATTTTTCTGTTTGAACCGATTGAAAATAACACACTTTTCTATTCTTCATATCAAAAATGGTTAGAGATAGAGAAAAAGTTATTATGTACTAATTATAGGGCTTGAAAAGCTGTCTTGAAATATGTACAATTTTTTGTTTGTTTTAATGCCCCCAATCACTGAGTGTAGTGCGCGTACTTGAGTCCCGGACACCCTTTATATTATAAATTTTCATATTGATAATGGAAAATTTTAATTAAATTAAAGTGAAATTAAATATTAAACAAGTGATAAAAAAAAACAAGGGTTTTTAAAAAAGCTCATTTTCAAATATATATAGAACTTCATACTGAGTTTAAAGTAAAAAATATATATAAAAATAAATAATATTATAATTTAGTTATTACATCAATTCATTATTAATTATAATATAAATAATAATTAAATCAATACTTAGATTATAAACTAATTATACTCAAGAAAATCTGTTAACGAGTATCGAAATGTTGGCATGTCAAAAGTCCCCAAGTCAAAACTCCCCAGGAAACTGATGACTCCTTTAAACAGTCATTGTTTCAGTTGTTTTAATTTGCTTTGCATATCACGGATAAGTATCTGATAGAAGACAGATATCATTCCACCAATTCTACATAACCCATAAGTTTTTTCTGATTCCAAAAAGTCATGGAATAAGTCTCTATCTACTTTGAGTAGAGAGTATTACTCAAACTTTCTGCTACAATTATTAAAGGATGAATATTTGGTTCAGTTCAGTTCCATTTTTCTTGTGAAAAATTTAAAATTTAATTGATTTATGTAATATTTTTTTGGTTCTTCTAGTAAGGTCTAATACAGCAAAATAATTTAAAATGATTCATTGAATAAAAGCAAAGAGAAATTAGCTTTTTAATATATAAATAATGTATCATTTCATAGAAATAAAATAATCAATACCAGGTCCTTTATTTCAATAAACAAGTGATGAAAAAAAACCAAGGGTTTTTAAAAAAGCACATTTTCAAAATTATATTGTATTACATACTGAGTTTAACTTTGGAAATATTTACTTGGAAATAGTTACTGCTTACTTATAAATTTACTGCTAACAGTAAAGCTTTTATTTTAAAGTTGTTATAGCCCTTCAATGGGGAAGGTTGCCAAGTTTCTCAAGGATCTAACTTCATCTACCTCCCCCCCCCCCCCCCCCCTCCGTCCCCGTCCATGTTTTTAGCTTCAAGGAATTAAATTGTGAATTCCACAAAAATTTGAAATTTTACTTAGAATTATACAATCTAAGCAAAAATGGGTAAAACTGAGAGACACTTTCTTCAATTTAAGGAACCACTTTTAAATTTAAGAAAAACCTTTAACATATGTTAAAATATAATGTTGGGCCTTTACATATTAATAAAACAAAAATTGGACAGGTATTCAAGTTACAGGTGCTTAAAAATAGCAAAATTTAAATTTTCGAGCCCTTATAGCTCCTAAACATGGGCCTGGACAAAATAATTTTGTTAACCGATTCCTACTAATTTTTGAGACCCTAGCTTGAACCGTTCAGAAGATATGTGTGGCCAAAATTTTTGCAAAAATTTAGTTTTGTGTAATGTTAAATTTTAGTACCGTATGGCAACCCTAAATATTTGTCTTTTAAATATTTATAAAGCTTCCAGCTATCGATTGCCGTTTTCAGATTGAAAATATATTTAACAGAACTCTTGTTATACAAATTTAAATATAGGGCTTTTTCCAACTTTGGGGGGCTGTAGCTCCGTAACAGGTGGGGCTACAGAAAAAAATTCTTCTACGAAATTATTTTTTTTGCAAAAACTACCCATAGTTAAAATTTTTTTACTCTATTTCAAACGTTGTAAAAGTTTTTGTAAACATACGGACGGACGGATGGACAGAGTGAAGCTATATAGGCACATTTTTACAAAATTTTTTGAAAATGTGCTAAAAACATTGATTTGATTAAAAAATTACATTACAAAATTTATTTCAAATAAAATTTGCCTTTAAAACTATCCCAAAATTTCTATATATTGCTAATCAATATATATATATATATATTTATCAAACAAATTTTTTGATTAATATTTATTTTAATATATATTAAATTTTCCTTTATCCACAAAAGAAATTTTCGAAAACAGTTTTTTTTTGTAAGGATTCAAAGTTACGTATCATATTCAAAGAATTATTAATTAAAATGTGTTAATACGTTAAAAAAGTCAATTAATTAAAATTCCTATGAAACATTATAATTATTTTATATTAGAATTATCGTTAAAAGATGATCAATTTTTTGTTTTTGTATAAAAATATTGTGTGGCCTTGGTTAGTGAAGATTGGTTATATAAGTGCGGATATTTCATTTTAATATTATATAAAATGAAATAGCCGCAATATAACTGATCAAATGCTAGGCTAATTAGCATATCTATACTATAGATACATGTTGGAATAGGATGGACTATGTTTATATTAAATTATTTGTTTTTATTTAATATTCGTTTTTTTAATTTAATTTATTTATTACTGTATTTTTTAATTTAATTTTTTTGTATAATTATTAACTATTGGTTATATCAACAGTTTGAATCGAATGTCTAATCATGGCTAGCTAAGTTGATATCGAAAACCAAGAAAGTTTTTTCACTTTTACCTGGACCCTTAACCTTCAAATGAAAAGCCGGCATTCCAACCACTGTGCTACCGAGTCGTTAACTGTACTTTGCTCCTATTCCTTGTTCTCATTTAGTTCTTTTTAATTTAAATTCAATAATACAAATCAAAAGATTTTGTAATATTACTAACAGCATCTCCTACTAGGTTCATTATAGGTTCGATATAATTGTTAAAATATATAACTAACTTTACTTAATTTTGTAAAGAAAAATTTTATTCAATAATATTGTTATTCAACTAAATATTAAACATAAAATATTACAATAAAACTCGTATTCCCTCGATTATATAGCCAAACTTCATTACCGAGATTAGTTCTTAGTTTGAAAAGAATTTTATAATTTGAAATTTGGTTTGGTTTGGTTTGTATAACGTTAGGCTATTTTAGAAACACTTTATAAACTAATATAAATAAAAATCGTTTGATATTCAAATCACTTTCTGAACAATTCTTTAAACTTTACAAGGAACCAGATTTCTTATATTTATTATCATTTTTAAATATCAATTCTTTGATGTTATTTAAAAAAAGGTTTTATCTTTGTGAACCGGGATTTCTATCAATCCAAAAAAAAATTGAAAAAAAAGTACATAAATATCTATTAGGATTTATGGATCAGTTTTTTTATGCAATTTTGTCTGAAAAGTTTGCAAAATTTCAAACTTACCAGCTTTATTAGGTGAAATATAATGCTCATATAAAAGAAGGAGTTTTATGGCAGCTACTTGAACCCTTTGCAGTAGACCAACCAATTTTGCAGAAACTCTGGCCATAAAACTAAACTACTTTTGCCAAAATTTCAGACATGTATCTGTAATAGTTACAGAGAAATACTCATATAAAAAATCGTCCGCACGATAACTCAAAAACTAAAGGAGCTAGAATCTTGAAATTTCCGCAAATTCGTTTTTTTGCAATAGCCGTCATCGCTATTTAAATCCAGCAATTTTGGTCCATGGGTTCGGGTGGCTGCCATACAACTTCTTTTTTTATATGAGTATTTCTTTGTACCTATTACAGCTACGTGTCTGAAATTTTGGCAAAAGTAGTTTAGTTCTATGGCCAAAGTTTCTGCAAAATTTGGTTGGTCTGTTGCAGTGAGTTCGAGTAGCTGCCATACAACTCCTTCTTTTATATGAGCATTACTCTATACCTATTAAAGCTGGGTGTCTGAAATTTTGCCAAAAATAGTTTAGTGTAATGGCCAAAGTTACTGCAAAATTTGGTTGGTCTACTGCAGAGGGTTCGAGTAGCTGCCATACAACTCCTTCTTTTATATGAGCATTATATTTCACCTAATAAAGCTGGTATGTTTGAAATAACGGTCATACGGGTATCCCAGAGTTGACACAGTCTACTCTACTACACTCTTCCTCGTTTCGGTTTCTTTTACTAGGATATATTAATAATAAGCTCAAAAACCTTACTAATGTAAGGTTAGGGGCCTCGGTGGTGCAGTGGGTAAGCATTTGGCTTATTAACCGAGGGGGTCCGGGTTCGATTCCCGGTCAGGTCATACAATATTTAATTTAAAAAAAATTATTGAATGCCCCCCATGGTGACCAAATATAATATAAATATACAAATATATAACATAAACAAAATAAATAATATAGTAGTTATAAATAAATAGAAAGTATTTAATGAGGGGTGCACAACGGGCCGCAAGGCCTAGGTGTAAGGGAGACTTGCTTTCCCCCCCTATCTAAACAACAACAACAACAATGTAAGGTTACAAACTGGTGGTAGGCCTATAGTTATTTAGATCGGTAGAATCCTTTCTTGGTTTTTTAATTGCTACAACTCTAGCTTTTTTCCAGTCTGAAAGAAACTGACATTTAAACAATTGAATTGAATATTATACAAAATATTTCTATATTACTAAATCTGGCCCTTTTTTATTATTTTCAAGTGTTGATGTTTAAATGTTCTAGAATGTAAATCAAGTTCTAGAATGATGTTTGAAATGTTGTCATAACCTGAAGATTTTATATTTTTCACATTTTTGAAGATTCCGTTTAGAGCCTAAAATGTTGTGAAATAATTATTTTGAGTGTTGTCCGTAGTCAATTTATTTGCCCTGATTGTATTGTTGAATTTTATAATTCAATCACTGTTGATATTACATCAGGCAATAGCGTAGACAAAACTTTGACGAAAATTTCGTTCGATACTGATTCGTATGAATCGTTTTAATTCTTTCAATTTCACACTCAAGAACTTTATATTTGTAATTTTCGTTTTTTAAACAATGTTATTGAATAAAAAAAGGGTCAAATACCTAATGCAGCTGGGTATCTGTAATTTTGCCAAAAATAGTTTAGTTTTATTGCCAAAGTTTCTACAAAATTTGGTTGGTCTTTTGCAGTGGGTTCGAGTAGTCGCCATACAACTTCATATTTCACATTAGCATTACTTTATACATAATAAATAAATGGAATTCCACTCGAAAAAAAGTTGTTTTCTACAGCACTTTAAATTACTTCCGCTGTTGCTGTTTCCACTTTTTCTTTAAAAATATCTACTAGATCAAAATAAAGAACTTATAATTTTGCCAGGTCGTTATTAAAATATCTAGCATCAATACAATTTGCTTTATTTGCAGAAATATCTGCTGATTCTTCTATCATTAGGCTATACTTTGTTTGTTGTAGTCTCTTAATAATTTCATTCTTGTGAGTTTATCCGATTACATATTTAGTAATAGCTGTTGTGTTGGTTAAATGCTTCATCGACACATGAATCTTACATGAAACGATTTTTTGATCTACCAAAATTTTCCATAGTTTGTTTTTGCTTTCCTGATCTGCCTTAAAATTTCATTAAAAAAATTTGCTAAATAATATTATTAGTAGAAACTTATTAATAGGTATGTCTTTTTATTTTTCATTAAAAATCTGATTTTACGTACCTAAAATTTTATCGGTATATTTTTTAGTTTTAGAGTGCATTCGTATTCCAGATATATCTGACAGCACTTTTTATGCACAAATTCTACATTTTGCTTACATACTTTTTTCTACATACTTGAAAACCCTTTCTTGCTCTCATTCCTTCCTAAAATTTTGTTTTTGTTTTTTAATATTTTTAATATCTTTAGCGCGTTTTCAAATACAAATTAGTAAAGCAACTATCACTATAACTACATAATTCGTAAGATTTTGTAATTTTAATCTTAATAAATTTTTAAAAAAATTTGAAAAATTCGACATAATTACATTAATTTACGTTTTTTTACCTTCTAAAAAAAAGGTCTTTGAAAATTTCAAATCCTATTACAATGATGTTGTTGTCTTTCATTTCGCAAAATATTTGCAACCCTGAGTTTGAATTGAAGGTAATTTTGTTTGTTTTTTTAATTTAGATGTTAAATTAAATTTTGATTTTGAATGTTAATTATCTACTAGTATTGCCCTGTGCTCGAAATTCGAGCTATTTTTGCTTTTAAGTTAACATATAAAATTCGTTTTGTGACTATACATAATAAAAATTATGCCAATAGTGTTGTCAACAATTCTTGCGCTTGAAATTTGCTTAAAAAAAATTTATAATTTTTCTTAATTGTTAAAACATTGTTAAGTTCCGATTTTTGAGTTTTATCTCTATAGCTTAAGCCGGTTTAAAGAGAGGATAAATTGGTACAGTTAAATTAAATTAAAATTCTAAATACATATAAATATTATTCTAATAAATACATATTTCTAAACATATACATATATTTATTGAAGTCAAGAACCCAAAATTCGAGTTAATGCTGTCCTTCATATAGCAAACCGTACTTTTTTCTAAAAATTTTAGTACGATTTGAACTATGTTGTACCACGTATACTGTATTAAATTGTACTAATTAAAAAACTCGTCTCTGTCTAGTTTGACTATTTAATTTTTCCTAAGTTTTTTATTGACAAAAATATATTTCTATATATGGTCATGAGCCATGACTCATAAGTTTCTTAAAACAAATAAATATTATTGCTTTTATTCCTTTATGAGGAGTAAACTCTTTTCTACTCTCAACTATTGCCAGTTACTCCAGCCCTTGTAAAAGAGTATATAACAGAGTAGATAAATAATTTCCTGCAGATGGCTTTAATTAAAATTCTCTTGAATTATGTTAAATCATATTTTTTATTTGATAACCAATAAGCACTTACCCCATTCCATTTTAAAAAATATTCTTTATATTTATATCCGCAATAAACTTTAATTTTTTCACTTTATTAATATTTAAATACTATTAAATATAATTAACTTCTCAAATGACAGGTAGTTTTAAAATGTCAATATTAATATATGACAATTAATCTGATAATTATGTACTCCTGAATCGTTTTGTCAAAGTAAAACTAAAAATAGTTTTTTTAATTATAAAAAAACATTATTCGATGTTGAAAGTGTGAAATAAACTTTTCAATTATTAGAATGAAATCAAAACATACGACGTACAATTTTTATACGGCAGTACGTCAATACGTCTGTCTACATATCCATTATCGGTAAATCGATACGCGCATACAATATCTAATTTATCAAAAATATTTATTTGAATGTTTTAATAATTATAGGTATTTTGAATACAAGATATTTTTTAATAAAAATTATTATTGCAGCATAAGAAAAAACAATTTCAATATGTATTTTTATACACTTTGTCAATTTTTAAATTTTAAAACTCTGAGGTAAAGTACGTCGCGTATGCTTTCATGTAAATTTTTTTACATAACTAATTATTTCAAAATTTTTTGACAGAAACTGAATGCCGTACATGCTGATTTTGGCCGATCCAAAAGAAACAAATCATTTTTCTTAAGAAATATTATTTTTTTTTTAAATTTCTACAAACATATTATAGGTATTTTTTAATAAACAAATATTTTACAAAGATATTATTTAAAAGTTTCTATTTTTATTTTTCGCTTTGTCATTTTTTAAATCCGATGTACCAGTACGTCGCGTATTTCGATTGCTCACATGTAAATTCATGTACCTAACTATTTATTTCAAAATTTTCTAGAAATTTCCAGAAATTATACACCGTACGCATTGGTTAGGCCCTAAGTAACAAATCATTTAAATTACAAATTATTTTTATACCCGTATGACTATATAGTCCAAGGGTATAATAAATTTGCCATTACGTTTGTGACGCAGAGAAGGAAGGGGGGTAGATATAGACTCAAGTGTATGGATCGGATCAGAATCGAAAAAAAAATCGATTTAGCTATGTATGTCCGTCCGTCCGTCTGTCCGTCCGTCCGTCCGTCCGTCCGCACGATAACTCAAAAACTAAAGGAGCTAGGATCTTGAAATTTTCGCAAATTCGTTTTTTGGCAATAGCCGTCATCGCTATTTAAATCCAGCTATTTTGGTCCATGGGTTCGGGTGGCTGCCATACAACTTCTTTTTTTATATAAGTATTTCTTTGTACCTATTACAGCTACGTGTCTGAAATTTTGGCAAAAGTAGTTTAGTTTTATGGCCAAAGTTTCTGCAAAATTTGGTTGGTCTGTTGCAGTGAGTTCGAGTAGCTGCCATACAACTCCTTCTTTTATATGAGCATTACTCTATACCTATTAAAGCTGGGTGTCTGAAAAATTGCCAAAAATAGTTTAGCATAATGGCCAAAGTTACTGCAAAATTTGGTTGGTCTACTGCAAAGGGTTCGAGTAGCTGCCATACAACTTCTTATTTTATATGAGAATTACTCTATACATATTGAAGTTGGATGTCTGAAATTTTGCCAAACATAGTTTAGTGTAATGGCCAAATTTACTGCAAAATTTGGTTGGTCTACTGGAGAGGGTTCGACTAGTTGCCTTACAACTCCTCCTTTTATATGAGCATTATATTTCACCTAATAAAGCTGGTATGTTTGAAATTTTGCCAAAAGTAATTAATGTTTATATAATAATAATGATATAATGTTTATATAACGGTCATACGGGTATCCCAGAGTTGCCACAGTCTACTCTACTACACTCTTCCTCGTTTTAAGAAAGATTACCTATTTGTTTTTTTTTTTTAACTGTTTTGCAAATATTTATATACATATTTTAATATCATGACTCTCAAACGTAGAATATATTTCAGAAGTCGGTTTTT